>WWET01001303.1:12108-25141 GCA_011038615.1 Limnodynastes dumerilii | reverse complement strand
CCTCATTCCTCAAAGAGGATAATACTAGATAGGATATTGTAATATTGTTATGATAACCCTGCAGTAAGAACAAAACTTTCTGGGTTCTGATAGCGCTAAAATTTCACTAAACTCAGCCTATAGTACTGGATCCAGGCTTAAGAGTGAAATCCGCACATAAGCGTATAAAAATTCCGCACGTCAGAAGATAAGGCCCTCCCCCTGGCACTCTCCTCTCATGTACGGAACTCACCTGACTTACGTGTTCAGAACTGTACCTTAACGTTTCCGCGCCTATCGCTGTTTGTACAAAATTCTCTGTCATACGGAAGTCCCTAACCCAGCCCATACTGTACAATTTAAATGCCCCGTCCAACTTGTCTATCTGTTAACGTACAGAGTGCTGTCACGTTCCACATATCGAACACTGAACGAACGTAACATAAGATCCATACGTTCAGCTTTCCGATGTGTAACCACTGTTGTGCGTGTCAGATGTCATTAGTTCTGGATACAGCCTATAAAGTGTAAACATAAATGTTCATGTTGGATGTATTATAATATAAATTCATTATCAATTGTCTTGGTCTAAGTGGAAGCAATTCGACCCCCATTACTTCTCCATTATTTGCGATATAATCAAAGATTTTCCTTGGGACAATTGTACTGCATTTTGTGGGATTCATCAGGGAGGGAGGTTTACTGAACAGACAAATCTAGAAAAACAATGTAACCCAGCAGATGATAGAACTCATAGCGACAATTATGATTCACCATATGAAAATGTTCTGATGTTCATACTTGGTTTACCCTACTGATTTTACATTTATCATCCCAATCATGTCTGATTGTAACGTCTGTAATGAATGCTACAGCTGCTTTAAGTATTATGTGGTTTGCATAGGATGGAAAATTGGCAGTCAGTGTGGCCATTCCATGTATGCAGAATGTGCAAATGTTAAACCTACTCTGTAAGCTAATATAAATGTTTTTACATGAACCCAAATACAGGGAACATATTTTTTTAAATAGAAACCCAAATGAACAATAAATATTAAATATCAAATGTAAAATTAAACATTTCCTTCCTTAGCACAATACATTATGGACTGCATTCAGAACCCCAAATTTTTTTTACGTACGTGCCTATTTTTCCGATTATAGCTTCTACGCATGCGTGTAACTACTTTATGCTATCTACGTAGCGTTACGTTAACATGTACGCAATCTACGGAACGAAATGGTCCAATATGAGCACAAATATTGACACTATTTTCTGATGCATATCATTTAGCCCATACCTCTGACTTGGATAAATGGATTATTAGTAACTATGGTCCATATTTAAAGCTTTACATAGTCATGAATATGCATTTCTCTGGACCTAACTTAAAGCTCCCTCCCACCTACGAATCTTGGGGTAGATCCAGACCTAAGTTGTTTTTACGTTCGTTGATGTAGCGTATTTATGCTATGGTAAGTACTATGCACTCCCCTAGGCACTCCCCTTTCTCGTACTTACATACTATTTACGTTTGCCAAACCCTACCTTAATTTTTTTAAGCGTAAGTTCTGACGTAAGTAATGCATTAATGTACATAACAACCTAACCCGGCCCATGCTGTACAATTTAAATGCCTCCCTCTGCCTACTACTAAGCGAAATGCCGGGTGTCGTATGGAAGACACACCCTCTCGTTCATATTTATGCTGAAGTTATGTACAATCATGTGCAGTACATACAAATTGCCAATTTTACGGAAATACGCTAGCGCATGTAGTTCAGGATCTGGCCCCTAGAGCACTAAAAAGTACTATAAGGCTTCCATAACTTCCTGTTCATATTCTCCTTCTTAAGAAGGAAAACATACATGGACTTCTCACTGCCCCGCCCTCCCCGGCTCCTTTCCATACCTCCCCCACCCACTCTTCTTAAAAACTCCCAGAGGTTGTCCTGGCACGCCTCTTTCTTCTGAGAAAACTACGTGCGGTCTTTAAAGACCGTACATAGTCAGTCTACGTACCTAAGTAGTATGTAGATTGAGTAAATGACCTACC
Source organism: Limnodynastes dumerilii (assembly GCA_011038615.1). NCBI lineage: Eukaryota > Metazoa > Chordata > Amphibia > Anura > Limnodynastidae > Limnodynastes > Limnodynastes dumerilii. The sequence continues at coordinate 23,105 of WWET01001303.1, read as the reverse complement.
ATGCATGCGTAGTAGGTCCATTCTTTAAAAAATGCACTTAAGAAGCCGCAGAATCTTAAGTGTGAATCCAGTCCTCTAACCCCAACAGAAAATTATTTTATAACAAGCCAATAAAATGTCCACATAATGCATTTATAATGAAAGCTACAATTTAATTATATTTTTAAAACAAAAATTAGCACCCCCACTCCAAGGACACTGAAGGACCCTGAACAAAAGGAAGGGAGAACAGCCCACCCCCGCTATCCAGAATTTACACAGTGCCGTTGGCGCATATCCAGGCACTGGACACTCATGTATAGATAGGCATTGCTCAGCATATGCACAGCACTGAAACAGTCAGTGCAGCTGGTCTGCAGTCACCTGGTCTATACAAGTGCATCAGATCTGACCACAGCTCCCCCTGCTGGCAGAGGACAGTAGCGAGCACTGTACGCTGGTGACATGTTATTATTATTATTATTATTATTATTAACATTTATTTATAAGGCGCTACACAGTATCCGCAGCGCCGTACAGAGGCAATAGCAAAGACAATAGTTACATATAAAATTCAATAATTTACAGAGGGTATAAAATACATGAACAAGGAATACAATGCATGTACAAAGCAAAATTTAAATACAGTAAGACAAAAAAAGAAAAACGCAGTGCAAGTCATCCAAAATAGATGACTGCAGAACGGTGAGTCAAAAATATATATTTTTTTATTTTTTTATTTTTTTACACACAAAAAGACAACACATATAGGTTGATAGTAAACAGAGTGGCCACTAGTATTTTTTATTAAGTAATGTATGGGACTTAATGTGTGTTTATTTTTTACTGTGTATGGTTTTTTTTTAACAGCGGGCAGAGTGCAGCATGCTTATAACCCTTCACATGCTGATGCTGATGCTGATATTACTACAAGGCACACCAATGCTGTGTCTTGTAGTTCTATCAGCTCATGCATGTTAAGGGTTACAAGCATGATGCGCTTGTCATTTTAGTATTTAAGAATAAAAAAGTGACGGCGATTTTTACATTTTTACATTGTAAAAATCAATGGCTATCGACGGCGATTATAAATCACTAACCAAAAGCATTGCTTAGTGAATACCGCGATTTTTTAAAAAAAATTGCGGGAAATTCGCGGTGATGGCTGCCGATTAATCATCGCCAGCCAAAAGCGACTTTTGTAAATATACCCGTTAGAGTCAAATCAGGATATATCAGTTCAGTATGTAACAATGGGGCAGATCCAGAACTACGCTTTTCCACGATTTTACGCGTGGCGGAGACGTAAATTCGCAGTTACGTACACACTGCGCATGCGCACCATAGAAAATACGCACATTCAGGTAGCGTAATTGTGAACGTATGGGAAATTCACGTATGTGTCACGTAAATACTTACGTGTGGGCGTGCCAATTTTACGTGAGACAACAATACGTTCGATTTACGTGAAGTAGGTGGAGGTTTGTATGTAAAGTGTACAGTATGGGCGTGCTAAGCGGCGTACGTTCACGTAGTCTATACGTCCGTTAGCGGACGTACGCTGTTACGTGAGAAAAAGTTAAGGTAGGGTTTGGGAAGCGTATCTTCACAAAATACGTCCGTGCAAGGGGTGTGCCGAGGGGAGTGTAGCGAACTTACGTGCACGAAAATACGCTAAGGGAGAAGTGGCCCTTAGATTTGGCAGAAAGGAGATCATTTGTGGACCTTAGTCAGGGCAGTTTCAATGGAGTGCAGGGGACGGAAGCCAGATTGGAGAGGGTCCAGGATGGGGTTGTCGGCAAGGTAACCGATTAGACGCTTGTAAACAAGCCATTCAAGCAACTTGGAGGCGAAGGGTAACAGAGAGATAGGTCGGTAGTTGGAGGGTGAAGTGGGGTCAAGGTTCGTTTTTTTAAGGATGGGGGAGACAAGAACATGTTTAAAGGGGGAGGGGAATGAGCCAGAGGAGAGCGATAAGTTAAAGAGGTGGGCAAGATGGGAGCAAGTGGAGGGAGAGAAAGAGAGAAACCAGAGAAAATTAGAGTGGATGGGATCAAGTGAGCATGTTGATGGAGGGGATGACAAAAGAAGTGAGTGAGTGTTCTTCAGCTGAGGTGGGGATGAAGGTAGACATTGGTGGGTGGCTAGGGAGGAGAAGAGAGGGTGGAGATTGAGATGGAGGAGAGGTGACGGAGGAGAAGGAGCTCCTGATGGAGTCTATCTTGGAAGTGAAAAAGGTGGCAAAGTCAGCAGCAGAAATGGAGAGAGGGATGTTGTACATAAACAGCGCCCTGCACTCATTGGACCTGATCCAGATCTCTGTGTAATTTCCATGCACATGGAGATCTGGAGTCAGCACGGAATAGGGGAGTGCACCCTGCTGTCACTCTCCTCTCATACCCATATGTGTCCAGAACCCTGACTTATGTGTGTCCATCCAAACGCAGATCTGTGCGGAACAGCCAATCACCGCTCCCAGAGCCTAATTAGCATGCCAGATAGGCGGGGATTAGACATGTGGCAAAGAAGTGCCATACCCCCTTCGGATCTCCTACTTTTCAGGGGACTTACACAAGAGGCTTGCCCATAGTCTAGAGCGTTGTCTTTTCTGTCAGCACCTGAGAGCTTAGCACTATCGCTCCTCTTGGCTGGCAGCAGGCCTGGCAACAGAAATCTTGGGGCCCGGTACACTCATGTTTTTTGGGGCCCCCCATCCTTCCTCAATAGTGGATTGGAGGGGTCCCACTAAACCTCGGGGCCTGTCACAGCTGTCCCCCTTGTGCCCCCCCCCTCCCCTGTCGCCAGGCCTGACTGGCGGTGATATCCTGCACAGAGGATAAACTTGAGATCAGAGACAGGCAATGTCAGTGTCTATGCTCCACACTTGAGCATAGCATCTGTTTGGAAATCATTTGCTTTCAGCTTCCTAAATGTAAGCTTTTTATCTGCTTTTTTTTTTTTTTTTTTTTTTTGAATTTTTTTTTTGCTTTTTTTTTTTTTTTTTTTCTTATCCAGGGATGGTCCAGATAAAGATATAGGACTGTATGCACACTCAAGTGTAAACTAAGTACGCACAGTTTAACAAAAATACGCACCTAAGTGCCAAAGCAACTCCCTTGACACTCCCCTCGTACTTACGGACTTAAGCTGACTTCCGCAACCATAGGGCAACATTAACTCTCCGTGCGTATATTTGTGCTTAAGTTGCTTAAGTACGTGCATACATTCTAAACCGTGCGCTTAAAAGGCCAGTTAAATACCTCCCCTCACCCACTCACATAACTTCCTACTTACAGAGGACTGGCATGCCCCTCCATACGTATATCACTAAGCATGGATTTCAAGTCCATGCCTAATGGATTTCTGAGCCGAAATCCTATGTAGGTTGCGTAAAAAAAATGACCACGCATGTGCAGTTCCTAAAAATACGCATGGATAAAGCAGCACTTTCTTAAATGTGAACACGGACCACAGATATGCACTTTATAGAGTGAGAAAAGTTGTAGAAGTAAAAAGACAACTTTCATCTCAAACCTTAAGGAGTTCTCCCGGGGTCCCAGGAGAGCACCCAGTCTCTCATATTACCCCATAATTCAGTTCTTCCATTCCAAAAAGAACTCCCTTCTGGACTCTGTGTAACAGAGAACATGAATGAAAGTGCACAAATAGTTTTTTAATTATTACAATAACTAGTATGATGGTAATTCCTGCAAATGTCATCTACAGTCCATGACAAGCAGTTTATTGAGATAGATTACACTTTTTGTTAAGGCTTGTACATGTAAAGTTAATGTTATATTGTGAGAGCCCATTCAATACACAGTAGACTTCATTCATGTTCAAAATCAAATATTCTAATAAAAACTAAACTGTCAATGTTCTGTCTCTATATTAAAATTAAATTTCTCAAAGTACATAAAGAAAACTAACTTTGGAGGATGTTTAACTTTTTTTTTTAACCAGATGAAATTGAATTTACATTCTAATTATGTGATGTGTCAATCAATCTGTTCATTAAGGACCCACACTATTTGCATAATAAGAAAGTAATTGTTGCCATGAAATGTAAACATAAATCCTTGCTTCATTAACTGTACTTATTGTGTCACTCTCTGCCAGTAATTTACATTTCACTTTACCCAAGTGTTCAGGGAGATAGAATGAAATTGGGAAATGGGCATAAAATTACACATTGTAATCTCACCTCTTTGTAGAAGTGTCATAGTACATGAACAAAGTCATTTACATAAATGCCTGACGCTGGAATAAAGTTTGTGGGATTCAGTTTATACAGTAAATTCAAAGAAATTCATTTTAAACGTAGAAATGGGGATTAGGATATTGGTAAAATTAAGATTTCATGATGTTATTTCACAGTCCAAATATTTTTTCAACCTTAGCCTAAATCCATGACTTTGTAAGGCCAAAATTGTAGACTCTGGAATGTATTCAAAGTACTGGACGTATAACATATTTTTTTAACGTAATCTACGTATCTTTTTCTTACGTAGATTGCGTAGGAAAAAGATAATTAGATTACGTAAAAAAAATACTACGCATGTGCATTAGTAAAAATCGCTAAACACCAGACGTGTATGTTATACATCCGGTACTCTAAATACGGGCCTCTGTGTCAAATTGTTATTCAGTAAAGGAGTGTTGTTGCAAGATTTGGATATTATAAAGCTTTAGAGTTGCAGTGAGATCACTAAAACCACCCTATTACAGTCTATAGCCTCCACTGTGTATTGAAATGTGTTGCAAATTGCTGAAACTTCTTATATATGGACTCAGTAAATTTCTTTAAAAATATATTAACCATGATCCCTTTAAACTTGTATTCCTATTTTCATTTTACAGACTAGGAAGATAGATAAGAGCTGGTGAAAGAAGACATGAACATGCTAGGCTGACAACTGTAACATAAAGACATCGGGTTTAACCTTTTTAAAGGTCCTTAATGTGTTCAAATCCTTGAAAACTTCATGCACGTTTCTGAAAGGATGGTCTCCAGATCTAGATAAAATTACTTGTTGTTTGTCTGTTGAATTGCCAATGACATGCCATGGAAAAGTTTCATTATATGCCAACACTTTTACATAGTTCCAGTCGTGGTACTAACAGTAAACTAGTGGGGAGTGTGAGGCAGGAAGGTAGTGGTAGAATGAGTGTGAGACAGGACAGAAAACATAGTGAGTGTGGAATGTGAGGTAAGACAGAAGAGATAGTATTAGTGTGGAGTGTGAGAGAGGAAAGTAGACCTAGAGTGAGTGTGGAGTGTGAGGTAAGACAGAAGAGGTACAGTAGAATGAATATGAGGCAGGACAGTAGAGAATAAATGTGAAGTGTGAGGGGTGGTCCCAGGCAAGAACATCGGCCCAGATCCTGGGCTACGGACATCTGGGGAATTACGCACTCTGTGTAATTCCCCAGTCAGCTATAATGGGCCTGATCCAGAGCTACGAAATTGGCCGATTTCGAGCGAGCGTACGACCGTTCGCTGGACGACATGAGCGTATAGCGGTCGTATGGTGTGCGAAATGTTCGCTCAAGGGGCGTGCGTTCAGTACGACGGTCGCCTGGGCGCTCGTTTTACTACACGGAGGCGGGGCTAGCCATTTAAATTGTACAGTATGGGCGTGCTAAGCCCGTACGCTTTGCGTAATATGTGCGAAAATTCGTACGGACGACGGGAGTACCTAGTGTAGGGTATAGCCGCCGTAAGCAGGTACTTTACAATGGGAGTGTTAGGGGCGTGCATGTTTCTACACACGGGCGAACGTACGCATTTGCCCATCGTGCGAAAATTTCGTAGCTCTGGATCAGGCCCAATGTGCGCATGCACGCATCATAGCTACGCTGGCATACATTAAAGGGGCCGGCCAGTTTGTTACGTGTGCCGTATCTCTGCCATATAGGCGGAGATAGGCGTTTAAATTAGGGAGCAGGGCGGGGGAAGACCCATTACGACAAGGTAGTAGTAAACTTTAATGTAGGAAACTGGACACGTAAGTGTCCAGATTTTACTACCTTGAGTGGGGAGTGCAGAGGGCGTGCACTACCCGCTGCGCTGTCGCACCTAAAGACCATGCATGTCCATGCAGGTGCAGAAGAGTCACAGCAGAACAGAGATGTCAGGAGGCAGACGATCACATACACAATTTAGATGATGTTTGCCAAAATTAGTTGAGTTGGGAGCAACAGCATGAAAACACAACAACAATGAATTGGGACGTCACATTAGATGTACAGGTACAGATGTACCAGCTACAAATCTGCTCTATTTCTATTTTATTTTATACCAAATATTCATTATTTACAATAATGTTGCAGCATTTACTATATTACAGTCATTACGTTAATAATCAAAGAATGTTTTTTGTTTGCTTGTTTTTCATTTGTTTTTTTATTTCAATCCTCAAATTTAGTGATTCATCAAAAACAATAATAGAACTCAAAGTGGTGATTTAGAAACAATCCCCTTAGTGTTGCTATTATGATCAATAGCTGAAATACTCATTTTGTCATAGTATCATTTATCTGGATTTAGGTACAGATTGCTAGTATGTATCTTAACCTCGCTGACGTCTATATGTCTTCCGTGTACAACAAATATTAATTTAACGGACAGCCATGAATCACAGTCAGTATCTAGGGAATTTTCCACCAGACCAATTTTACACTAGGATTATCTTTTTATATTTTATTTTACCAAGTTGACTATATATTTTACATTCAGGAATCATGAAAATAAAAAAAGATTACATTTCTAAATACTAATCATTGATTAACACAAAAACACTGCAAAACTTTCAAGTAAAAATCAGACAATATCTTTTAATATTTGGAACAACCAGCATTTGATATAAGCAGAATGTGAGTCTATCTTGTAACTCCCAGATGTACATGTCTAGATGCTGCAATTTCCAAATTTTCCCTGTAATATGATATTACTAAGGTTCAGTATTGTTAAGTAACAAGAAAACACAGGCTGTGCTTCTAATCAAATATATGATATGTGTGCAAGTGTATATATAAATAGAGAGGTGCAGCCAAGGACCAAAGACATAAAAAGCTGGTTTAGTTCACAAAATAGCTATAATGGGTTAAGCTCACCTGCCCAGCGCACATTTGCTATATGTGTACTCAGGAGGTCTGTATTAAGACACTCCTGCCATTTACACAGTGTGCAAACCGGATCCCTTTGCAGACATCTGTATTTTCATATTATAACCCTCCCACAGAGAGATTTACATCAGACAGGGCCAACTAGAGTCCATTGAAAATCTAATTAATTTGGACGTCTGGATGGGTAAGCTGAGGGATGGAACACCTTTACAGGAAATTAACTAAAAGGGGACATACCTGTCACGACCCTGAACTCAACTGAGGCTTTTGTGACTTATCTGGGGCTCAAGGGGTTAATCACCCTAAATATGACTTATTACCAATGAACTGCCACCACCAAGGCTATTCACGGGGGGCCTTTGGTTCTCCTTTACCCAAATCAAGCACAGTTATGCTTTACCAGAATTATCATCAACCCAGAATGACCTCTTCTGTTACCATTCAGTAGCATCTTATAACCGAGCTGGTCTGACACGTGAATCCGTAAGAACACAGAGACATGAACTTATTAATTGATATTTAATATGATAATAAACACAATGCTTAGTTACAGAGAATAACAAAATGGACAAACAATATGCAGAACAGTTTCTTATAAAATAAAAGGGGAAAACACAGAAAGACTTACACACAAGGGGCCTGATCCAGAGCTACGGCCGCCGTCGCTAGTACATGTTGCCCGGCGTCACTACGGAAACGCCCGATCTTAGATTAGCTCTCACTTTCCTATTACATACTAGAGAATGTCAGATAGAATATGATTGGTTGCTATGGGCAACATCTCCACTTTTCCAAAACCGCAGCTTAGTAAATCTGGCCAAAAATCTTATGCTTGGTGCAGATGTAATAACGCTTATAATATGACAAACGTTCTGTATGGTCTTCCAATGCTATCTTTGTACTTGCATAATATGTTATTGTCATTACGCCAATAAAAACAGTTGACACAAAACTTATGCTTTGTGACCCGCTTACATCAAAATCTGATTTGTCTCCAACACATTTTCATATAAACGGGTCTCCTTCCAGACATCAATGTGTCGGCAATTTAACACACACTTGCACATAGACACGGGCAACTTTCTAATCACAGAGGTGTCAATCAGTAAGCAGGGATAGGGAACACCTATGCTGTAACATGACTAAGAATTCACGTCAGAATTATCAGTGTGAAGGCTGAAGTTAGGGAAATGCATTGTGATTGGATAGAATGGAGAACACGCTTTTACAAGGGGTAGTGTCGGGACAGAGCAGCGATGTTACGCTGTATTTTTAGGAGCGGATTAACTGCGCATGCGTAGTACCTTATTTACACAAGTTACGTAGGATTTTGACATACATACGGAGGGGCGTGGTTTTTTTCCTACGTGCGCAGTTACGTGAAAGTGGGCGATGGGAGGCATTTAAATGGCCTTTTGAGGCCAAGCAACTTAGGCACGTAAATACGCCCGTAGAGTTAAGAGTGCACCATGGAAGCGTAAGTCACCAAAAATCCGTCCGAGCGAGGGGAGTGTTGCGTGCGTACAAATATCTGTGAATCTGTCCTGAGGTGCTTAACTGTGGAGCAAAGAAAAATCCTTGAATCTGATTGAAACGCTCAGAAATTGGGGGTCTTCATCTTGCCCTAGGTATGATGAAATATGCATAGAAAATGTCTCTTGTAAAACAATATGGAAGCGTTCAAATAATGCGGAATCGAGCACAATGTGATTTTCCTGTTACTATGGTAGCCAACAATAGCAAAATGCGATTCCATCCTGCACTCACGCCGCAATTGTGCGGCACATGAATATAATTCAGCAGATTGGAGATGGATTTAAGTGTTAAGTTTTTCTCCTAATAAAACTAACTGCTGTGTTTATGCTATGAATAGAATTTTTATAGATTTGGAGCGATTTTTGTCATTCAGTTTTTATATCTTCAACACACACAAAGCTCTTTGTTGCAGTGTTTTTACATAATGTATTGCCGATATAAATTTTAATCTAAACTAAATGTATGCAGAAATATCAAATGGAAGCTTACACAATACCCGGCATCAAGAGCCAGCAGTGCAGTGAGGCGGAAGTTGGTTAATTGGGTCTACATAATGTACCCAGTGGTCTTGCCCATAAAGAGAACCTATTAGTCTGTACAACACCCCAGTGAGTTTTTGTGCCTCCCTAATTATAGTTTCTATGGAATAGTGTGAGGGAGGCATCTTATTATAAGCCAGGTGGCAACTTTCTTTTCTTTTTCTTATTTGTGAGTTGTATAACGCTGAATTTTTTTTTGTTATTTACAAGGGAGTCATGGTGACAATACGTCTACTGTGATCCCTCAATTTAATGCACCTCTGCAATTGCATTGTGATTTTGTGATGGAGGAAATAACGCTCATTACAAATTAATAATAGTGTTCTTTATCATTTAAATATGTATTTCCTTATTATGGCAGCAAAACAGCCAGGGGTTGCAGAATGAGCACCGAATGTTATTTTTAGCATATAAGGTGGCATGAAACTTAGTGTAAATTGCTTATGGAGCAATGGGATCTATTTGGGATGTTCTGTTGAAAAGCTATTTCCTGCCCCAGAAAAGCAAATATGCTAAACTTTACACACTAATGTATAGCTGTGGACAATTTTCTTTTTGAGTCTTTAAATGGAATTTGTGTTAACATGAGTTCAGGGCAGAGGGAGCCATACAGAGAAGATTTATAAAGCATATAGTTTTATTTAGATAAATATTAGAGAGCCAGACTTATCAAGCAGGATGTAGGTAATCCACTGCAAAGCAGGATGTACTGTATGTAATTCACTGGAAAGCCTCTACAATGACAGCCTAGTTCATAGATGTAGTTGACAGTTAAATATAACAGCTCCAGGCTCAATGTAAATAACCAGTAGTGTAAAATCCAATATCATATACAGTAATACTAGACTGCAGGTAAACTGAACATTTTTATGATCCACAGTGAAAGGTTGTTGAATTTACAGCACACTTTTATACATTAGAAAGAATATTTGGATAAGACCCAACAATGAGGAACAATGAGGAAGACCAAGTTGGAGAACACAACCTCAAGTGGGTTGTCAAAATAAGTATGCATTGGAAGTGGGAGTCCTGCATCCGTCCAATCAATCAACCAACCAACCAACCAACCAGTACATATGATTTGATGAAACATGTGGGGTATTTAGAAAAGGTGGCTAATAACTGATGGTAATGTTGTTACATTATCACAAAATGCGGCAGACGCCGCCCTTACCTGGTCCCTGGTATCCGGAGAGCGCCTCTTGTCTGGCGCGCAGCTGCAGTGTCCCGTCGGAGGCCGTCACTGAAACAGTGACAGCCTCTGTCTCACCTTCCTCTCGGCCGCGGCGTCCCTCGTGAAAGCTTGGCGCCAAACTTCGCGGAATCTCCGGATCATGGGTGCCGCCATCTTGCTTCCGTCAGATGACCGCGGCCAGCCAATCAGAAGCTACGGCGTGAATCCTCCAGCCAATGGGCGCTATGGGCGTCCTATTTAAAGCCTGTCTGACCTGTTAGACATCGCCAGAACAACTAGGTCTCCTAGGTGCCTGGTACTACTTCATCCTGCTCCTGCCGTGGTTCAGTCCTGCTCCTGCCGTGGTTCAGTCCTGCTCCTGCCTTGGTCCAGTCCTGCTCCTGCCTTGGTCCAGTCCTGCTCCTGCCTTGGTCCAGTCCTGCTCCTGCCTTGGTCCAGTCCTGCTCCTGCCGTGGGCCGTGGTTCAGTCCTGCTCCTGCCGTGGTTCAGTCCTGCTCCTGCCTTGGTCCAGTCCTGCTCCTGCCTTGGTCCAGTCCTGCTCCTGCCTTGGTCCAGTCCTGCTCCTGCCTTGGTCCAGTCCTGCTCCTGCCTTGGTCAAGTCATGCTCCTGCCTTGGTCCA
>WWET01001302.1:400139-411036 GCA_011038615.1 Limnodynastes dumerilii | reverse complement strand
TTTATTTCTATGGGGCATCACATATTTATTTTAATTATTTTATTATTTATTTTCGTATCTATTTTTCAGTCCAAATAATCTTTCTCTGATGTTGTAATACATAAAGGGAAAATACAATCACAACAGAAGACCCTTTTGTGCCGTATTGTGTTCACCTTATACCCACTTGGGTTTTGTGCATGCCAACAATCAACTGTTACCTAGGGAAGCCAGGCATATATTTAATCTCTGGGGCATGTAATAATTGGGCAATAGAACGGCAAATCTTGTGAAGCCAATAGTTAACTAACGCAAAAAGAATAAACCCTCTTTCTGCTTACCTTGAATCTCTCTTAAATAATAAAACTATCAATAAAAATCCTCTTTCATAAAAAATGTGTGGTAGACAGGATGCTTTCCAAGAAGCTTTTATTCATCATGAACAAGTTCCATATCGAAATCCATAAAAAAAAAATCCATAGAACTAATATTCGCAAAAACATAGACTATGGTTCGTGCACTCACCTCCCCTAGATGTTAAACAGTCGGAAAGTAAAGTTGGATATCAGATGCCTTACCACCAATACTCTGTACTGCACTGCTTCCCACCATCATCTACGCATTTCGACTGATACATCTTCCTCAAGGTGTGTGGGAAGGTGCGATTCGCAGTATTTTTATTAAAAAAATTGTCATAAAAGTGTAGCAGCATGTTAAACCTATTAAACATATTACAAAATAGGAAGGAGATGAAAAACTAGGTCCTTAAAACCATAAGCTGAAGGTGCTGGAGTATAATATAGTAGTGTCTTAAAGATAAATGCTACATATTGTTAAAGTATAAATATTAATTATTGTAATGGCATAAAATAAAGTCATATTCATATTGATTTACATTAATCAGTGTAACGATTGCTGTGTTTAAGTAGACAAAGTTTCAAATAAGAACGCAAATATAGGCCTGAACCCATACATGCATACGGTTGAAATGAAGGTATTTTATAAGGTAACAGTAATTTAACAGTAATAATGACATTCCAAATACCAGTCGGGTAAGGCATGATAGTATCTATACACGGGTGGCCAGTTTTATGGTGGCAATTATAGATTGAGGACCCCTATCTTCCCCTCAGGGACCAGGCAACAACATTCCAAAGCTCTGCCCTAGGGATAACTAAACAACATTCCAAAACAGGGTTTGACGTGCTCAGTATACATGCTTGACCTATCACATTTATATAATTGATATATCCTTGGTGATAAAAAATATATATGTAGCTTAAAATACTGATATAGGCCCATAAACGAATATACAGATTCATTAAGCATCAATCACATTTCAACGGTATGCATGCACAGACTTATCTTTGCGGGCTTTCTCATTATAACCAGAATTATGTATTGATATTGTTTTTTTTTATTTTATATGTATCTGTTTAGAACCATTAGATAGCTTGTAACATTCTAAGAATAACTATGTATTTTAATATGATATTGCTAGTTGCGCTTGCATGTTATGATCATAAATAGATTTTGTTTAAAATGTCTAAAGTTGAGATAGGGTAATAAAATATGCTAATTGACCCTCCTGATGAGCCAAGGTGGGATTGAGAGACAGCCAATCCCAGCAAGGACCAAAAGATCCACCAATTAGAGGAAACAGCATAATGTACAACTGTGATGTCATGATTCTTTTGTGTTAAATGTAAATAAAAGAACAGTCTGTCCATGGAGAAAAAAGAGAAGGTTTCTATGGTGATGCCTTGAACAGACTGTTCGAACAATTCTGTGAACATAACAACAACATTCAACTCAACTGCAACACAGATCACAAAAAAAATTACAATCATGGATTTGACTATAGAGAACAGTTATTATGGACTCAGGACAGAAACTTTTAGAAAACCAACTGATACAAATTTGCTTTACCCCATGAAAGTAATCATCACAACGGTGGTTGGAAACGGTACCCCTGAGTCAGTTCACAAGAACAAAAGCAACTGTACAGAAGAAGAAAAGTTTCTAACACAGGAAGAGCAACTGAAAAAAATATTTCTACAGAAAGGTTATTACAATAACATAATAGAAGAAGCCTCTGGGAAAAAAACTAAGAAAAAAAGACAGAACCTTATAAAAGAAAATAAAAAACTGAAAAATAAAAACATCAAGTTCCTCTTCTTTATCAAAAAATATAACCAACAATATAAAAAGAGAGAACAAACAAAGAAAACATTGGAACCTTTTAAATGATTCAGGGTGTAAAGATATCATTAAGAAAAAAAACTCAATTCATTTACTGAAGAGCTGGAAACTTAAGGAATATACTGGTGGATAATGCAAAATAGGAATTAAGGAGGGAACCCAAAAATAAAGGATTTTTCAGATATGGGTTTATGTATGGCTTGTACAGCTGTAAAAAAAAATACAGATCTTAAAATATTAAAATATTACATAAGCAATGGAGAGAAAAAAAACAGAAAATAAATTAGAAAATAAATTAGTTCATTACCTGTAATACAATTAACTGTATTTATTTGATTGCGTGTGAATGCTCCCTTGTATACATTGGAAGAACTACAAGGAAACTTAAGGAAAGATGGGGTTAGCACTTAAGGAATGTGGGAAATAGCAGCACACCCCCTATGAGCTCACTTTAAAGAAGTTCACAAATGTAAGACTAGTGCAAATAATAAATGTCTAGGAATTAAAAATCTAAAACCATACTGGAGATGTGATATGATCATTTTGGGTGTTTATATACCTAGTCTTTGTATGTGTGTGATACCCCAACCTTGAGTACTCGGGGTGTATATTAAAGAAAATTATAAGTGTGGGAATTGCTATGGCTCATATATATTGTTAAATGACTTATTTTGCTTTAACATTTATAAGACGGTTTTATGTGAAGGTTATGTGTAGTTAGTGAGTAGTGATATTGGAGCTATTGGAATATTGGAGATATTGGAACAAAAAATTTCATTAATACACCAAATATAAAAGCGAACATTACAATCAATACGCCAACTAATCCAAAAAAAATTGTTATTTAATAACACTAATCATATCATACATGAAATACATAAATAAAATGATGACATTAATAAATTAATTAATTATAAATAAAAAAAGTACTTACCATCTTGAATTGGATCCCATCTTCCAAACTTTTAGTCCATGGGGAGGTCTTTAAAAAACAAAAAAAAAAACCCTATGGCCCACCGCAACTCATGTCAGGACATCCCGACGCTTGTATAGCCTTGGTCAGCATGGGAAATCCCGTTTCCATGGTGACCAAATCACGTTTGGTCACCATGGAAACGGGATTTGCCATGCTGGCCTACTCTCTGTCCTGCCCAGGACACCAGGGCTGAAACTAGGGTGGTGCGAGCGGTGCCACCGACCAGAGCGCGAGGAGAGGGTGAGTGCAGCTGACACTATCAGCTGATAAATCTCCTGCTGCTCCGCAGAGTGATTTTTAAAGCTTTCCCCAGTGCCTGACAGGTTGACCAATCAGGGAGTAGCTGAGATCATTGTGTTACTCCCTCATTGGCTGCTGCAGCTATGCACCGCCCCCAATTCCCTCCATTTCCTCCTTTCAGTCCACCTCAGCATCTGCACAGCTCTGCTAAATAGTAAGTGTGTGTTGTGTGTGTGTGTGTTATTATGCATGCATGGTGTGTGTGTGTGTGTGTGTGTGTGGCATTGTGTGATATTATGCATTGTGTGATATTATGCATGCATGGTGTGTGTGTTTGTGTGTGTGTGTGTGTGTGTGCATGTGTGTGTGTGATTGTAGAGAGATCAATAACTCGTACCAGATCACCACTTGGTTAGAAGCATATAACAAATCAGCACAACAGCAAACAGCAGTTTCAACGGCTCCGAGTACAATACCAGCGTCCTGGAGTAGTAGCAGGGATCAGAGCAACAGACATCAGATCCAGCTCACACCGGAAAAGGAGTGCATGTGATGGAATTCAGCAAGCTCCGCCCAATGCGTTTCGTCATCAGAAAATGACTTCGTCAGGGGGTATAGGAGATTGATAGTTCTATTCTTTTATAGTGGAGGAGGCGTGTCTCCTGTCCGTGACTCCGGATCCCCACACTAATTAACTCCGCTGGACAGGCTGACATAAGTGCTGACAATAGTGTATATAAAAAGAAAAGACTATATTTGATTTAAATAATTAGATAGTCAAAATATGTTAAAACATATAAAATCTACAATCTAATTCTATAAAAGAAGTTAGTAGCAAAGGAGTTAATATTATCATATTAAACACATTTTCCTTGCAAACAAAAGATTTTTTGCGGACAATAAATCAATATATAAAGGACAATACATATAGAACATTATTATTAGATGCATATTTTATATCATTAAATAAAAATATATTAAATTAAGTTATTATATACAAATAACAATAAATTAATTATACATTCATATGGTCTCCAATAAAAAAGGAACAATAACCTCACATTAAAGTACTCTGTCAGGTTGATAACCACTGTACATAGGATAAGGTGCGGAAATTCATTTGTAAATAGTTAAAAATTAGGTAAATCTTTAAAACTTTTTTATAAAAAGAAAAACCAAGCTTGGGTATTAGGCATCTAAATATAATTATAAGGACAGTTGTTTGATAATACGATCCGATAATGTCTAATAAAAAAAGCAGATAAAATAATAGGGAGGAATTCAATAATTTAAGAGACACATGCATACACAGGAAATGTAAGGGTACATTATACACAGATTATATAAAAGAGAATTTACAAGAACGGGGTTAATTCATACCCTTCGTTGAGGCCTAGGGGTGACAGGGTATTTAAAGTCAAGATCCAATATGTCTCTCGTTGAGACAGCTTCAACTCCCTGTCACCTCCCCTGGCATCAACGGGGATCCATTCAATCGCTTTCACCTTTACATTGTCAATCTGAGAATGATGACACTCCTGAAAATGTTTCGGGAGACTGTGATTCGGTAATTTGTTTTTGATGTTGCGTAAAGGTTCTAAGATTCTAATCTTGAACATGCGCTTAGTCTTGCCGATGTATATTAGCCCGCAGTTACATTCTAACATGTAAATTACATGTGTCGTTAGATAATTAATATAATGTTTTTTCTTATATTTCTGTGTAGCATTAGAATTACTAAAAGATTTTTTATTAGGGTGGCAATACTGACAGACCTTGCATTTGCTGCAGGTCCTGCAGGTCTTACAATCCTTAAATTCTCATTTGGTATTATTGGTTTAAGATGACTGGGGGATATCAACGACTTTAGGTTAGGGGCCTTTCTGAATTTAATGTTAAGTTTAATAGGTAAATGTTTCCCTAACACTGGGTCTAATTGTAATATTGACCAGTGCTTAGACAGGGCATTCCTTATAGACCCACTTTTGGTCAAATAATTAGTTATAAAAGGGCTAATATCAGAATTTTCGATGGTGGTTTTAATCTTATATTCCAATAAGCCATCTCTGGCTCTTTCTTTTGCGTGTTCACAGCTGGATTCGACCAAGTCGATAGGATACTTGCGCTATAGGAATTTATTTTTATATAACACAGCCTGATTTTCAAAATCTTTTATCCCTCAGAAGTTTCGCCTAAGGCGAATAAACTGCAAATATGGGATTATATTTTTCCACCTGTTAAGGTGGCAACTGTTATATTGGAGATAACTGTTGGCATCGTTTTTTTTAATAAATGTCATTGTACTAATAGAGGATTCAGACGTAATAGGAGCTTTAAGCTGCAAATCCAAATAATCCAATGAATCTCCACCGAACTTGGCTGTAAAAGTCAGACCAAAGTCGTTAGTATTTAGGTCCTGAACAAAATTATTAAAGTCAGATTCAGACCCACTCCAAATAAGAAGCAGGTCGTCTATATATCGACCATATAACTTGATGGGGGACCGCGATGTGAATGGGTATATAAACTTCTGCTCCCAGCTTCCCAGAGATTCGCTTAGCTGGGAGCTAAAATCGTACCCATCGCGGTCCCCATCACCTGAAGGTAGTAACCACCATTAAAAAGGAAATAATTCCTTTCCAGGACAAACCTAGCACATTGTACAATAAAGTTTCTTCTGTGTGCAGACACATCAGGATCTTGCTCCAATACTTCGCCCAACACCTCGAGTCCTTGTGAATGGGGTATCGAGGTATAAAGGGTCTGTACGTCGATGAAGCAAAATTTGAAAGATTCATCCCATTGTATTGCATTTTTAGTACCTGGGTTGAATCCTTCATATAGGAGGTTAGTTAGGGCACTGCAAAATATTGTCCTTGAAGATGAAAAATAAAAATGATTCTTCTTCCTTCTAATTGTCTTCCAACTTGGATAAAATAATTATAGGTTTGAGAGAACTTCAAACTCACAGAGCCAATGCTTTGAGTTGGAATAAAGTCACTTGTTTAGTGCATTCAAATAAAGATATTCTCTTGAATGTAGTATCAGTCAAAATATTTAGTGCAGATTTTACAACAAAGTTCAACTTCTTTACAAATAATTGCAAAACAAAAGCTTACAAAGTTATTTCTTGTATTATGTATGTATTGTGTGTGTATTTCAGAGCAAATGTCTCTTCAATGTATTTGTATTAAAAAGCTCATACAGCAGCTTGTATATAGCAATGTGTCCGTGTGTGTCTGTCCAAGAGTGTGCGTCCAGCCAAGTCTCACTTGTGTTTTTAAGAGTTCTCTCTCTCTTCCCTCTTAGTACCATAGAGTGTGTCGAAGAGTGTGCCAGAGTCTCAGATATATCAAGATATCTCTTTGTCTGCTAACCTATATAAAATCTAGTAAGAACTGGTTTTCTACACATGGTCCTGAAAACCTAACATCCCCATACTCCTGAGAAGTCTTCATCAACTACTGAGACTTAAACACTTTTTCCAGATGTGGGCTAAAGACCAACTATAGTGCCTTTGTCCTAAAATGCTATGTAATTGATATCCTAAGGATTCTGTTTATCTAAAAACTGATACTTCACAATTATACAAAAACTATTCATGAATAGGAAAATGTATGACTTACACAATTTTAAATTTAATATACAAATAATTGTAGTTATGGAATTATTTTTGTATTTAAAAGAAAAATCCAAAAATGGTCTGTCATTCACACTATTTAACAGGCACATATTGCTTAATATGGATCTCCACGAATTCCGATAGGCGTGAGGTAATAAACCCAATCCCCGAGAAGATTGGACGTCCTGGGGGATTGAGTCTATCCTTATGAACCTTCGGTAGATGGTAATATATGGCAATTCGTGGATTTTTATTGTACAGATATGTGTATTCTTCTTGAGATATAAATCCTCTTTTTTACACCATCATTCAGTAATTTTTCCAGTTCCTCGACATATTGGGAAGTAGGGTCTTTTTCTAGTTTTTTATAGAACACTTTATTACGTAATTGGCGGTATGCCTCTGCCTCATATTCTATTCATTAGAACAATACCCCCCCCCTTTATCGGCCTGCTTAACAATAAGGCTAGGATTATCAATTATTTTCTTTAAAGATTGTTTTTCCCAAATATTTAAATTGGACTTTATATCTGGTGTTTTAAAGTTGAGTTGAGAAAATTCCTGTTTTACGAACTCCGCAAACATATCCAAATAACTACCCTTGGATTCCAAGGGATAGTATTTCGATTTAACCTTTAGCCCTGACCTATTTATAATATCTTGTTCTTGACTGAGTAAAATAGGTTTCTCTTTTATAGGATTTTTTAGGAAATGCCTCTTTAATGTTAGAGTCCTAATGTATTTTGCCAGGTCAATAGATAAACCGAAGAAATTGGGAGGGCAACTAAGTTCAAAGGATAAACCTTTTTGTAATAATCGATAGTCATTGGTAGTTAAAGATACATCAGATAGGTTGAAAATGCCTTTATTTAAATCAACACTCTCTTTTTTGCAAGATTTTCTTGCTCTATGTCCCCTTCTGTGTCGAGTATTCTTTTTTGGGGTTTCCCTCGGGTTTCTGATAAGGGAGGAGGATCCTCGTCTTTTCGTGGAACCCTTAAAAAACTCTGGTTACACTTATTTACATTGGGGATTCTGTCACTGATCTGAACAGTACTTGTTTATGGTTCCTCGTTGTCTGTCTCGCTAGTCAAATTCATCAAAGGTTTAAACCTATTCGTGATACTAGCTCCCACTTGTGAAGAAGTTTTAATTTCAATCATAGGTTTTGGGTTTGTCCTATTTTGTTATTGTTCTTAGTCCAATCTCTAACTTTGTTTGTCAGATAATCTTGTTTATCTCTATGGAATTTTTCAGACTTGGTTGACATAATTTTCTCTTCAATTTTAGCGACTTTTTGCAACTACCATCTGTTTAAATTCCAAAAACTTGGGCAGGGGCGTATCTAGAGTAAATGAAACCTGGGGCAAATCCCAAAATTGCTGGGATTCTCAAGGTGTGTTTCTAATTTCTTACCTAACGTCACAAGCTCGGATTCAATAGAATCAAGCTGTTTCGTTTTGGCATGTACCAGGAGTCATAATAACTCAAAAGAACAGGTATCTATAATCTTATACCATGTATCTAAAAATTTTGGGTCAGTCACATTACATGCAGGAAATTTTTTTAATCTTAATCCTCTAGGGATCCGACTGCAAGCAATATAACTTTCAAAAGTTTGAATCTCCCAATACAATTTTGACTCCTGAATAAGTAACTTCTCAAGTAATTTTAAATCAACCTAACCATCAACACATGCAGGTGGTAACACAGCTGTAGGTGTGCAATTATCTCTAAACAGTTCTTTGGAACGAACTGATCTGGTGTCAGCCAAATCAGCATTTCGGAACAACATTATATACCAGTAATATTGACCGCAAAAAGCGATCAAGGGCTGCAACCTTTAAAAAGCAAAACAACAATACACAGAATAAGGTGCGCTCACAAGTCCTGGGTACAGAGTGTCCAAATATAGGGAGGGTCGTCCCGTTTAGTGAAATTAAAATAGCACTAGATTCCTACTTTGGAACTGCGTCTTCCCCTTGGTGGGCGAGGGTCTTTAATCCTCGCAGCTGTGTCTAGGAATGAAGTAATGAAGTAAAGAGAGAGGGGCGCAACATAGTGCAATCAAAAACTTTTATTAATTGAGTGAGGCGGAGCTTGCTGAATTCCATCACATGCACTCCTATTCCGGTGTGAGCACGGTCTGATGTCTGTTGCTCCGATCCCTGTTACTACTCCAGGACGCTGGTATTGTACTCGGAGCCGTTGAAACTGCTGTTTGCTGTTGTGCTGATTTGTTATATGCTTATATGACCTGGTACGAGTTATTGATCTCTCTACCTCACTCAATTAATAAAAGTTTTTGATTGCACTATGTTGCACCCCCTCTCTTTGCTTCATTCCTAGACACAGCTGCGAGGATTAAAGACCCTCGCCCACCAAGGGGAAGACGCGGTTCCAAAATAGGAATCTAGTGCTATTTTAATTTCACTAAACGGGACCACCCTCCCTATATTTGGACACTTTGTACCCAGGACTTGTGAGCGCACCTTATTCTGTGTATATATATATATATAATTTGTGAGATATATTAGCCACTCCCAAAGGGGGGTCATTGTCCTCTTTCGCCCCAGGTGCTAAAATTTCTAGTTACTGTTAGGTCTGCCCGCATCCAGCCTGCTCCTGTGTGCACCCTTACCTTGTTTCCCGCTGTCACTTACCATCCTTTCCCGCTGCCGGCTTCCTCTATCCTCCGGGCACCGCTCACCGCTTGCGTTCCTCTGCGTCTTCTCTCTCTCTCCCAGCTCCTGGTCCGTGGTCCGTCCACGTGCTGCGGGAGCACGTCTTCTCTGTTTTTTACTTAGAGCTCCCTCTTGTGGCCGCTTGCGTTATTGCAGGGTTTTTCTTAGAGACTGTCTCTATATTTAGCCTTCCTCTTCCTCTCTTCTCTGCCGGTTATAAAGTCTGATTCCCAGTTCTGTGACCTGCTATTTATCACGTGTGCCTAGTGCTTCTAGCCTAGTGAACTGACCGTTGTTTGACCCACTTACCTGCCCTGACCCCTGCCTTGTTACCTTGTGTATCCAGCCCTGGTTCTTATCCCTATTTTGTACCTACCTTCCCTGCAAGTACCTACCTTTACCTTGTGTGTATGTTTAGGTTACCTCTTCGGAGGCACCGCTGTGTGATTGAGTGTGCGCGAGCCCTTGTGCGTCTTGTATTGTCCCGTGAACATTCTTCTGTCCTACGTACGGAGTTCAGTGTTGCTTGTCGTCTGTCGCAGTCCGGTCGCTTCCGGACTACTACTCCTCCTACTTACCTACTACTCCCATCCCTCCTGTCTGGTGTTCACTCCCGGTGTTCATTTCTCTTCCACGAGTTTGGTTCAACGGGGCCCGTCCAAGCTATTGGGCCGCTGCCAATTCCATCCCCACCATCAGGGTCCCTGGTGAAGACCCCCCGGATAGTAAAGTCTCCGGGCTCCGGTAACCAACCCGTCCACTCTGCCTATCTCTTTTGTGGTCACCTCGGTTCTCACAAGGTAAACCCAGGGTACCACGCTTACTCTCTCTTTGACTACTCCGGTACTTATCAGGTAAAACCGGAGTGTCATATCAGATAAATCATGTTAATTTCAGGGAAGTCATATTTCATCTGTTGGAAACAGTATTAGAGTTGCGAAATGGCGTTTCCCAGCACAAGTCTGAATAACAGAGTAACAGAAAAGCTGGTCAGTATCTGTGTGCAATTCAAAGATATATCCGTCAAGTCATATTTCATCTGTTGGAAACAGTATTAGAGTTGCGAAATGGCGTTTCCCAGCACAAGTCTGAATAACAGAGTAACAGAAAAGCTGGTCAGTATCTGTGTGCAATTCAAAGATATATCCATGCATGCATACAATTAAATTAACTTGACTCCCCCTGAAATCAACA
>WWET01001302.1:375456-396347 GCA_011038615.1 Limnodynastes dumerilii | reverse complement strand
ATATTTGCTAAACACAAATATGATATGTAGCTTTCAACAGTGACAGCAGTTGATAACTAGGGACCGTATTCACATTTAAGAATGATTTAGGTTCTTAATTATACGCAAAAAGTAGCAAGGCCACTCCCATGACACACCCCTGGTTTTTAGCTTCTTAACCGACTTACAAATAATATAGGGCCACCTTATCCTTAGGTTCGTAGTTGTGAACAGGACTGCCGCCAGATATCTTGAGGCCTGGGCACATCCTTATCGCCCTGCCCCTACACATCATCCATGACATCACATAGGAAGCTGGGTGCCAGGGAACTACATTACCAGCAGGCCTATGAACAGGGAAGGATTTTCCTGCACATTGGCCCGCTAGTGTACAATTCTAAGCAGCAAGTATCAGCAGTTGTATACTGCTGATACCTGCTGCTGTAGAGCCATGGTAAGTATCTGCAGGTCCCATTAGCTTCGGGGCCCGGGACAGTAGTCCCGGCTCTCCCCCCCTGATGGCGGCCCTGGCTGTGTGCATAGGGAGGCTAATTAAGAACTTTTTGCCTAACCGCGGCCATTTAAATGGCTCCTTCCACCCAATCTTCTTATCTTCATTCTTAAGTTTTCGCAGCATTCGAACCTTGAGGAAATAGGTTCATAATGGTGATTCAAAGAAAATTGTGTATATTAAAGCTACGACGCATGCGCAGTATATCCCTTCTTAAATATGCACACCTAAAAAAGTCGCATTTTCTTAACTGTGAATCAGGTCCTAGGAGAGGATTTAAGTTTCATGATTTATTTAAAAAATGAAAGCAAAGAAAATAAAAAAAAATTATATATATATATATATATATATAAAATCAATGTCACATTTTTATCAAATATACACAACACTATTTAAATATAAAATGAAAAGCTTAAGACAGTGTACAGGTTTCATCTGAGTACATATTTATTTGATAAATATAAGGTGGACACAACTAACTACATACAGTTTTGCAAGACTAAAAAGCACAATTACGGTAGTTTTGAACATTTTTATGCCTTCACCGCCAAAGTGTTGAAGCTACGTCTTTGGCAGTGAAGGGGATACAAATATGAATGATTAAATTGTACATACAATGTACAGACAAAATACAGTGGCCCTTTTTGCATGTTGCATTACAGATTGTACCATTTATTTATTTTTAATTTTCCCCATCTGATCAGAATATCAAAAATTGTACAAAGAATTTGGTTACAATCTTTTTATTTTATTTTTAATTACCCAATAATCCACTATTTTCTTCATTGTGTTTGTGTGTGTTTAACCTCATGTAGCACCTTAAAATACACAGGACTAATGCATGTCACCTAAAATATTACATATACATAAAACTAAACAAAAAAGTAATTTATTTTCACAAAGAGTCAAAGTATTTTACAGGAGTGGAAACAAATGTTGTGGTTTTACATAAAATGCACCAGCCATCACATTGCCCACCCTCCCCCAAATATAGGATTATTTCCAAGCCATATGGAAACACACATTTTTTTTTTTTTACATTTTTCAAAACACCTTTTTTTTGCAAAATAAAAAACAAACAAATGCACATTCCCAGGAAAATGAATGTGTCTGTGTTTTATGTCTCTACTGTTCATATACATTATTTACAAAAGGGTGTGTGAAGTCCTTTACCCCTCTCTAGATCTGAAAGGGCAAAGCCTAAGCTGGCAATGCTGTAATCCCTTTTCCCCTCTTTACAGTGAATGGTATAATATGATTCCAGTTGAGATCAGACTCGAGAATTTTTTTTTTATTTTTATTTTTTATTTAAATATAGAATTTCTGCTTGTACTGCGCACACACTTACGCAGAAAAGTCATATGTGACTGTTAAGTTAGTAAGAGATAGGATTTCTTTTTCATATCTAATCCTGGACACGTGGTGAAAAAAACCAAAAAGATTAAAGATTTAAAATAATTATTTGTACCAGAAAGGAATGCAGAAAGAATGGTTCCTATAGAGCCTGCTGAGAATGGTTAGCAAACTTCCTGACAGTTAAATGGCACATTTGGGGAGTATGGAGAACAATGTGAGCCCTGTAGTGGATTTCCTTTGGGAACCCCCCCCCCCCCCCCCCCAAAAAAAAATGTACTTGACCCAATTATTCCGGAGAAAGACCAAGTTCTGTTGCCTCTGTTTCATAAGCAGTGTTTTACTGTTGGTTTTCTGCTATATGAACTATATTGTTTTTATTGTTTATTCATGCAATCTGTTTCCCAAGTGTTTTAAAAAGACAGCTTTATTTTTTGAATGAATAATAAATTACGATCAGACAAGGTTTGCTACTCTTCTGTGCAATGATTAGTATAACGGCTAAAATGTTAATGTGCAAGTCATGAAAAGCAAATACCTCTATCAAACTATATTAGTTCAAAAGAAATAGGACCAGAGATGGTAACACCGGCAACACATCGGAAAAAAGGTGTTTCTTTTTTTGTGTACAAGCAAATCTTATTGTGTACAATGTATTAAAAAAACAAAAAAACCTTAAAACCTGGTGTAGTCCCTTCACTTCCACAACAGCTTGTGATGTTTCCAAAAGAAAAAAAAGGAAAAAAAAAATAATTGCAGACATAACTGCAAAGTATAGACATAGAGGAGACTTGGCATTACACAAAAACAAAACAGAGATAAACAAACAAACAAAAAACTTGCATTAGAACAAATAAGGTTGCAGAACAACACAATTTCTAAAATATCTGAACATATTTACAATATTTTTTTTTTCTTTAAAATAATTGCATATGAACAGCTTTGAGCGCTGCCATCGTATCTTACTAAGACACCAGAATTTAGAAAATGAAAAACCTTACAAATAAAATGTGCCGATGCATTTATAAAAGCCTAAATTTCTATACAATGGCAACACAAAAAATAAAATAATGTCAGGAGTTTCAAACAGTTACAGAAGAAAATAAACAGGTCATTTATTATTTTGCCCTCCCCTTTATTTTTCCTTTTTTCGTTAAATAAAAAATGTACAAAATACGACTTTGGTGATAGAAAAAGGAAAACAAAAAGTCAACAAAATAGTTTGGTGTGTCATTCAAATCTGTACAAGCACAACACACAGGCAAAGAAAAAAAAAAAAAACACAAAGAAAAAAAAAAAAAAAAAAAAAAAAAAAAAAAAAAGAAAAGAAAGAAAAATGAATATATAAAAAAAAAAAAAAGGACGTAAGATTTCCGAACTGGGACACAGAGCAAATGAGCAGGAGAGGGGGGAAATGCTTACGTAGAGCTATGAAGAAGAGTCTCCCTCTAAACCTTTCTCTGTTAAAGAGATCTGCAGGAGATTTGTTAAACCTTCTACATACACAATACACCAGCAAAGGAGAAAGGCAGTGAAAGAGTTAACAGAGAAAGTAAATAACATTGATTGGCACACATGCACTTCTGTACAAATATAACAACAGTTTTACAGAAGCAAGCAGCATTAACACACCAGAAGCACAGAAACTGTGTCAAACTCATGCATTTATACCCCACCCCCACACCTCTAAAAGGTACCTTGACCACAAGGTAACTGGGAAGGAAGATTGCACAAATAACACACTTTTTTTTGCCTATGTGGGTTTACACTAAAAAGAAAAGAAAAAAAATCACCAAGCAAGTAAAAAAGGGCAGTTATTGTGTAACAGTCTTCTTGGGTTAAGCAAAATAATTAAATCAAAAACATAACCCAAAACTGCTTTAAAAAAACCCACAAAAAAATCCTAATATCAATGCCCCTTTTTCAGCTTAAAATGATAATAAAACAAATGAAAAGGTAACAAAAGACAACCCAGTTCCTGCAGAAAATGCCAAGCCGTTTTGTCCTGTAGTTTCCATGCAGATTCTGTAAGTCTGAGTACTCAGGAAACTGTAATGTCTGACCAGAGACCTGGGCGTTTTCTTCATGAATGCCACAATAAAAACAGAAGGAAATGTACCTGGCAGCAAACAAAAGATGCAGGTTATCCCCAGCAACATTGTCCTCTATCTCAACACCTATGTGTGGTGTGAACAATGATTGCTCATATAGCTGACTGGCCAGGAACATTGTGCTTTGTGCGCGTGTGTGTTTGATCCTTCTTATTCCCAATACCATGGTTCAGTTCTTCTTCTCCAGCTGGTGTGAGACTGGTGGTAGTGTGGGAAGTAAAGTAAGGAGGGCGGGGGAAGGGCGAAGAGGGGATTAGCACTGGGCATCAGTTGGCCTCATGTCTCTTTTTTTTTTTAACGTCCACCACCGTTTCTTATGCTTAACTCGTCTTCAAAGTTTCCTATTTATCAACCTCATGATGGAAAAATCAGGAAGCACCACGTGTGAGGTCTACAGGCAGCCTGAAGCTGCACATTGCCCTTTAGCAGCGTCACTGAAGCGCATCAGTCTGAGGCAAACACAGCTGCAAGCTTGCCGGAATGGCAGGCATGAAAGACAAGGGGTGGAGATTCCAGAGTTGTGTCTGCCTTTGTGTGTCCTGTTCAGCTAAATTATCCACGGGGGAATAGGGAAACTGCTGCAGTTTAGTTGTTCTCAAACAGTGAGAGAAGGTCATCATTGCTGTTGTTAGGTAGATCTGGTGGATCCAAATAAGATAGAAGCTCATCTGGGTTAGTTAGTTCCGGAAGTAACTGTAGAAAATGCATAAGACATAAATCACTATGATATACATAACTTAGTGTTGCATGGTCAATTATTTAATTCTATAATCAGATACATGATGGGACAGCTAGAATATAATGTAAAGGTATACAAAAAAAAATAAAAAGTACCTATCTCAAATTCCAAAGTAATACAAACAAATAAAGACAGTTGGGTATAAATGCCAGTCTGGGGCACAGGCTTCTTGTGTAAATACAAAGAACAACAAACAGGTCCGGCGCTCCACTTACACACATTTGGTGTTTTCTTGTTACTGTTACTAGTTTGCTTTGGAAGCCAGACCCCTCCCCAATATGGCCGCTGCACACTTTGAATTGGTAGAATGTCTTACAACAAACATTGTGAGTACACATTTTGCAAACAGATAGGTATTCCCCTACAGGAGGTGCCTTGACGCTGGGCAGGTGGGCTGAACCCAATATAGCTATATTGTGAACTAAACCTCCTTTTTATGTATGTGCTGACACATAGTGTTATATAATGTTTGGTAAGTAGCGCCAGACCCATTTTTTTGTTCCATGTAGTTACACAGTGGTCACTTTTGGTCCTTGGCTGTACCTCTTTCATTTATACATACACTTGCACACATTTCATATATTTGAAAAAGAACGCAGCCTGATGTTTTCTTGTATCTTTGTTCCTGTGCATTTCCCTCCCTCCATTTGTTAAGTTGTTGTACATTCTAACGGGTTTTTTGCTTTTCAGTTTGGCCACAGAGTGGCAGTAGCATGGGGGTCAGATGTAGAATTTTGGACCCAACAGATACACAAGCTTTTAATGGTGGCTGCCAGAGATTAATGGTGCTTTTGGATTCCCTTGTGACTACCATTGGGCACCTAGTTGTTTCGTTAATTAAAGTTATAGTAGACAAAGTTCTCTGAACCCCACTACTACCGTGGTCACCTATCTAGCCAAAATTATTACTTTATTTCAAATCAGAAAACCTATTAATCAACTGCTGTCTACATCTCAGTGCATTTATTCTGTCTAACCTAATGGGGTGTGGTCGAGCTCTCGACAACAGATGTATAGTATATATAGTAGTGATGTGTAGCAATTTTAGGCTTTACCGATTGCATTCCAAGGTACCAATATCTAAAATAAACTACACTACACTGTTTGCATAGCATGGGTCTTAGCACCTTCTTTCCAGGTGTAAACAGATAGATTTGTATATTATCTCTTTTAGGCAAATCTATTTTGCACACTATATGCCGAGTGAAAAGCAAGCATTAAAGGTTAAAGCACACTATCTAACCTGGCTTATACAAAGTGATGCCCACTAAGACTTTGAATCCTGAATTTATTAGCAGACTCTGTAAACATACACAAAGGACATATAAGCAGACATGTATTACTATGAGGGTAGTGCACACCTGAAGAGCATTGCGTGATGTGCTGCAGCTCCCTTAAGTGGTGTAATAATGATACATCCCTGTGCCAGGAATGCAAGCGGCTTTAATATCTTTGTCTATCAATAACAAGCTTTAAAATGCACAATTGGCTGAAGTGTCAATAGAGCTGCTACTGTAGAGGACTGGATAAGAATGTCATGACCAAACACATGTAAGTAAGAGTGGAAAAACTAATATCCAAATTTAACAATATAGCAATATTTGACCAATAAATTATTTATCAGTAACACATCAAATATTTGCTCTAACTTACATCCAGTGATGGCTCTGGCATATCAGGAGGTCCTTGTCCACCAGGCTGACCCTCTAACACAGATGAAGGGTTAAAGGCCATGTCCCCATGTGGGTGATTGGCAGATTGCGGTGGGTGTCGAGGTTGAGGTGCTGGTCCGCCATGATGTAAAGGCTGCCCTGGCTGACTGCCTGGATGAGGTGGGTGCAAACCCTGAGGCATGTTGCCATGAGACTGTTCAGAATTTCCCACATGAGAAATCTATATAGGGGAAAAAAAAATGTGATCTCAAATAATCATTGTAAAATAAGAGGTCAATACATCCTTTTACTGAAATATGATCTTTACTGCAGGTACCAGAAATGTAATGCGGGTAAATATGCCAAAGGAAGAAGAGAGCTAAAAATGCCTTTCAGTACTACACTTCGCATGGTAGCTCTTATGAGCAGGGTCCTCGTCCCTCATGTCATCATTCTCTTCTCTCTACTGTCTAACTCCGCTCCTACACACATATCCTGCTTCTTTATTTTCCATACATATTGTTCTGCTATTTTTGCATTATATTTTATTATTGCATTGTACTTGTATTGTAGTACTTATTCCAAGATATTATACCCTCGGTTAATAATTGTATTATATATGTAACCATTGACATTCCTATTGTCTCTGTATAACGCTGCGGATACCTTGTGGCACATTATAAATAAACAATAATAATATTAAACACTGTGTAAAACAAAACCATCAATACTTACAGGGTCCTGCATGGAGTGGCTGAGTGGTTTGTCCAGCGAAGACATACCACCAGGCATGTCAGGTGGATGAGATAACTGGGGACCATGCATAAAATCATTCATTGATGTTCCACCAGGTGCTCCATGAGGAAAGTCAAAATTGCCATGACCCTGGTAGTTGTTACCTAAATGGAAAGAATCAATAAGGATCAGAAAATAGTATGATAAATAGCTCCAAACAAACACAAACAAAACACAGGTTTAGAAACAACAAGTAAGTGTTAAATACAAACCAAAAACAACAGTAAATAATGGCATCTATTAATGCTATGGAGAAATAAAGGATTAGTATTTCCATCTTTTTTGACAACATATTTGGGTTCTATTACAAGTGATAGATTTCATTTTAGGCACAATGTTGCGTAATTTGCATACAAACTGGCAACATCACGCCCAAATGCAACATCGTACAATTCTATTAAATGACATTATGCCCTTAAAACTTCAACATCGTGCCCAAAGAGTTACCCCATTAAATATTTATTTATTTATAATAATGTTAATAAAACATCCCTGCAATGTTCAGCAATTAAACAGGTTTTTTTGCTGAACATTTTCAACATGTAACAATACTAAGGGCCTGCTGCGGCCTACAAAACCCTTTCATACTTACCAAATTGATCTTCGTATGTAGCTCCACTCTACTATCCAGCAATGCTTGCAGAAAAAAAACAGCCTTGTACAGTGAATGACTGCTGGCACGGACCTCTATTTATTACCTTGAACTTTTAAATGTTGCCCCAGGTTATAAATAGAGGTCCCAACCAGCAAAGTCTCAATCTTGCAGCGGAAGTCTGGCTGGCCAGACCGGTGTAAGGTGTATGTACAAAGGTTTTTTTTTTCTGTGGCTGTATTAAAAGTTTAGAGAAGAGGAGCCACATATGAAGATCAAGTAGGTAGTTAGTAGCTGTAC
Organism: Limnodynastes dumerilii; assembly: GCA_011038615.1. NCBI lineage: Eukaryota > Metazoa > Chordata > Amphibia > Anura > Limnodynastidae > Limnodynastes > Limnodynastes dumerilii. Next base: position 388,315 of record WWET01001302.1, on the reverse strand, counting down.
TACTAGGATCAGCATGCCCAAACTTTTAATGACAGCCTGGGCTTTTATTATGTTTCTAGGGGAAGGAAGGTTATTTTGTATTTTTTATTATTTTAGCTAGCAGAAGTAATTTAAAAAGAGGCAAAAACACTGGGAGACCCAAATTCCCCCATAATAAATTAGAGTATGAATCTAAAGAACAAACTAACTAAAGATGGAAAAAGTCCAATAAGCAAGCTGTATATTTATTAAATTCATGCATTATTACTTTCATAATTTTACCTTGTCCAACATATTCATTGGCGTTACCACCACCAGGGGGAGGAGGCAAAGATGGGTATGGTGAAGGGCCAGGCCCCAGTGCTGCAATCATCTCCATAACATTGGGCATGATCATTTGACTGGGACTCATAGTTTTAAACCTCTTGGAGGGAATCCCATCAGGATCATCTTTAATGTGAATCTCAGACTTAATAGGTACCGGCCGCCAGCTGCAGGTGGGGTCAATAGTCACTTCTTCAAATTCCGAGCTGCTCAATAACAAGAATGGCATAATTAAAGCACTAAAGCATATTCAGGTGTTGTGCTTTTTAGAGGGCATGGGATATGGTCATGCGATTCTTATAAATACTAAATGAACCTTGGAAAAAAAGACTATGTATTATATTTTAAGTTGCAAATAACTGCTGTATAATGAGCAATGCATTTCCATATTTCAAATAAATATAAATAATGTGCTGTCAATGTGTTCATTTGGACCACCCAGAATGAATTCCAACCATGTCTCATTTACATAGCTCAATGCAGAATAGGAAAGTGGAAACACATGGGAATCATGAATTGTAACGTCCCTGCTGTAATGTAAGAACTTACTAGGATCATTTAGTGAAACTTATGGAACAAGGACACTAAACAAGTACAAACAAGGTAGAGGCCATAATGGCTGCACTTACTTTTGTATTGCATTCAGGATACCCCACATGTACTGATCTACTTCTAGGCCTTCTAACAGGGCTGTTTTACTGTAAAAAAAAAAGCAGGGATCAAATATTAAAGAGAGAATAACAGTGACAAAAGGTGGAGAAGACTGCACGTACCATGAAATTTACATTAATATCAATAGCGGTTCCCACAATTCTTTATCAAAAATTAGCAGTCAGCAAAAACGAATACACTTACTTGCAAACAGGACACCTCCATGTTCCTCGCTCACAGTTTAGCTGAAGATAGGATTCTAGATCAAAGCACTGGATAAAAAAAAATAAACCTTGTTTTATATATTTGTTAAACACTGATAAAATGAGACATGTAAACAAGTGGTTGAGCTGACGCACTGACCTGCACATGTTTGCAATCGTGTCCGCGGGCAGGCAGTTGTATCCGTCTAAATGTGATTGGGCATTTCAACGAAACTTTAATTGCTGTCTGCTCTACTCCATCCTCGCCATTTAGAGATGCATTTCCAGAAGAGGCTGCCACACTGCTAAAATTCCTCTTTACTGCATGGGTAAATAAGTAAAATGTTAGTCAAAAGAAAACTTATAAAAACATAGTGCATTTCTATCCTGTGAATAATTGAAAACATCAATTTTATGTTCTCCAAAACAAGTAACAGACAATTAATTTTTTGAAGGCAATATCAGTAAAACCCATCATGGCAACATTGCTTTGGCTACTCACTTTTTGTTATACAATGTTCAGCTGGGAGAAGTCTCTTCTTCAGCAATCCCTGCAGTACTGAGCGCACTGAAGGCCGGTGAACTAACTGCAGCACAAATAAGTGCGACTGGGAAAACAGATGGAAAGATCCATTATGAACAGAACAACAGTGATCTACTACCTCATAACAGGAACACTATCTATACTTATTACAGAGCTCTACGAGGTTAATGTAGTAATTATCATCCCTGTATTCTCTCATAAGACTACCATAATGAGCAAGTTAAGTCACTAAAACACTTTTTGATGAAATGGTTTCCATTAATTGTTTTTAGTTGTAATTGTTATACAGCAAATTACTGATACTGAAGACTGTTGAGTACACACAAAATTTGTACAACAGGTCGGGGACACTTACACAACAACAAGCAGTGACTGTAATCTGAATCGTGTTGCGTCCTGGCTGGCAGACGTGCTTGAGGTGCAAAGGTTTGTGGGAAGTCTTGTTGTCACCTCGCTCGATGGTAAGAGGAGTGGCATTGACGCTGACCTGTACAGATGCTGGCCAGTTAGTGTTCATTTGTCGGTCTTCGTGGTGGTAGCACTTAAACTGCAGCTCCAGGTCAGATCTGTGTCAGGACACAGAAAAATAATAAACATTAAATGTTGCAATCATACATCTGGTGTATTTGACAGAACTACATTTGCCTTTAAGTCATATTCAAAAAGGTACATTTCTGTCACTAATAGCAAAACTTTAGACGAAGATGATGGCACAACCGGTATTGTCCAGAAGTAAAAATAAATAAATAAATAAAAATACAATAAATTAATATTTAAACTAACCTAGGGTAGGAATGGTTTTTATTTAAATCTCCTAGAGATGTTCTGTAAAGTCTTTACTCTCCACTAACCTCCACATAAGGGTCTGATGTACTGTCGGCCGCAAATGGAACACATGGTTGCTGACGGCAAGGTTATGTTCCAGCCGGAAAGGCTCCAGCACGACTCCATCCCGCACTGGAAACGTCAGACGCAGTTCGTCTGTGTGGCTGGCTGAGATCGAAGAAGGAGAGAAAGTGTGAACTTTCCCTTTTGCATCTGCAGTGCGACAATGTAGAAAATATTAAAGCAAGCACAGACCATCAAAGACCCTATTACACCTCATGGGTCGCGACAGTGGCAAAATACTGGCTCCAGCAGGCTGCCATTCTAACATTAAAAATATAATAGCCTACCATTTAGAGACAGATCATGAAGTGAATAGTCTGAAAACTTATTTAATGTCTACAATAACAGAAGTGAGGCAAGCTCTATGTAATATGACTAGTATGGTTCGTATTCAAGTTTTAAATACAAATTTTGACATCAAGGTAATAAAAATGACCTTCTTTCAATATCCAACTTACTTGGTGGAGGTGGTAAAGCGCTCATATTGGGTTTTATATCTGGAGGAAATGGAGGCTTGACATCTTGACTGGGGGACAGGTATGGAGGGATACTGCTTCCAGGAGTCATGGGTGGTGTGGGGTTTCCCGGAACAGGTGAGTGAGGGTAATTGCCAACAGGTCCTGGTCTGGAGGGCTGCAAAATTGGGGTCAAAAATGGTATTAAAACTTGGTGGCAGTTTAACAGTTAGCAGATTTCTAATATGTCTTTTGTTCCCTTGAAAACCCAAAATATCATTTTATGTAAATTAACTAACTAGTACTAATTTTACCTGCTACAGTGATTTACAGAAGGCCCAAAGCAGAATACACAAATGATGAAGTCAATATTCATAAAAGAAGCTACATTGTTTTTTTTACTATGTAATTTATTAAATATCTTTTAAAGCTGAAGGCCTCAAATTAACCCTGATAGGCTACTTTGAGGACGACATTTAGTGGTGATATTATTACTGAATAAAAGGAACCGATTTAAGATATGCTGATATGATTTAATTGTCTGCCAAGACGCGAAGAACACAATTTATCATGTTAACGCTATTTTGCAATTTTTTCCTTCCATAAAGGTGTGAGGAAAACACTGCAACACAGTTATTACAGGTTAGTTACTGCCTCAGATGCCTGTGTTCTACTACAATATACAAATATTCATTCAGAAGCAAAACACAATCAAATATTTATTCACTGTGCCTTTAAAATTTCTATGCTCTAATAGAGCTATATTTTTTTTTTACAATGAACACATTATGGTAACAGAAAAAATACAAATAAATGATGCCTTTATCAACTTAGCACTGCATATTCATATACAATGAAACAGATATATTTTAATTATGTGGTGAGTAAAATAGTAATGCAAGTATTTACGTAAATCAAGTTTAGAAATCAACATGTCAGAACTGAAAAGATTTAAGATAACTGTAAAAGTAAAGTTTCTCCACACAGTCAACTTTTTTGAATAATATTAAGGATGATCAAATACACTTGAAGATGAAATAAAAGACAAAAACTATCTATATGTACATATGATACCCATCTCCTCTCCACTTCACTACTGAGACCCTAACATAAATGGGATCTCACACACACATCATTGGGGAAACAACAATGCAAAAGTGCATATTCTTTTTAAGAGCAACAACAGGGACAAGGAAAAATCTATAAGCATGCCATAATTTACATTTTGCCACCCCAACTTCCTCTTTTGTGATTAAATACAGCTGTGATCACTGCTCCAGTGTTGTGAATTGAGGCTCTCAATCACTTGGTTCAATTCTCGTAAACAGAATAGAGAAATGTAAGGAGGAGCGTTAAGATTTTAATGTTTGTATCCACAAAACAAAATTAATAAGTTTGTTTTTAGTGTCACTAAATTTACTAACTTTTTTCATATTTAAATTGATTTATTAAAATCTGCAGATAAACCTATACTATGAGAGAAACAAACATTTTCATGATTTAAAATATATAATATATGTATTCTTTATATTTTGACTGCTAGTATATTTACTTATGCTTGACAACAAACCACAAAAAAACAAAAACAAAACAAAAAAACAGTTGTAATATATTATATTTAATATTCCAACACTTAATATTTTGCTCTCCTACATAAATAGTAATTTTGTTCCCTGCCCACCCAATTTCATAAGATTCCCTTAGTGGATGATGAATTGGTATAAATTTACACTCACCCCGTTCATACTGCCTTGGCTATAGCTATTGTAGCCGCTCCCAGAAAAGTTGTTATTTTGTCCATTAAACTGCTCTTGCTATTAAAAAAATAATAATAATGAATTAAAAATGTACAAAAATTAAAAAAAATAATAATAATATGAGTAAAAAAGCAGCTTAACAAAAGTCAGTAACATGAGAAATAAATAGCCGAGAAGCAGCAACTGCAAAACTCCAAAGCAGTAACTAACTGAAGGCAGCTTCCTTCCTTAACAAATGATATTTACATACATATATATATACACTGGTAAGATGTCAGAGCTATCTGACGATTACTGTGCAGATTACACGATAATCATCTGATAACCCCCCCAGTGTGTCCCCAACAATGTTTTATGATGTAAATTGTTCATCTGTATTCTTGTGCTGTATTATACAGAGAATAAGAAATAATTGTGAACTAGTTATGTGACAAAATAGAATCTGATGTATGCATGAAGTATGAGGTTCTTAATGCGTACACAAACAGAGCACTTCTATAGCTGACTACATCTCTCTGTCTGACTAGATACATGGAAGTTTTTATGCATGTTATCTATATTTCATATGGCTTGTACACCAAACCCAGTATTTCATCATTTGGTTTGTAGATATCTCTTTAACTATACCCAGAATGCAGTTGCAGGGTTTACAAAATGCTATACAGTCCTGTGCATCACTTTTATCAATAGTCCATCTTTTAATATGCTTTCTTTGGTGCATTGTAACACAAGATGTAGTAAGAGAAAGTTCAGTAGCAGCAGAAGTCTGTAATTCTACATCATGAATACATAATATTGATGGAAAACATGTATTTGTTATTTAATAAAACTGAGCTCTTAGTTTCATGATGTACTGCTTTTTACTTACAAATATATTATGGATATATAATATATTATAATACAGTGGCTTTGTTTTATCTGAACCTGATACTGTTGGTTTTGTAAAATAATCTGCTTAAAAACACAATAATTTATGTATTATAAGGTTTTGGGGAATCCTATGGTTAATGCAAACAATCCAATGAACCAAGCGGGCAACCCCATGGCATCTGGTATGAACAACAGCAATGCTGGCATGAACTCTCCACAGTTTGGTGGCCAACAGCAGCAATTTTCCTCAAAGGGAGCATCCAACCAACCTTATATGCAACAGGGCATGTATGGGCGTCCAAATTACCCTGGTGGAGGAGGATTTGCCGGAAGGTAAGATGGGACAGTTTGCACTTGTTGTATCATGACATTGCATTCTGTGAACTGATCGTTACATTTGTACTCATATTCAACAGGATAAAATGCAGTGCTTCAGTTAGGGACAAATAGTCTGTAGTAAGCACACATTGCTTGGTTTTATCATTTTTTTTACTGATATTATTAAAATTATTTGGCCAATTACATGACAGCAATGGTTAGAATTTGAAATAAAGATTAAATGTAATTTAACTTGTCTTCACTCAGCTACCCTGGCGGACCCAACAACCCCTCCGGAATGGGTATCCCGCCTCACTCGCGGCAACCTGCAGATTTTACTCAGCCTGCAGCGGCTGCTGCTGCGGCTGCTGTTGCTGCTGCAGCAGCCACTGCTACTGCCACAGCAACTGCTACGGTGGCAGCACTGCAGGAGACCCAGAACAAGGATATGAACCAGTATGGCCCAGTGAGTCCCCTTTCTGTTTTTTCTGTCTATCCTCCTGTATGTGCAGCTTAATTTATGTTGTAAATACAGTTCTGTATTTGTTTTATATGCAAGTTCTGACATACAATCTGGTCCTGTAGGATTAATTTTACAATCATTCTTGAACTAAAGATTTTTATGATTTTGCAGTTATTTAACTGTTGACTAATTGATGTCTGTGTTTATTTCAGGACTATTCAGATTGTATACGTCAAAAAGAACTTTGTATCATTTTACATTTCTTAATGTTTGTCAACATGGCTGGGAGGGTTTTATGCATAATTATCCTATATGATGATCATTTATTTGGTGAAAAACATAGTATTTATTCATCTGTATTCTGCCTTACCCTCCTTCCCTTCAGACACGCATGTTGCATTTTATTCTTTTCTCTTTCTTTTGTTGAAGGTGTGTTCCTCTTTCCAGATGGGTCCAGCTCAGGCTTACAACAATCAGTTCATGAACCAGCCTGGCCCACGGGTCCCTTCTGCTATGTCAGGGAGTATGAACCCAGCTGGAATGGGTCCGAACATGGCTCCTTCCAACATGAGTGGCCCACCAATGGGGATGAATCAGCCACGGCCTGGAATGAACCCTTTTGGAGCTCACGGCCAAAGGATGCCTCAACAAAGTTACCCTGGCCCCAGACCTCAGTCACTCCCTATGCAAGGCATGAAACGGCCTTACCCAGGAGAGGTAAACAGTGAAACAAATTAATGCATACTAACGATTTTTGATACCAAGTATTTCCATTACAAAAATTATATAATGACCATTATGTATCCTTGTACTTCTATCAAGTAAACATAATGATTAAGGGCCTGATTCAGAATTAAGAAGGTGCTTAAAATAAGAGAGGAAAGTTACTCCTGGGCTAAACCATGCTGAGGGGGGGGGGAGTCAAGGTAATTGTATTCTTTGCATGCAGGGATATATCTTTGAAGTGCTTACTGCACACAGATACTGACCAGTGTTACTATCACACTGTTATTTAGACTTGGGAAACATCACCTCTCACCTCACAACTCTAATACTGTTTGCAACAGATGAAATATAACTCCCCTGCAATCAACATGGTTTAGCCCAGGAGTAACTTTCCTCTCTTATTTTAAGCACCTTCTTAATTCTGAATCAGGCCCTTAATCATTATGTTTACTTGATAGAAGTACAAGGATACATAATGGTCATTATATAATTTTTGTAATGGAAATACTTGGTATCAAAAATCGTTAGTATGCATTAATTTGTTTCACTGTTTACCTCTCCTGGGTAAGGCCGTTTCATGCCTTGCATAGGGAGTGACTGAGGTCTGGGGCCAGGGTAACTTTGTTGAGGCATCCTTTGGCCGTGAGCTCCAAAAGGGTTCATTCCAGGCCGTGGCTGATTCATCCCCATTGGTGGGCCACTCATGTTGGAAGGAGCCATGTTCGGACCCATTCCAGCTGGGTTCATACTCCCTGACATAGCAGAAGGGACCCGTGGGCCAGGCTGGTTCATGAACTGATTGTTGTAAGCCTGAGCTGGACCCATCTGGAAAGAGGAACACACCTTCAACAAAAGAAAGAGAAAAGAATAAAATGCAACATGCGTGTCTGAAGGGAAGGAGGGTAAGGCAGAATACAGATGAATAAATACTATGTTTTTCACCAAATAAATGATCATCATATAGGATAATTATGCATAAAACCCTCCCAGCCATGTTGACAAACATTAAGAAATGTAAAATGATACAAAGTTCTTTTTGACGTATACAATCTGAATAGTCCTGAAATAAACACAGACATCAATTAGTCAACAGTTAAATAACTGCAAAATCATAAAAATCTTTAGTTCAAGAATGATTGTAAAATTAATCCTACAGGACCAGATTGTATGTCAGAACTTGCATATAAAACAAATACAGAACTGTATTTACAACATAAATTAAGCTGCACATACAGGAGGATAGACAGAAAAAACAGAAAGGGGACTCACTGGGCCATACTGGTTCATATCCTTGTTCTGGGTCTCCTGCAGTGCTGCCACCGTAGCAGTTGCTGTGGCAGTAGCAGTGGCTGCTGCAGCAGCAACAGCAGCCGCAGCAGCAGCCGCTGCAGGCTGAGTAAAATCTGCAGGTTGCCGTGAGTGAGGCGGGATACCCATTCCGGAGGGGTTGTTGGGTCCGCCAGGGTAGCTGAGAGAAGACAAGTTAAATTACATTTAATCTTTATTTCAAATTCTAACCATTGCTGTCGTGTAATTGGCCAAATAATTTTAATAATATCAGTAAAAAAAATGATAAAACCAAGCAATGTGTGCTTACTACAGACTATTTGTCCCTAACTGAAGCACTGCATTTTATCCTGTTGAATATGAGTACAAATGTAACGATCAGTTCACAGAATGCAATGTCATGATACAACAAGTGCAAACTGTCCCATCTTACCTTCCGGCAAATCCTCCTCCACCAGGGTAATTTGGACGCCCATACATGCCCTGTTGCATATAAGGTTGGTTGGATGCTCCCTTTGAGGAAAATTGCTGCTGTTGGCCACCAAACTGTGGAGAGTTCATGCCAGCATTGCTGTTGTTCATACCAGATGCCATGGGGTTGCCCGCTTGGTTCATTGGATTGTTTGCATTAACCATAGGATTCCCCAAAACCTTATAATACATAAATTATTGTGTTTTTAAGCAGATTATTTTACAAAACCAACAGTATCAGGTTCAGATAAAACAAAGCCACTGTATTATAATATATTATATATCCATAATATATTTGTAAGTAAAAAGCAGTACATCATGAAACTAAGAGCTCAGTTTTATTAAATAACAAATACATGTTTTCCATCAATATTATGTATTCATGATGTAGAATTACAGACTTCTGCTGCTACTGAACTTTCTCTTACTACATCTTGTGTTACAATGCACCAAAGAAAGCATATTAAAAGATGGACTATTGATAAAAGTGATGCACAGGACTGTATAGCATTTTGTAAACCCTGCAACTGCATTCTGGGTATAGTTAAAGAGATATCTACAAACCAAATGATGAAATACTGGGTTTGGTGTACAAGCCATATGAAATATAGATAACATGCATAAAAACTTCCATGTATCTAGTCAGACAGAGAGATGTAGTCAGCTATAGAAGTGCTCTGTTTGTGTACGCATTAAGAACCTCATACTTCATGCATACATCAGATTCTATTTTGTCACATAACTAGTTCACAATTATTTCTTATTCTCTGTATAATACAGCACAAGAATACAGATGAACAATTTACATCATAAAACATTGTTGGGGACACACTGGGGGGGTTATCAGATGATTATCGTGTAATCTGCACAGTAATCGTCAGATAGCTCTGACATCTTACCAGTGTGGACTGTCCCACGATTCTGCAGAATCGTCGAAAAACTACATTGCGTGATTTGATTTTGGCCAACTTCTAATTTTACAAGATCAGCAATGTCCCGATAGAGAAAACTTCAGTGTGTACTGACATACGATCTTCAGAGTAACGATTCTGACTCCCATTCATTTATTAACAGTGTGTAGGATAGGGTGGGATGGTGGTTAGGGTGCAAGCAGGTTGGGGGTAGAATCATTGCTACAGATTTATCACAAAAAAACTTCAGTGTGTACCGAGCTTAAAGCACAATTTGCAATTGCGAGTACTACACCCAACTTTTTCCCATTTCAATGCAACTAATTAAAAGAAAACACGTGGGCCCTTTTACTCTGTAATATGATGGATAACTTACTTGGCTCTGAGAAGTGTTTGTGACTCCCCAAACTGTAGTAACCACAGACAGAGAACCGGGAGGCTGACTCGCATTCTGTTGCCAAGGGACGGAGTCGTAAGGGAATGACCCATCACTACAAAATAAATAAATAAGTATGGTAAGAATTAATAAAAATGAACAACTTAAAAAAAATCAGACCCCATGGATAGTTTAGATAGGTGTTCCGAAGGGTGTTCACTCTATAAGGTTTCCCTATGGCTTGCTCAAAGCAGACCTACCCATGAGACAGGGATGGTTTCATGGAGCTCAAAGAGTTCATGGGGGGCTGCATGGGGAGTTTCCCTTGAGGATCGTTTTGTCTGCTCTTTTGGTGGCGCAGAAGAAGAAGCCTTCCTAGTTCTTCACACCACGAGGAGAGGAGGGCTGGAAAATAATGTAGTGGTTAAGAAATGTATGGTAAAACACAAGTTCCACACAAGAAATTGTAACGCAATTTAACCATAATATAGTTGAAACAAGATCTGCTTAAGTTCAATAATTAACATTTACTAGTTCATATAACATAATTCATACCAATGGAGAAGATCCAGAACTACGTTTGCCGTACGTTTATTCGCGTAGCGTATTTTCGTGTGCGTATATTCTATACACTCCCCTAGTAACACCCATTGAACGTACGTATTTTGTCGAAATACACTTTCCAAACCCTGCCTTAACTTTTGTCAACGTAACCGCAGTGATCCGCACACGTACGTATGGGCAACACGAATTTATGCAGCTAAGCACGCCCATACTGTACACTTTAAATACAACCACCCGCCTACTTAACTTATTTCAGACGTATTTTGGACGCACGTAAAATTGGCACGCCCACACGTAAGTATTTACCTGACACATACGCGAATGGCCCATATGTTCACAATTACGCTACGCTATTGAGTGTATTTTCTATGGTGCGCATGCGCAGTACTTACAAAAAGGCGATTTTACGTCTCCACTACGCGTAAATTCGCTCCGAAGCGTTGTTCTGGATCCGGCCCAATGTCCCTAATTCACAAATTCCCTGATTTGCGTAATTGGCTGATTTTTTTAATTGGGCATGCGTAGTCAGCCTGACTACACAACCTACGTAGCCCTTAGGGATGTAGATGAACTATGTCTTTAAAGACCGCACATAGTTTTTTAGGTAAGAGGATGCGTGCCACAGCAGCCTCCGGGAAAAGTTAGGTAAAGTGTGTGTGTGGGGGGGCTAGATTTAGATTAGGATGGGAGGGAGGGAAGGGGATTGTCCGTGCATATTTTCGCTCCTTAAGAAGGAAAATACTTCAGGTTTGACTATGGCACTCATAAGTTCCATTAAGGACCCAAATAAGGGGGCAGGGGAGGGGACTGGAAAAGTAGGGGCAGATACATGTTTATCCGCACCTACAGATCACACACACAAGTGTAAATCAGGTCCAATTTAACTAATACTATGAACAATACATTAAAATTGATGCAAACATGTTATCACAGTCTACACAATAACCCATTAGCAGTGTTATATAATTACATAAAATATTAGACCAAGTCAAGTCGTTTTTGCTCAATTACTGCATAAATAGAAATTCTTAACAGAAATGTACAGATAAGCACATATTTTATTTTTAAGTAACAGAAAGAATGTGGAATGTCACTGCTAAATGATCATCTATAGCTTATCATGTGTAACTGTACGACATTAGTGCTGCAGAACTGGTTAGCTAATATGCTAAACATAATTTATAAAAAAAAACCCCATCTTTTTCTACAGAAACACGATCAGAGTAAGGAAGGAGGAGTTAGACGGAAGCTCTGTGTGACGCATGTGGGCCTGACACATGAAGACGAAAAACAGACGGCTATCAAAACTGGAGCAGGCACTGGGGAGCGCACACACACGCCTCCTTAGTTTCTCACTTGCTGCCTCTTCCCTGCAGGCTAAAAGACAGCAGCACAGCGTAACAATGACAATGATGTATTCTAACACAAGGGGAGTGGCCTTCACTGCAACAGAGCAGACACAGCTGTCAACCTGCACCAGCTGCGATTTAAAAACGTGTATACAAATTCTACTGACAGCTTGCAAGAAATCATAGCGTTGTGCAAAAAAAATAGCCAAATCATATATATAGAAAACAAAAATGGAAAGGCTCTTGAAACCAAGAAAAGGTATAACTGCAGTCATCATAAATGGAGCCGCAAATTTTGGCATTTGCCCATTCTGATGATTTCATGCCTAAACCATAAACTTATGGCTTTCACTAAAATAGTTCAATTCATTCTCAAAGATAATTAATACTGCTATCTAGTTTTATGTTTGGTTAAGCAAACATGGCTTTGATTCCAGAGGACATTCAGAGAAAACACTCTAGATGGCGCAGCTGCCTTAAGTTTTTATACCTGAGAAGGTTCCGCCTGAAGTGCAGTTTGTACATATATTTTATATAATGTGCAATTATCATTTAAGCATATTTGCAGCTTTTATACCGTTCATGGCATCAAGGTAAATACAAAGGTATTCAATGAACATGCATGTAGTAATACTGCAAGGAAATGCTACATTTATCTTATGTATTAGAAAAAGTAAATGGATGTAGTGGAGATCAACAAAATAACAATGGCAATTCCAATTT
>WWET01001302.1:320661-361983 GCA_011038615.1 Limnodynastes dumerilii | reverse complement strand
CCCTCCCCTCTAAGGACACCCTGCTCAGTTTCTCTCTCTCTCTTCTGCCTGTCCAGCTACTGCACAACACTCATCAATTATTAATTGCTTGTCTCCAGATTTCCAGGCAAAACCAATAACAGATGGGCTCCCTGCTAATGGCTCAGTATGTACCAGCCAACTGGCTGTGTGTTTCCAGCCTCCAGAGACAATGAAGAGAATCAGGTTAAGCCTCCTAACTTCACACATGCTCAGGCAGACACAATGTAGTCCCCTAGTGCAGTACTGCAGTCGGAGACTGGCTGAGAAGCCATCAGCCAGGCTGGGGAAAGAAGATGAATTTAACGGGGGTTTTGTCTCACCTCAGCACCATGCGGCAGGATTATTCAAGCCTTCCCTTTCCACACGCTCTGTCTAGAGAGCTTGCTGTTTGCTGTTACACACACATACACCACACAGCAACCATACACACACACATTCACACTCAGGCAGCCTCAGTCATTTGCCAGAAGGCAGAGAAGAGACAGAGGAGGAGGAGGGAGGGGGTGTAGTGGGAGAGAAAGGGAGGAAGAAAAAAAACCAAGCAGCTCACATTACAAAACTTACACTGAGGGGAGGTGCCAGGCACTATCCTTTAACCCTTCACAATCAGAGGCCACTGTGGGGTGTATGGCTATAAACCCACCAGCTGAGAAAATCACAGCATACTTCTCGGATATCGCACAAGCAAAATCAATATGATTTAGCATTATTATTACACCAATAATATTTTTATATTTTTTTTTTTTATTGCTCAACAAGCATTAGGAGAAAAGAAAAATGGGGGTGTCTGAGAAAACCTCCCTTCCCTGTGCTTACTCCTCCCTGATCTTAGGATACCACAGGCTGCAGCCGTATTGGACATGCTAAGTACCATTCAACACATGATGGCAGGGACCACACTCGTTTGATACAAATGTTTTTCTGTGTTTCCACTGCAGCCAGATTGTCTGGGAATTCAATGAAAATGAGCACATCATCTCTGATCCACACAGATCTTCCCATTTTCTAAGAAATACTAAATATTTTTCAGCACACCTCATTGGATTATACCTGTTAATAATCTGCACACTTGGAGACTGGCCCACCACAGTTTTAAAAATTTCTACTGCAAAGACTGGGAATAATAGCCAATTTCATGGAATAATTACTAGGAATATAAGAAATCACAGTTATGTGGCCATAAGTATTTTTTTTTTTTACATTGGTCGCATAAGTATAAAATAACTTCTTACATCCATTATAATTTAAGTAGGGGACAAATATCCCCTATGTAGACTTGATGCACATATTATTTACCTGTATTAGCATCACTTCTATATTATGAATGTTCTTGCTGGTAAGCAAGTGTGTAGAGATCAATACAAATATCTCATATTGATCGCCATGTGAAACGCAAATGACACCAAGGCACAGGCTAAGTTAATAACAACAAGGTGAACCTTAACATTTCAAAGAAACCCACAAAGAAATAGGCTGCAGTTGCTGAAAAGTTTAAAATACCTTTTTTTTTTTATTGGCCTTTCTTGATTTTACAAAGGTTGGGGTCAAGGTGTGCATTTGTTATTGAAATCAATGTAATTTAAACAACCTTCTTATACAAAATATAGAACTTTTAGAGTGCTAGCCCACGGCCCTTCCCATGTGCACACATACATATTTGGACTTTTACACCAGTACATTAGTGAGAAGCAGAATGATCTACAGACACGATGGTTAGAGTTGTAAGCCAATGGATTTGAGGTCCAAGGATGCATTTAAGTTGTTACTTTCTAGAATACATTGAAATCCAGGCAGTTAATACATTATCTTAAAGGGTTACAATGCGATTTGAGAAGGCATAATGTGTTAATGAATACAGTCAAACTAGTATGTATGAAATGAATAAAAATGTTAATATTTTCTAACAAGTATTATGCACTTATCTACCCCGTGTTTATTTCTATATACCCAAAATCATCAGTCTGGAGCAAAAAGTCACTTGATACTGAATTCACAGCCTATGTTGCTTATCTTCACTGCGAGCCTGGCAGCTTCATTCACAGAATTTACTCATTCTTCCGGCGAGGTCCTGCGATGATCTGCAAGGTAATTGCAGGACCTTTCATTCAAACGAGCTGTGAATGAAGTCCTGCACATGTGCAGTGTGTGTTCATGTCGTAACTTTGAAATCTAGTTCAGAGTCAGACGCGTTGCCCAGTCAGGTAAGTTTTAACTCTTTCACTCCTTCCATGTTTTTATTTTTCTTTTGCCCACTGAAATATAACACCATTGGTGATTCCTGTGGGCAAAATATAAATTGTTTATTTTATTATTATTAAAAAAAGAAAAGATCATTAGTAAAATCGTTTTATCTTAATTAAGATAAAAACAGTTAACATGTAAGTTATCTTAATTAACTTACATCCATATGTATTCCAGCAGTCTGCCCATAACAACAGCTATTAGGAGGAGGAAAAGGGGGGTGGTATATGGGGAGACCACTGGAATTGTTAGAATAACACCTTCTTCAGTGTTGAACTCCTCTCCGAGAGTTAGTAAATATAACAAAGTGCCGGCCCACATTCAAAAGACATGCAATATTTACAAGAATCGCCATGGAAACATTTCCAACATTTTCCATGGCGATGCATGGTTTGTAAATATCACACACTTCATTTTAAATGCAATAATGCCCGTTTTCACGTTAAAATGGGCATTATCGATTCAAAATGAAGTGTAATAGGATTTGTAAATAGTGCCCAAAATTAGCACCACTTGTAGATCTTTTTACATATGTCAGTCTGTAATGAACACACCTGTGCCCCAGCAAGGAGACATGGAAAACATGTCCCGTTAGTGGTACCTGGAATATGGTTCAGAACCCCAGTTCTAAAATATTACTTTCTTAAATTCTTCATGACTGTTCCTAGTATAGAGTGAAGTGTAGATATCTCCAAAGATATCCAACCAGCTATATAATAGCATCTCCCTCCAGTGGTTAGAAGAAGGATTGCCATTTACTAGGTATATAGAAAAATGGCTCAAGACTATAGGGTCTATTTGCGTAGAGCTTTTTATAATGAACAAAGCTGTTCCAGTCTTGCTTCAACTCGCAGTGAGCCTAGCAGTTTCATTAATAACATTTACTAAGACTCACCTGCCCAGTGAGGTCCTGCGATGATCTCTGGGCTCATTGCGGGACTTTGAAAGTTTAAGTTCCGGTATGAAAAACACTGCGCATGCATAGTTTCTTCAAATCGGGATGCTGAAATCTTCAGAGTGTCTCCTGGACAGGTAATTTTAGCTTTTTTGTTTATTTTTTACCGTTATTAACATTTTAAATGTATTTCTTTTTTTTTTTTTATAAAGATATAATTGAAAAAAAAAACTTTTTTTTTATTTATTTACACACTTTGGTTTATCCCAGCGGTCTCCACATACATGTCCCCCTTTTCCTCCCCCTAATAACAGCTACTAGATGGAGGAAAAGGGGGGAATATGGGTAAATCGCTTGGATAACTACACTAGCACCATCCTGAGATGGCGTTAGCGTTACGCTGGGAGCGGAGTGTAAAACTCTGTGCGGCATTTCATAAATATTACAAATACTTAAATGGATCGCCATGGAAACTGCTATTTTCCATAGCAATCCATTGTTTGTATATATGAAAACCTTCATTTTCGTGCAATAATGCCCATTTTCACTTGAAAATGGGAATTACATGAAAATGAAGCTTGTAAATAGACCCCTATGTTACAAAATAATTGCACAGCCTAGGCAAAAAAAAGCACACGTATGCTTAGATACTACTCACCTACTCAGTAATAAGCATTACATAATATATTATATATTTTTACTTCATACGCTATTGGGAAAAGTTATGAAATATTTCCCTAAGATTCAATTAGCTTCGCACCGGTGTTATTTGTGGTGCGAAGCTAATTTAGCTAATTTTTTTGGGAGACTTATGTGCACCTCATAGAGGTGCGAATAAATTCGCCTATTTTTTATATCGTATATGATAGGAAAAAGCGCAGCTACTAAACAGAAGGATGTATAGAGGAAAAACTTCTATTTGTTTATATAACAGTTTTGTGTTTTCTAACGCCACCTATAGACTGTCTAACCAACTTCTATCAAACAACATAATATGCTCACTCTCTAATACACTCTTCTTGTTGTTGGATTCAACTTTTGGGAGACTTGTAAGGGATGTGATCCTTTTTCACTGTGCACTGTCCACTGTATGTGCATCTTAGTTAACGTTAAGGTGCAGACAGCAATACATGCATCCAACGATATCTAGGATGAAGTACTGAGGTCTCATTCATACTATAAGCAACGCCTCTGGCTATACAACTTATTTTTTTTACTCAAATGACTTACAAAAGGATAAAAAAAATTCCTTATACCAAAATTGATACAAATGAATGGTAAACTCCAGAACATATACACATATTGGGGTAGATCCAGAACTACGTGTGCCGTACGTTTATTCGCGGAGCGTATTTTCGTGCACGTAAGTTCGCTACACTCCCCTCGGCACACCCCTTGTACGGACGTATTTTGTCAAGATACGCTGCCCAAACCCTACCTTAACGTTTTCATACGTAACTACGTACGTCCGCTAGCGGACGACAACAAACATCAGATAACAGGAGAACTGAATACGCGAACGTACGCAGCTTAGCCAGCCCCAACTGGACCCTTTAAATACCACCCCCCCACTACTTTATTTATGTGACACATACGTGAATGGCCCATACGTTCACAATTACGCTACGTGAATGTGCGTATTTTCTATGGTGCGCATGCGCAGTGTGTTCTAAACAGCAATTTTACGTCTCCACCACGCGTAAATTCGCTTCGAAGCGTTGTTCTGGATCAGGCCCATTAAGTGTATTTATTTAGTAATTTTATAAAGAAGATAATCTAGCAACTTTATTGCTCACTGAAGATGGTAATATGTCCACTTCTGCTAACACTTGCAAACTTAAATTAGATGTTAAATATATGAAAAGGTATTTAAAAAAAAATTCTACTTTTTGAACATGTTGGTAATATTCTGTCTATCAAACTCCTTACATAATTTCTCCAATTACTTATACAATCACAAATGATCAAAATTAATCTATCACAGATCAATCACAAAATAAGATGCCACAAAGAATTATAAATACCATTTCCATAATAGTAAGCTTTTACCTTTATAAAATGATCTCTTAATGTGAAGAGTACAGATTTATAAGTATAAGTTATTTCAGTAAAATTAATTTCATACATAAGACATTAAATAATTGTCTCCAATTAAGTTTGTCTAATGCTAGTAAGCTAGGTTTTTACACTACATAAAATAACAATGTAATGGCATGTACAAATTGGGGCATGTCATTTGTAAGCAGGCAAGATATCACCAGATATTGCAAGTTAGTTTAAGTAGTAATGTCCTGCTTACTGATTGGAAATGAACTAGTTACATGTGTATGCTTCCCTCCAGACACTGTTCTCTATGTTTTTGAAAAGGGAATCCTCAGCTGCTCAAGTTCATTCCAGAGTCTAAAATCATACTGGTAGGTAAATAGTTTGCTGACAAAATGTGCCTACTGAGACTTTAGACTGTAAAGCTGGGTACATACTGGGGCTATTTCTGCTGATAATCTAGAAGATCACATGATCAATTAACAGTTGCGCCATATATCTTACAAGTGTGTACTGTAGAATCATCTAAAACACCTTTTTATTTTATTTTTGGGAGCTCCTAATTTTTGCAATCAATGATGTCCTGATGTCTGTAAAAAATGTTAGTGTGTACTGACACATGATCTGCACTACAACAATTTCCATTCATATTTCTGAATAGAACCACCTTTGGACTATCATTGCAGAAAATATTTTTTTGAAGTTTGTGAAGCAGAGGTATCGATATGCAGGTCGGGGCCAGAATCACTACTACAGATTTGACCAGATGTTGGATCATTACAGAAAAGTAGACCCAGCTTTAGTTCCAATGCATCAATGCTAAAGTGAAGGGACTGCATGCCCAGAGACTTCACATAATAACAAATAATCTGAACACAACGTGAATGTGTAATGGATGAATATGTGTTAAAAAAATAAACAAACAAAAACTGGAATAAACAAGGCAGATCACATCAGGGGCGTAACTAGAACTTTGTGGGGCCATAGAGCAGTATTTTGAAGGGGCCCCCTAACTTAGGTCTCCACCATATGTTATATAAATATATACATATATTCTCCTATAATAAATATGAATATAGTATGTATTTTTCTAAGGATACTTCAAACAGTTTGCAACACTGATTGTCCATCTACCGTGACCCTCTATTTATGCGCTGCAGAGACAGATTCCACAGCACTGCTTAAGAAGCAGCCGGTGTCATCTGGACAAATGGTAAGTACAGGTGATTGCTGTGCCGGCAGGCCCCCTAATCCGCCAGGCTCCACGGCAATCACACCCATTGCACCCCCTATAGTTACACCCTTGGATCACATACTTGCCAACCTACACTACAAAGTTTAGACACTGCATTGGCAAAAGCAATTTCAATTTCTGATATATATCAGCTTCATATCTCATTAGATACATACCTCATTCTCCTTCCAGTCTTAGGGTCAGGATGTGGGGAAGGGAGTCTTAGGGTCAGGCTGCGGGTAGGAGAGGGTTAGGATTAGGATAATTATTATAAGGGTTAGGGTAACGGCATCGTTCTGGGGATGATCGATTGCTTTTCCTCCTTGAGGCAGAAGCAATCGATTTGGGAACCACTTCGGAATTCGTGGTATAAAACGGCCTTTCGTGCCGCTGACCTACACCCAATACTGATTAAGCCCAACATGAAGACCCTTCTGCAGGGGAATGATAGTAATATAATAATAGAATAATGACATGATTATTATTATTATTAATAATATTATTAGAACTGATTTGGACGGTTAAAAAGTTTATTTGACGGGAAAGCTAAACTAACTTTTTCCCCAGAAAATGAAAATAGTGATAGAAAAATTAGCATAACATTTTCAGGCAGTTTTGTACTTTGCAGAAGTTATTTATCTTACTGCATTAAGTCATAATTTTTTCTCACAACATTACAAAAGGGTGTCTGTGGTTTGTTGTACACCGTGCAATCAGCACACTGCTAGTTTAAAGTAATTGACATTGTGCACCATAGGTCATATTAAATTTATTGACCTTAATTTTTACTATATGAATGACTAGATTTGTTGTTTATTTCTTCAACATTGCTCTCTTTCTCCACCTTCTGCTGCTATTACCATCTACGTATTTTCACATTATTACTCTATAACTACCCTTTTATACACCGACTTATGCCCCCCTCTACACATTTACTCTCCGTACTACTTCTCAGTCTGTGGAACAGATTTACTAACCTGCGGGATAAGGAAAGTGGAGATGTTACCTATAGCAAGCAATCAGATTCTAGCTGACATTTTCTAGTATGTAATAGGAAAACGAGAGCTAGAATTGGATTAGTAGCTATGGGCAACATCTCCACTTTTCTTTTTCTGCAGCTAAGTAAATCTGGCCCTGTGTCTTTCTAGCATGGGAACAAAACAAAATGGTTGGGGTAATTCAGCAATAAATACTTAACTGCTAATCTAGAGAGATATTTGCAAAGTTCTGCAGGCTAGTGCAGTATAAGGAAAATGTTTGGGCAACCAAACTGCCAATAATTTCTAATAGGCAAGGCCAAAACTCCCTTCTACTGCTCTCAGATTCTGGATTCTGTCTGGCAGACTATTCCTGAAAGCTAAGCTACACAGAAAAACAATAGTCAGCATTTACAGTATAATAACACAATTTACCTGCTCATCCCTAACTTTAAAGAGTTACATATTAAAGTTGGTTGGAAATAATATAAATAAAAAACAATAAAAGAACGTTTCCGGAAAAATGTTTTCTTGGAAAAGGAGAATTACACTTATTACCCCATATTACAATACATGAAGTATTCTGTGTAAGGCAGAAGAGCTTACAATTTCTTAACTTGCTGCTGAGAATGCCCTTGCACAACACAGCATAAGGCATTTACTGACAGTAGGCAATAGTGACCCAGTGAGACATGCCAGCTCTCCCAGTTCGACATAACCATGGCAACCATTCTCCACACTAGACGTGCAGTCTAACAGGAAATTAGAGAAAAATACACAGGAATCCATTTCTAAACACGCACACATACTGTCTAGAAGCCATCCAATCTGTACTTAACCCTGCTGCCTCCGGAAGTACACCCAACTAAATTCGCTGAAGCTGCAGTTATAAACTTGTAGAGTATTACAGAAGTTTTCCCTGACATATATAGGTTGTATAACATGCAGAAGGAAAAGGTTTGCATTGCCTTATTAAACAAAACACACTATCTCCTAGAAGGGTTAATGCTGTGTGTAGTGAAAAAACTCCTAAAACACTCCTAAACAGCCTAAAAGGCTTTTGGTGTCTTAGAAAACTAATATTTGAGAACCAGTTAAAAAAACAAACAAAAAAACTTCTATTGCTATAACTAAATACAAAAACGAGCAAATGATATTTCTGATATATCACCACAGTATCTAAAGAAGTTGTCCTGCTTGAGGAAGCAAATGCCCAGAACGTGTCTGAAATGAAAAGTAGTAGAGAGCTAGGTGCAGCCTTCTCCAAGGAATGGTAGGGAGGGGGGATGGGGATGGTCCAAACCAGTGGGAGAGTCAGCAGTAAACACAAATCCTGCTGTACACCCATAGTGACAGCCCATAGTTACCTCTCCTCTGCTCTCAAATGTGACCTACTTAGCACGAAATTCCTGTGGGTGTTGCTAAATCCTCCAGGTAACTCTGTTGTGTTTTTCACTTTAGTTTGTAAACACTTTTTTTTGTTCTCCAGTGGGAATTGTGCTATCAGGGGAAAAGATGAAGCTGTCTCTGACATATATTAAAACAGAGTACAGCGTGCAGGGTAGCAACATGTTAGCTATCATGATACATTTATTACTCATTAAATAAATGTACACATAAAGCCATACACATTTATTTTCACCTTAATTTACTATTGTTTCAACTATATAAACAGTAAAGCTAGGTGCACACTGATGTACTTTCACCATAATACTGCACTCATCACATAAGAAATGAGTGTTTGGAAAAATATCTTATCCATGTGCTCGCTCCAATGATCCTGTTTTATCGTTTCATTGCACGTCGCATCTTTTAATTTGATTTTCTAACCTTCCTAATTTTACCAAAGGGAGAAGAAAATCACAGAGCAGTCCATAAATGGTGTCAGTGCGTATGAATGAATTGGCATGCTCATTGGTACTTTAAGCTGTGGGTAATATCTTTAAATCTATTGCATCTTGTGACAGCTTATGCAGTGCGCACCCAGTTTATTGCCGATATAATCAGTACAGTATGAAGCTGCTCTTGTATAAATAAATGGAAATGACAAAAAAGTCACATTCTTTGTAGTAGCATTTATCCCTATGACATAAGTCCCCTTTACAGTCCCATGTATAGTTACTGACTATTGTTACCTTTTTCACACAAGTCACTGACTGGCTGTTTCTTGTGAATACGGATTTGAAGGCAAAAAAGTACAAAAACACAAACAAAAACATTTTGATCAAAATTGAAAATATATATATTGTGAATCAAAAATCCAAGTATTGTTTCTGTTTAGTTACATATTTATACATGTTCTGTAAAACAAGTCTCATGCGAATGCATTGAAGCCTAGATGCTCACTCTTCTGATGTCATATATAGATTGTAATTAAACAGTGCCACCAAGTGGCCAAATGATCATTAAAACAGTAAAAATATAAAGCAAGATGATACTGTAACCAAAAAAATTGTATGCTTTTGTTCATGACAAGAGATAGGAAAAACTTGTTTATATTATATCCCAGTGATATGGCAAGTATACTGAACATGGGACCATTGCTTTGCCAAATAAAATCTGTCAGTTTACCTAGCAAGTGTCATATTACAAATAAGAATCCTTTCATACTAATCCTCAACCGCACACACTATAAAACACAAGCTAACATAACACATATAATATAATGTACCACTTCTTGTGGCAAACTATGTTATACCACACATTCACCTTTCTTACATGAGCTCTTGAAAGCTTACCAAGTAAACATCTGCATTGTATTTCAGAGCCTCTCTCATTTCAATCCCTGTTCATCATTTATTTATGAAATGCTAGACATATTCCACAGTGTCGTGCCACCAGCATTAATTTACAAAGAGCGACAGGCAGGTACACAAATGGGAAATTGTTCTAAAGAGTTTCTGCTTTTGAAAGCTTACCTAGCTGTAATAATTGTAAACTATTAATAAAACAGTATTTGATAGTGTTAGCGCTTTACCTTACAAGATAAGCCCTGGTGGCACCATAGGGAGTATTAATTAAGGCATAATAAAATAAATAAATAAATCGGTGTACAGCTGAAGCTTATCAGTTTTTACTAACTACAAATAGCCGATATATAAATAACCCGGTATGCTAAGCTAGCACCCTCCTCCAAGACTGTAATCTGGGAGGTTATTTTTAACCTGGTTAGATATATTTAAGCCTATGTTGATCTGAAAGTCGTAGCAACTGGTTTATAGAAACAGGGGTCAAATAATTCAGATTTGTGACTAAAATTTACTGTTTTTTCACAACTAAAACTATGGTCTAATTACACTTCCGTCAAAAGCTGGCAAAAAGATTACAAAAGAAACTCAAGACAACTTTATTGGGGAACTGTCTTTATACATGTAAGACAGGTCAGTTTAATCTTGATTGCTTATGCACTACTGCAATTACAAAACAAATTATAAAAAGATGAACAATTTTTGCAGCTGGCAAAAAATGTTTTGCCATATAGTAGGGTCAATATGAGAAGGTAGAGGAGCTGAATTTCTACTTGGCAACACAATATAACCTATATATGGTCCTATATTTGTACACTATGGTTCCTCCTCCTGTGTCTAAGGGCTGGCTGCTGTGAGGAAATTTATGCTAGAGGCAACATATGAGGGAGTAGTCAGTGCTCTCTGCCTTTACTAGCTATATTGCTTTGCTAGACTAGTTACAAGCACTTTTGTGAGCATTGTGCGTTGGACATAGTGCTAAAAAATGCAGCAATACTTTTCCTTTAAACGGTTTAGGTAGAGCTATATAGCACACACACAAGTTCTACCAACTTTCATAAACGTTCTCTGAAGCTGGGTACACACTAGAAAAATTCATCAGATGCAATATCTGGAACGATTTGAACAATGACTAAATAAGCATCTTAATCCATGGGTACACGCCTACACGTTTTACTGTCAGTTCTGTGATTTTCATTTCTCTAACCATCTGCACATCTGACATTGTTCCACTGCTGATCGTAAATTTAATAAGTTATTATAAAATCAAATCCATCAATGCGATGTAGTTTGGTACGATAAAATATAATTGTGAGAGTTTACACACTAATATGACACAGCCAAGAAAGCACTGAAAAATGGATGAGAGGACCACATCCTGACTTCCGAAGACGGGGAATTTTCCGATCACTCTGATCGAAACCCCTTATTTCTGCGTGTGCTTATGTGCACAGGCCACACTTCTGGTACAGATCTAGATCCAGACTTCCATACCGGAAGCGTTTCCAATGTGGAGGCTTGACAAGGACGGATGTGGGAAGAGAAGTATACAGTATAGTGGTAGCATGCTTATCGCTCTCCGTTTTATCCAGACTTCAAATGCATCTTCATTTAACACAATGGGCTGATCCAAAGCTGCACTTACACCTGCAAAACAGGTGCAAGTCTAAGCCTGAGCAAAACCATGTTGCAATGTGAGGGGAGGCAAATTTAAACTGTAAAAGAAGAATTAGAATTGAGGGGTGAAGTTTTCTAGATCAAATCTATTTTACAGATTAAACATAAAGTTATGCAGTGTTTGAGTTCTATGTGCAAAATGGAATATTTTCCCTGCAAGCAAAGTAATGAAAATGAATTATCACCTTAATAAATAAGCCTCCTATCGCCTGCATAGATGTCTGGATCCAGCATTGGCTATCTGTTTCCTCTGCATTCCATGCTACAAGTGCAGTGGTGACGTTTTTATATTATATCAGTGGCGTGCCCAGGAGGGTTTTCTGGTTGCCCAGAAACACCCCACAATGAAAATGGTACTGGCCTCTACTGCAATAGGGAAGCAGGTGGGGGATGGTGAATGGGTCATAACAAATTTAACAGTACTTATGCACTGACACAAGCTCTGGTCCGTTGAGTAACGTGCTCTACTATTACTATTAGTTTTGAACTTTCAATATAAAACTACTATTTTAACATTTTTTTTATTAAATAGTTCTTTATAATTTTAAACAGTCAACCTCTGCCGCATTACAGTCTAATTCCCTAACTTACACACACACGCACACTCACAGGCGCGGGGTCATTTTTGCCCTGTGCTGCATGACAAGGGGGGCGGGAGCAGAGCTTGGGCGGGATAAGGGTGGAGCTTATTTGTCCTGTTTTCGGATTTCAAAATGTTGGGATGTATGCTAATATAATATACCCCACATGTATTACACGCAATAGAAACCCCCTTTCAAAATCCTGTGTTTGCCACTGTATATAATATATATATCTAGCACTACCAACACAGTAATAGGTAATTATTAAAAATAAGAAATACAGCAAATAATCCTTTGTTACTAAATTGAACTGAAAATGGCAAGTGCACAACAGTCTCAAGCATACTGATAGGTATAGGCTACAATACAAAGCTGGGATTTATGTAATTTAAGCCCACAGCCCATATAGCCATATAGCTCATACATCTGTGTTTGCATGAGAAATCTAGCTGTTAGCACCACAGTCAAAACCTTTTCACTCAAACAGAATTCAGACACCTTGTCATGTAGGATACACATTCCGTCTATGTAGAAACAGAGTTTGACTGCGCTTATCACCTATTAAACACATTTCTGAAATACTTGCTGACTCAAAGAAAGTAAATGTATATAACAATCGGAACTGACAATTGCCAACTCTTGCAACAAAGTATTAAGATAGAGGAAAAAATGTTACACCTAAAATGTCATATTTAGCGTCCAAGCTCTTCAAACTTATGTTATTATTATTATTATTATTATTATTATTATTAAAAATAATAATAATAAATACTACTACTATAGCTACAAATCTAAAAAAAAACAAACAAAACCATCCAGTTGCCATGTTTAGAGTTTATAAAGAGTTTAGAAAATACCCTCTTTTTGAACATGAAAATATCTCCCTGCAATAAAAGCCACACAAATCGAGATATATATTTAGATAAGTTATACAGAAAGTTCTTTCTTTTCCCTTATAGAACAGGCATTACACAATACTATACAATAGCATCTGTACAGGGAGGAGGTAATGCAAACAAATCTGACCTCCACTACATGAAGGCCCCGGCTTAGGTGCATACTCTTGTGAATGTAACTACTGCACATGCACAGTAGTACATTTACGCAATCTACGTACCAGTTAGGTAGTTTAGAAAGAAGGAGGCTTGCTAATGCTGGCTCAGGGAGTGTTTAGTTTGGATGGGGGAGGGATTCAGATTAGCCGGGTAGGACGGGGAGAGCCATTCTCCGTGCAGAGTTTCCTTCTTAAGTTACAGTAAAATAAGGTAGCCCTATGACACTCTTAAGTGCCATAAGATACCTAAAAACAGGGGGTGGGTTGGGGTTGAACAAGTGAGTTAGGTGCGGCTGTGTCAAGTGTGAATACGGTCCGAAGACTGGAAAAATCAGGACTAAAAATCTATATCCCCCTTTCTGATATGAACTTGAGGATATACCACAGAAATTCCAGGAGAATTACAGCTAAAACTAACAGTTGTTAATGTGCTATTCTGAACAAAGGAAAGTGACTTGGTCCATGTCTGTGTATGATGAAATGTAAGGTAGTTTATGGACTGGTTTATACATCCACACTTAGGCAAGAGAAGTCTATGAAACAAGAAGGCTTTCTGATGGGAAAGTAATTACCTTGCAGAGATTAATTGGTTGGGTTTGGCTCAGTGGGTATGAGTCTGGTACGCTTGGTGTTAGGTTTACACAGGAGTACATCTGCACCCAATTATCCAGATGGCCTCTGTCCCTCCTTACTAAACCTCCCATTTCTCCTCTCAGAATGCTCTCAAGGGCATTATCTTAACCCTGTTCATTACCAGAAAGGATGATGGAAGTTAAATTTGCTTTAAAACAAACAAAACTCACATAAGCAGTAAAAGGATACTAAAAGACCTACATTGGTGTAAGCTTGTATACATAAATCCTGTTCTTGTGGTGTAATGCGTAGGTGTGATTTTTTTGTTCTTCAACCATCACAATAATGTTTATAGAAACGCAGATATAAGAGGAGCCACAAAAAACAAAACGATTACTTAGGATGGGGTCAACTTCAGAATATGAAGGTGATGCAACAAATAGAAGAGAGCGAACCCAAGAAACAAGTAAAGTAGACTCTACTTATTTGGTGTACAAACCCCTACCCATGCCCCAAATCCAATATTATGACTTGCTTAAGCACAAATATTGTGTTGCATTCTGCTCCAAGTATGGAACAACCAGAAAAACAACAAATACTTAAATAAAAACTTAACATTTTATACAGGTATTGTATAGATATATTGCAGAGGTCTGTAGGAAGACATACCAATTTACAAGCACTTTGTGTTATTAATACAATCATGAAAATGTTTTAAGTTAAGGCACACAATATTAAAATACATTGTAAGCATAACTGCAGGTTTTACACACTAAGATTTACACAGGGATGTTCACGACAGGGGCACAAAATAACTAAGTATTGTGGTGTTTGAAGTGTATGATGTGCTCAGGGATATTTTTGCAAGCAGATGTAGAGCATAAACCATAGCTTATTAATACATTATACGACATAAATAGATTTGGGAATTATTTAGTATGTCTTAGTCAGGAAGTGTGGACCTTTCAACCACAGCCTTACTGATTACAAAAAGATAACAAGGACTGGGAATAAGCAGGAGTATCTCTATGACTCAAAAATCACAGTCACTGGAGAATCAGTCTCTGCATGCAGGCTGTTGTTTTGTGCATATGAAATTCTGTAACCACTCTCATTTTCTTCTGTCTGCTCCAATAGAGTATGTCCCATTATCTACTATATACACCTATATTATAAGGAAGAGGCTGAAGAATGGAGGTGGGAACTAAAAGCAAGACAAAAACCTTACACCAAACAAATAAAAATGGCTGTGAATCACATTGTGAAAAACACATACATACATACAGAATATATATACCATAGTGCCATATGAACACTACATATAAAATATAAAAATAAATAAATACCAATGTGGTATTTTAAAAGTTTCTGTTAAATAGTTTCAGTTTGTATATGACTCTACTGAGAATTGAATTTTGTGACATGAAATGCACAATATGGGCTGGATCCAGACTTAAGAAGAAGGAGCTTGAAATTAAGAGAGGAAAGTTACTCCTGGGCAAAACCATGTTGATTCCAGGGGAAGTCAGGTTAATTGTATTCTTTGCATGCAGGGATATATCTTTGAATTGCTTACTGCACACAGATACTGACCAGCTTTACTATCACACTGTTATGTAGACTTAGGCCAGGAAACATCAACTCTCAACTCCAATACTGTTTGCAACAGATGAAATATGTCTCCCCTGAAACGAACATGGTTTAGCCCAGGAGTAACTTTTCTCTCTTAATTTCAAGCTCCTTCATAAGTCTGGATCCAGCCCTATGACAGTAATAGTGCTAAGGAAAGATGTTGTTTTTTTTGCAAAAATCAAATCCAATTGGCACTGAAATGTTGTAACTATTGCCAAAAGATTGAAACTAGTAAAGAAAATAACCAAAGTTGATGCTTGTATTTATGTGGGAAAATCATAGTTGCTGACTCTCCCAGAATGTCCGGGAGACTCCCAAAATTCGGGTAGTTCTCTTGGTATCCCAGGAGAGCCAGCAAATCTCCCGCAAGGGACTTGAGGCTCGTGGTTTCCATGAAACCATGGCCTCAAGTCCTGCCCCCCTTGCGTCATCAAGACCCACCCCCATCAAACCCCAAAAGGGGTAATTTGATAAATCCAAAAGGGGTAATGACGCAATTTGCATAAATTGCGCCACTAAGCCCCGCCCCTGCATGCATATATGGCTTTCCTCCGGGATCTCCCGGAGGGAAGCCTTTAAAAGTCGGCAACCCTGGGGAAAATAACAAAACATAAAAGCTCTTCAAATATTGCTATTGATTTTATGGCATCATTCAGAAGAGCAACAATGAAACATTGTAATTTGTAGAAAAAGTGGTTAAATGTTATGCAGGGTGCATCCACAAAGATTAAATAGCAAAGGCTAAAATGATTTTAGGCTGTCTGACAAGTCTTTTGTAGTAAAAGGGAGAGGGTGGTAACTTTATCTTTAAATTTATTTTATATATTAATTTAAATACTCAAAAATGTCCTAAGTTATAAAGAACCGCAACAAAATCCATAACATAAAGCACCATACCTAAAACATACAAAGCTACTTTTAAACATGATGCGTGAACAGGGCAGACCTGTGAATGCAGATCCCACGCATCAGTTGCTTTGGAGATTTCTGAAGAATCCAAGATGAAGATCTGGTCCATAACAATCATGGGCCAGATCCAGACCTACGTACGCTACCCGCTGGTGTAAATTCGCCCATTAGTATTTACTGCGCATGCACACGGCAGATGTTACAACACGTGACTCAGGACGGTCGAAACACTCTCGTAATTATGTACGAAAGGGCGTTCCTAAAATACGCTAGCCGTATTTATGTTCCAAATACGCTTTGAAAGCAGATGGAGGCATCAGGACGATACTTACGTGCATGGGAACGCTTGGAAAAGTTAAGGTTGGGTTTGGTAGATGTAAATCAGCAAAAGTCCGTCCGCCGATGGGAGTGCCTGGGGAAGTGCATAGTACTTACGATAGCGCAAATAGGCGATGCAAAGAAACGTAACTAGGATGTAGGTCTGGATCTACCCCCATGTCTGTGTTACTGCCACCAAGCAATGGCAAATATGTTTGTTTCGTTTACTTGTTTGTTAGACTTTCTGATGTTCAGATTATTGTGTTTAACTAAAAAAGCAGTAAAAATATTGAAACTAATAAATCACTACGGATATCAATTTGGGGCTTTTGAAATAAAAACATTTGATGGCTCTGTGGAGTTGCATAAGATTCAACTTGTAAAACCTTTCTGCCCCCCTTTATATCGGCTAGATTTGCTAAGGGCTATATAGTAGCACAATATAACATCTATTCACCCAGCTCAGATCCAACAAGGTAACTACACTGTCTGCAAAACTTGGGCAGGGTCCAATCCAGCAGGGCTCACAAGCACACTGTGCATACAAATGTTTCATGCCAGCAGCTTGGTCCTAATGACTCATTCACAGTATGTATGAACTTCATCCTCTGATTTGTAACTAGAACATGCACAGAAATGGCAGGTCAATGGCAAAAATTACATAGAAACCCTTTTTCCTTCCTTATTTTCCAGACGTAATTTGGAGCCATAAATCACTATAGAGACAGCTAACCTCAAAGGCTCCTTGGCAGCGAGTGTGGAAACCCTTGGAGCGAGATGCTAACCTTCCTTAGTCAATGCAAGGAGGAGCAACATAGATGTGCTGGTTTGTTTGTGAAATTAAAAACTCTATTTAACGCAAATGGAATCTGTATTATAGTACTATTATTAAAACTCTAGATCCAATTGTGTTTTCTTTAGGAAACTATTACAACTTAACATCTTCATGACAACCACAATTATATTGAAAAGCAAATATATAGTGAGATCAGCCTACGTTAAAAATAGTCTGTAGCCTGGATACCACTTTACATTAAACATACATGTTGGACTGTGTGAACCTGTCCTAACAGTCTGCATTTAAGACAACACCACCTAACATGCAACATAGTCTAAACATAGTCAAGGGGTAATTTTATTTTACAATTAAGGGACAATGCAGTTCTGGCTGGTAACCACCATAATAAATGGTTGCTAAGCAACAACGTACAAATAATATACACTACAGGTCTTGGCTTGAGCAGAGCACTCAGTAGATGATCTAGTGTTTGATAAAAAATGGAAATATGAATTGTCTGCTTCCTACCAGCTGATTTAGGAGTGAACTTGTCTCTGTTGGCTGCACATACAGCAAGGAGTCTGTATCCTAGGTCCAGGTCGAAGCCTTGTTGTGCTGCTACTCTGCTAACCACCTGTAAGGAGGAAGAAATTGTCTTAATAAAGAATTCAGCATGACTTTTGTCGATCTGCTTACATAATGCTGCAGAAGAGACCACAGCACATTATGCAACCTTAGTAAACGAAACTGACTGCCATGCAAACACAACGATTAAAGAGAAGCCAATGATGTAAAATCCAGCAAAAAGCAAACCTTTTATCAAACCTTCAGGTTCTGTGGGAGGTTTGATGACACAGCCCAATTTTAATGAAAGGCAGTAGGGCTGCCATATGCTATATGCAATCCAAGAAGTGGTTTCCAATGCCATCTTCAGAATATCCACACAATTAATAATGTAGAGAAATAATCACATGGCAATGTTATAATATACAGAGAGTCAGGAGCCCTAGAATGGTCAATATATCAACATACTGGTTCAATTATTTCACCTTCTAAACCTCTTAACCCTATGTCCACTACTTGACAGGCCAGCAAGACCTGTTAAAGAGTGTATTTCCACTGACTTGGTCAAAGAACATACCGTTAAACAACCCATGAGGCTCTGTTCAAAGGGTCTCTGAAAAGCCCGAGGGTCACCACACCAATCCAATAGCTCTGTAGCAGCATTGTGGAAGTTTGCTGGGTTCTGTAAGTGCTAAAAATGACAGAAACATTGACAATGAGTAATACATATGATTAGACACTACAGGGAGAAAAGCAGAGAAAACAAAGTCTACATCAAAATAAAAAGGTAGACTGTCAACACTCCCCTTACTGGAGCATCAGGGAAAAGGTGTTACCTGTGATGTTCTGCTAAGGCAGTGAAACACACACACTCCTGCTTCATGGTTTAAAAATGGCAATGGTGTGGGAAGACATTTAAGGCCCCAAGTGTCTCAGTGAACCAAACATTTTACTTATTGACTTAACATGGAAGCCGTGTTTTTGTGGATCACTCTTAAGGAGTATAATCATTTTATTATTAATGCTTATTTATATAGTGCCACAAATTGTCTGCAGCGCTTTACAGAGAACATTAGACATTCACATCTGTCCCTGCCCCCATTGGAGCTACAAACTAAGGTCCATAACACATACACACACACACACACTCTAAGGTTACTTTTGTCAGCGGCCAATTAACCTACCAGTATATTTTTGGCATGTGGGAGGAAACCGGAGCACCTGGAGGATACCCACGCAGACACATGGAGAGCATACAAACTCCAACCACTTAAATGGTCTGTGAGGCACAAGTGCTACTCACTGAGCCTCCGTACTGCCCCGTAGGGTACAACAGATGAATGTTTTCACTAATGCTTGTCAGGTCAGTACATAATGGTATGCTAATAAATGTGTAGAGATCTGATCAATTAATCAAATCAAGAGACCTGCAGCCTACACACCATGTAACATTCCTAGATAACTTAATATCCCATGACCTATTAGATCATTGACTTTGTTTTAATACCCACACATGTGATATTATACAGGTCATATTTTAAATCTCTGTGACTGTCTTCTGCATATGTGGAGTTCCTATAATTCTGCAATGGAACACTGACGCCCAATGCTGCATTCCATGTGGAAATCTGCCTCCACAAGGGGAGTCTGGCCACCCATAAATTCCTCACGCACAGAGTTGCTTGTGGAATATTTAAAGTAGGGTGAAAGGCACAAATCCACTATCCGCACGGAGGAGGAGAGCAGGGAGAATGTCTAGATAAGAAATTGTGGCGTCTATGTACAGAATTTCATACCCTCCAACTCTACCTATTTAGCAGGTACAGTACTGATTTTTAATGGTCTTTACCGGCTAAAGGGCTCCTGTACCAGATTCTTTTCCGGCAGTTCCTTTCCCCCATGCTTACCTTCAAGTCCTGCAGCATCTGATCATTATAGAAGAGCTGCGGGGACAGACTCCTACAGCTCTGCTATAGTGACAGGACCCTCTTCTGTTAGTTCTTAGCTCATATGATAATGTGTACAATGAGATTTTACACCTTATAATACATGCAAAATAGAGCAGATGAAAGCTAACCCCCTTCATGGGACAAGCCACACCCCTTTCACAGACACCCCCCCCCAGGTGTACTAATTTTCCATTAAAAAAATGTTGAAGGGTATGGAATTTCCTACTAAATCAGGTTCACAAGTTTTAAAGGGGAGTTTCCAATGCTTGTAATACATGACATGGTGGGCTATATTAGGGATCTGTACATAGCACACTGAATAAGGGATATGTAGGGTTTATTAAGGGTCTTGGAATTACACATTTTATATAGCACATAGTTTGCTAATTCCATACCTCACATAAATGCTAGTATGTGCCAGACACACAATATAACCCACATGTACTGTATATAGTGTGCCACTCCCAGACCTAATATAGGGCACACCGTGGCACTTCCGCCTCATATTTCTGAAGTTCGATTCCTGGACAAGGCATTATCTGTGTGGCGTTTGTATGATCCCCCAATATCTGTATTGCTTTCGACAGGTGCTCCGATTTCCTCCCACAATCACAAAACAAGCTAGTAGGTTAATCGGCTAATCGATAGCACTATTATAATACCCCCAAATATATTACATTATGTGCCATTCTGAGACCCATAATATTCCCCACATGTACTTTATATAGTGTGCCATGTCCAGATTCCTAACATACCACACGTGTTACAACCATTGGAACCCCACACCTTTAAATATCCTGTGTTTGTCAGTGACTTCTACATGGAAAGATACATGTAAACATATATGGGGTGCCACGATACTAATATACAATATCAAGCCCCAACATTCACAAACACACACTCACCCCTGGCCCAGGTGTGTTTCAGTGCAACTAGAAGAGCCACTGTGTTTGCTTATGTACACTAAGAGCGTCATTCAACATAGTTAGCTTAATGGCAGATAGAAACTGCTATGTGCTTTACAATGACAATCTATAGGATAAAAGCAGTTAAGTCTATGTCCTCCATATGCGCAAAGGCCAAAGTAAAATAAAAAAATATTTAAAAAAAAGTTAAATTATATAAATAACCCCCTCCCCCCCAGAAACATAATATAACGGTAAATATACCATTGTGTTGGTGCACTACAGACCGAAGCAATCCCAGTGTGCCATTAAACTTGTAGCATATCCATGGCTGTCTGGGCACGTGGGTAACCTCAAGCGCCAGCATGTCCTGATACCCAGGGCCTGCTGCGGCCTGTAGTGCCACCACACAATATATGGGCTGGGCTTTCATACTTACCAACATCAGGATCTTCATCTTTAAAGTTTAGTCTTCTAAGCTTTTAAACCAAAGGAATTGGCTGATCAAAATAAAAAAAAAAAAACCCTTTAGACGCCACTAACAAGCGCTGTAAGCAAGACTTCTCACTGTAGAATGAGAAATCTGCTGGCTGGGAGGTCTATTTTGCATGGGGAAGTGTTGCCAAGTATGAAAAGTTTTTATTTATTTATTGTAATCGGACTTGCCCATATATTGTGCGGAGGCACTACAGGCCGCAGCAAGCCCTAGGTGTCAGGGCATTCAGACACTTCTGGTTCTTTGCGTTTACATTACCAAGATGTTGAGCAATTGAATAGGTTGTTACTGCATCTATCATGTGTTTAATGGGGGGTATTAACTTGGGTGCGATTTTACACTTCAACAGCATAGCATGAAGTCATAATCACACCCAATTTATGCAAATTAAGACTAGAATCACCCCCATTGAGTCAATCAGATGTCTGGCCTAGAAAAAGATGTTCTAAATAAATTGCTTATGTTGTGCTGTAACTGTGTTACTAAGCACTAACTAATATATTTTGCAGAATAACCTATATGTCACCTATTAAATGTCAACTTTTCTCAGTGACAAATAACTTCCCAACCAAATGCTAATATTATTACATTCATTTACAAAAATTATTTGGGAAAGTACAGGTCTAGTACTTTAGTGACAAAGCATATCTCATTTGCTTTTGGTTTAGATTATACTGTTTGCTAGACAGTATCAATAGGAAATTATAATTTAAATAGATTCCTCCCTCCTACACACCTGCCCTGGAACTGCAGTATTGCACATATGAAAGCACATGTAAATTTGACATGCTTTCAGTCGCCAATGGGTAGAAATATCTGTCATAAAGGTTTTTTTTTTTTTTTTTTTAAGTCCATATGACTACTACAAACAGCAGAAGTACAAAGGAAAGGGAAATATTATGTCATAAACAGCTCCAAAAATACAAGTTATTTATTTCTTTGTAAATAAAGGATAAGTATTAGTAACATTCACAGATAGATAGATAGATAGATAGATAGATAGATAGATAGATAGATAGATAGATAGATAGAACCAGGGGCTTAATAGATAATGATATATTTACATATGACTTTGATCTGGGGGAGGTGCATTCTTGTCAATAGGTTTACTTAAAGATACTGCAGGAAGACTTCCTGACTCCAAGACGACTGAACAGGAAATTAACTTGCAATGCAATGGCCTACATTATAGTAAATGACTTGCTTCTTTAGCCTCCAAATTTAATGGTCTAAAAATGACCCTTCCCGTAAAAGTTCTTTTCATGCCATTCTCTATGCAGAGATCTATTATTGCATCAGAAAAGTAGGTAGTGACCACATTACACAAATGTCAAAGTTTAGCAAGAAATTACATTACAAGTAATGCAAGGGCTGCATGAATGAGAGATTTTTTATTTTAAAGCAAAATGACCAGGCTCAACCATCTTCACCTACTCCAACAAACAGTAAAGACTTTTCACCAAATAGTAAACTGCACCATTCAGTAAAAGACTTCCGTTTGCAATCAATACATTCTTATTACACCCAAGCACCAGTTCTATGGGTTCTACATCAATTCATACTCTTTCTAAAATGTTGTTGCTACAATTCAGTCTATGCTTGACATGTAAGTGAATGTCTTGTCCTACTTACCTGTTTTATGCACTGCAGACGGTCGTTAGTCTGCTGTATGTGCCTATCCATAGAGTTCATTATGACTATGTCCGCTTAGCTTCTACCGGAAAGCCATGAAAGGTCCTCAAGCCTACAAGAGAAAAACAAAATAATTGCTTATCATTTTCACGGTCAAAATTACAATATTTTCTATGCCGTTTATAGGATCAGAATTAAAAGAAAAAAAAATGTAGACAGAAACATTCTGTAAAATATTGACCAGATCCTGAATTAGGTCCAATTGCACACACATGTCCATTTGCATGGAATGAACTTATGTGTGTGCGATCCTATAGTTCACATGTGAGAGTGTAGTACACTCCCCTCGCAAGCACGGACCTTCCGTTTTGTGACCCTTACCTTAAATGTTATGCACCTGCCCCACATAAAATTGGGCGGCTACATAATGGTAAATCACTTAACCAGGTTGTTACTGTACAATTTCCATACATGCCAACGTCCACCATGTGTACATACTGAATGCATGGTGGGTCATCCCACACCGCTGTCACAAAGGTTGTTACTGGGATAGTCTGTTACTGGGTAATGGCAGTGTTGCTGGGGCATTTCCTTTCCTGTGTTTCTGTTGCTAGCACATTACCCCTGCCTAATTTACCTAGAAATTGATCTGAGCAACTTCCATTTTGTGTGTATACTGTTGTTATACTACTCCTCAATTTAAAAACAATAGACCTGATCCAGACCACTGCACGTTTTCTGTACGTGCGGGTGTCTGTCCTTTCGCACGAGAGAGGGGAATGAACTCCCCCTGTCACTCCACTCTTTCAATCGCAACAAATGTGACATACGCTGCTATAAGCCCTCGCGGGTGGAGGGTAAGGACAGCCCCTTTGATCTTAAATGGCTTCATACAGAACTAAGTTCCGTACGATGAATATTACATTAGTTAAAACTAACATCTGGAGAGCACATGCGCCCTCCAGTCCATTCAGCCCACCAACACACCTTGCGTGTGTAAGTGGGCAATCCAATCATTACGAGGTGTGGATCCGGTCCAATAAATTTAAAAGACAAATGAAAAATGAAACCAAAGAAAGAACCCTCCACCCCACCCAACCCAAATTACTAAATGCATAAGGCAGAAATGATAAATATAATGAAAACAAATATCTTAAAAAAATTATGTAGAATCCAGAATGCTTCCACACATCATTTCCAACAATAGGTTACATATTTCCAAAGTTAGCCATCAGGGAAATTTAAAAGCTTCTCATTTACAACTAGTATAGATTAGTCAAAATGAATGTATGTAACGCATAGGTCAGAAAGCTGACTGCTGACCTGCCAGCCAATGGTCGAAGAAGAAATTTTAAAGTGGCGGTATGGATACTTAAATGGAGATATACAGCGTTTCTAAGCAATCAGTGGTAGAAGTAGCAGTATGGGGTACCATTGTACATACCATAACTACACTGGATCATTATTTAATGCAATTCAGGCAATCTAGGGCCTTCTTACAGTCAATGGAACGCAAACATTTTATTAATCAGCTACATGTAAACTGCTATCATACTGAGGTAATCCATACTGAGTGCCAGACTGTTCCATGCACTAATCAGAGATCTCTTCATATCACCCCTTCTCAGTGTAAATTCTCTTACATGTATAAGAATCCAAATTCTGTCATAATTAATCATCTTTTAGGAATGGTATAAATAAGAAATTATTGTTGTTTACCTTTACAAAATAATACAGAATTTGCTATACCTCCACACGGTCAAATCCCTACTATAGGGTAAAGAATATACTATCACTACCATTACTATAAACGTAATATATTATTCAATTTTTCATGTAACCTCACTTCACCATTACTGCAGCTTTTATCATCTTGCATAAAATGTACAAAAATGTTGGTGTTGTTGTCATGGAGACAGGTCACTTAAAGGTGAGGACTAAAGACCTAATCTATAGTCATTATTTAATATTCACTGCACATTCCATGCCTGCAAATGGCATTAGGTAACAGTATACAGTGTGTTTGAGCAATTAATTGACCTGGACTATATTTACACAGAGCAATAGATTCAAATGTTTTAACGTATGCTGAACACATTTGTACAGATCAAAATCCATTTACCAACAAACCCATCAACAGAACTCCTGGTAACCTAAATATAAAGTTATGGGTCTCTGCTTTCATAATATTATGCAATACTTAGACAGAAAAATAACTCTTTGAACAAGCAAACCATCGTTTAGAATCATCTCTCTTAAACACTCCTAAAAGAAAAGTAAAAAATAAATAAATAACAGACTTGTAAGCAAAATGCTCCCCCTTTGCTCTCAGTTATACATTAGCGCTTCCATTTACTACAGCAGGAGGGATGCCGCCCTCAGTAGATCACACAACGGGAGGATTAGCTTCTGATGATAGAGCCCTGTTGACCACTAACTTTGACTCTGGCAAGATGATTATTACATACATACTAACTCTGTGTTACAGCCTGTGTATATCATATTACTCTCCAGGGGCTCTGCAGTAAGACACAATATAAGAGTATGCATTGAATGAAAATGTGCAGCCATCACCTCTAATCCTACTGCATGTATACATGTGCACACACAAAGAGCACTAAGTGACAACTGATATTCTTTGTAACCATCACATAGATACATTCCACCTATCTAAATTCCATGATTGGGATTATGGATACAAGATGTGATGGTACTTAAGCAAATTCAAAAGACGTGTTAGCTCCTAGGCTGGAATTTTATTAGGCAATATGGTTCTCTTAATGATAGCAGAAACTTATCACTAAACATTTGTTTCTGTATTAGAATTAGTAAACTTGCAAATAAAAAATAAAAAGATTACAAAATCCTCCATTTAGAATTTAAGAGTTTAAATTATAGAAATGTATAGAAACAGAGAGAGTGACAGCAGATAAGAGCCATGTTATCAACCTAGTCTGCCCATTCATTAAATTAAAATTGTACTGACCCTAAACCTTATTTTACCATCATTTTAATGTAAGATTTAGGTACGAATTTAAACCCAAACGTGTTTAAACTGTTCTACTGTGTTAGCCTCTTCCACCGCAGGGGTTATTTCACTTATCAATTACTCTTTCATTTTAGTTTATTACACTTTTCAATTACCCTTTCATTTAATTTTAACATATCTTTTTTTATCCATATACCCTTGTGTTCTAACACATATCTTCATTTGAAAATTGCGACCGTTCTCTACCTGGTAACACCCCTTGATATAACTAAATGCTGCAATAATATCCGCAATTGTCCTTCTCGGTTTCAAGCTATACATGTTTAGTTCACAGGCCATGTACCATTTTAGATATTTGTCTTTGCACAAACTAATGTATTTATTCAGATATGACCTCCAGAGCTGAACAGAGTATTCTAGGTGAGGTTGTACCCAGGGTTTCCAACTGTACCGGAATATCCAGGAGACTCCCAAAATTTGGGCAATTCTCAAGGTATCCCGGGAGAGCCAGCAAAGCTCCCACAAGCCTGCCCAGCTATCAATTACAACTGTAATCGTTAGAGTTACTAGGGATGGGCGGGGCTTGATTATGAGATTACAGGAATGATTGGCAGGGGAGGGCTTAACAATGTGATTTGCATAAATCGCATCATTAAGCCCCACCCCCTTGCAGCAATCTATGGCTCCCGGAGGGAAGCTTTGAAAAGTCTCAAACCCTGGTTGTAGCAATGACCTATAAGGTGGTATTACTACTCTTTTTTGCATTAAACTTAGGGTTGACAACTTTTCAAAGATCCCAAAGGGTAGAGATAGATGCCGATAAAAGGATGGGGCTTAATGACGCAATTTAGGCAAACTGCATTCCAAAGCCCCACCCCCTGACCTTCAATGACAGTTTCATAATGTTACTAGGGATGGGTGTGGGGCTTAATGATGCTAATTACATCAAGTCCTGCCCAGTCACTAGTAACACTAGGAATAGTAGTGTTCCTAGGCAGGGGGACAGGGCAGGACTTGAGACCATGGTTTGCATGAAATCACGGCCTCAAGTCAACTGCAGGACATTTGCTGGCTTTCCCGGGATATCAGGAGTTTCCTGGATATTGATTAAACTGCAGTTGTTATAGCATTCCTCTAGTCCAAGCCTGGCCAACTTTTGTCTTTCCTGATATTGTGAAACTATGAATCCCAGCATGCTTTGTCCGGGATCAAATATGCTCTTGCATTCAAAGCAAGCTGGGACTCGTGGTTGGCTAGGCCTGCTCAAGTCTACCTCATAGTTGCCTACTTTTCATTTCTTTCCTATGAGAGATTTTGGAGGAAAGGAAGATATGCTGGTATGGGTGCAGGGCTTGATGACATCATTTTATGCAAATCACATAATGAAGCCCCAGCCACTGCCTGGCTTGATGATGCTATACTAGGGCTCCAACAGGGTGGCCAGACTTGAGACTGCGAATTGCATTAAATCACAGCCTCATTCCCATTGCGAGAGATTTGCCAGACATTTTGGGAGAGTCAGTAACAATGGTACAGATCCCTGGGAAACTACACTTGTAACCTTACCATCCCTAGAAGGGATTCCATGTACTACAACCAATATCATATCAATGCAACTATCTCTGAATTTAATTCCAAATATTTAATTTAGTCCAGCGCCACTTAGTGCATGAGAGATGCAAGTAGAGAGGCAGAACAGCCTCTTTCTCTGCAACTCCTCACTAACTTCAGGGCTGGTTAGTGCACGCTACAGCCTCTTTTCTGCAGATCCTCCATGAGGCTAAAGACAGCCAAACAATTCAAGGAAGTTGCAGTAAGAGGAGCTGTGCTATGCTGTCAAGTAGCATTGCCTCTTCCCCTGCAAAACCTTCTCAAGGGCCATTCAGCGCACTCGAGTTGCAGGGAGAGCGGCTCTCTACCTGTAGTTCCTCATGGCTTGCTGAGCAATGACACCTCATGTCAGCATAGTGCAGTGATCTCGCTATTATTGCTTTAGTAGCCTTCAAAGTCACACATACAGGAGTTAAATATTCGATAAAGGTAAGATAACTTAATAAGTTAACTTACTACTTAAAGGAATCCTTAAGTATTTCTGCCCTTGCCTAAATGCTTAGGGACTCAATCATTTTTTTTTATATTCAGCTAAAGGTGTCTTGAACTGAATATTAAATATTAATGTTGTTTCCAACCCTGTATCAGGCCTAATAGAAAACAATAACCTGAGGCCAGTTCTTCTTCCTTCTAATGTCCAATATGCCATGGAAAAATGGACCATGAAAAAACAACAACCGAAATCAGACAAAGCACTATTCCTCAAGCTTATCCATGACAGTTTATAGTTTTCACCAGTAGATGTCTCCATTACCTACCAAAGCAAAAATCAATCTGCACTGCCCAGACAGCCTGCTCGGTGTTCCTTTAAGCCTTTACAAGTCCCTACAAATCCTCTTCTGCTGCTTCCTAACAGGGAGCACTAAAGCTGACACTGTGTGTCTGACCTTGTGGTTATTGATTAACTATCTCCCCATTCACTGCCATCTTTCACACCTCCAGGGCTTGCAAACACAGAGCTTAGGAGCTGCAGTCAAACAAACTGAGCCATTCTAAAAAAAAGAAAATATAAACAAAGTCAAGCCCCGAAAAAAAAAAGAAAAACAAAGTCAAGCCCCCCCCCCCAAAAAAAAAAAATTTAAAATAATGTTAGTCTTAAAACACAGTAAGATGAAGAGATTTAAAAAGATAAAATAAAGTAATAAGTGGAGACTGGAATAAAGACCGGACAAAAAAGAGAAAGTATAAATTAGAGATGCAGAAATTAGGACCAGGGAGTCAATTAAATAGTAATGACAGGAACAGTAGGCAAAATAAAAGAGCACAGAGTTAATTAGAGGAAGAATCACACTGTGAAGGGAACAATAATTCCAAGGTAGTATACTGTGTTAGAAGATACAGGACTACTGTATAATAAAAAGAAACACTCTGCAGATGCTAAATCAGGAGAGGTGTGGAAAGTAGATTGACACAAGGGTTAAAAAATAATTTGCTATAAAATAGATATATATACATATATATATATATATATATATATATATACACATATATACATACACACACATATATATAGTTGGCCAGTAACATACTTGTATATTTCTCAAAAGTCAAATTAGAAATGAATAGTCCATCAAACATGGGGACAGTGTAAAATACAATGTTGTGAACTTAGATTACACTCGCCAACTTTTTATTTCTTCCTTTCACAAGATCCCAGGGGGAGAAAGAGCTCACAGTATGCAGAAGCTTGATGATGTAATTTGTGTCCTTAAAACCCTCCTCCATGCTTAGTCATGCTATGGATCCCACATATAACGATGATATTTCTGATAGGTGGGGAGGGCAGTACTTGAGATAGAAATTTGCATTAAATCATATCATTAAACCCTACTCCCATTGACTAGCAATGATGTGAGTCACAGCACTGTCAATGGGGGAGGGGCTTAATGGTATAATGTGTGGAATCAAACACAAAATGCATGGATTTTACCAAATTCTGGGAGTCTCCCAGACAATTATGCAAGTATGCTTAAGACAGAGGTGCTACCCAATAAATACAGCAATATGAGCAAATAAAAAGCATGGTCCAAACAACTATTGTTTTCTTTTCTTAAACAAAACATATACTGGCAGGTACTGGACCTTGCAACACACAGCTCTATACTATTTTTTTGCAGACAAACAGTTAATTTTGGATTACACCATACCAAATTACAGAAAGGAGCGACAACAGCTTGTGTGAGTCTCTTACTCTCCTCCTCTGGGAGGAATATCAGTGAAGCACAGAAATTGGTTCATCACCATGCACATCTGTAGCCGTGTTTAAAGATGAGCAGAAAGGACTCTGTGGCTAAAACACAGGAACACCAGGTTTGGGGTAAAATGGCAACCTCCAGTGTTACTGTTACTAGTTACTTAGCATGAGAAATATGTTTCTGTGAATTGGCTAAAAAGAAATAAAAAATGTCTATGTGTATGTGCATTAGGTAAACTATTGCAACACGGTGGCTAAGTGAGTAGCACTTGTGTCTCACAGCACTGAGGTCATGAGTTTGATTACCAGAAAAGGCCTTATCTGTGTGGAGTATATCTGTTCTCCCCATGTCTGCGTGGGTTTCCTTTGGGTGCTCCAGTTCCCTTCCACATGCCAAAAACATGCTGGTGGGTTAATTGGCTGCTGAATAAATTAACCCTAACGTGTGTGTGTGTGTGTGTGTGTGTGTGTGTGTTAGGGACCTTAGTATGTAGCTCCAGTGGGGCAGGGACTGATGTGAATGTGAAATATTCTCTGTAATCTGATAGCACTATATAAAAACCTGTTAATAAATACATAAATATTTAATACATTTATTTTGTCATACACAAGTAATTGGTTCATCTGCCACAAAATGTGAAAAAAGTTGAATGGAAGTATAAAACAACTGCAACTAGTAGTTTTCCTGTTTATGTAAAAACAACAAAACAATCTACAGTTTTACGCATATCACTGGCATTATAGTTTACCTTCTCTTATGCATCCAATGACAACTCCCATTTTATTATGCTATAATCCATACGTGCATGTGTTTTTACTACAGACACTGGTTGATTCAGGATGCTAAAATGTTTATCCATCATTGAGCTAAATTACCCAACACTGATGATATTGTTGCTGTCTTCAACACTCGGCTCTGATGCAAATGATGATGATGGAAATGTTCCCTAACACTGGTGGGAGGCCCCCGCATAGAAGGATGGTATCGAGAACTAGGGACAGATGAAAGTTCCTTTTCGGCTGTCCCTATTTCGAATACCCATCCATTTTAGAATTATTTTTTTTTAGAATGGGTGAGTATGGCGATGCACACTCCCCCATTCATTTTTGGAAACGCTTTCGGAAACGCTGCCACTTCTGCAGGACTCGACGCTTCACCGGACCACTGACCACAGGTGAGTAACCTCTCCAGGGACTTTTAGCCTTAGGGGGAGGGTCAGAGTTAGGATCAGGCTGCCTGCAAAGGAGGTTTAAGGTCAAGGCTGCGGGCAAAGGAGGTTTAGGGTCAGACTGCTGGAAAGGGAGGGTTAGGGTAATAGAAGGGGAGGGCTGGGGTTAGTTTTAACACTTACCTTTTGGAGCACTGTGTTCGTTGCTCCAGGGATTGATTGCTATGCCTCATTGAGGCATAAGCAATCGATATCCCAGCCAGTTCGAAACTGGTTGGAAGAAAACGTCCCTATCGAAATAGGGCCGTTTTTACCGTGGACCCACAACCCCTAGCACCAACCTCTACACTCCTGGACTTCTTCCTGCTCCTATGCGGTCAAGCCGTCCCACCCAATATAACCCCACTTTTCTCTTACAACAATGAAGACCAATGAACAAACATAAATACAGACAGCCCTACTGCAAAGTTAACTGATCT
Organism: Limnodynastes dumerilii; assembly: GCA_011038615.1. Taxonomy (NCBI): domain Eukaryota; kingdom Metazoa; phylum Chordata; class Amphibia; order Anura; family Limnodynastidae; genus Limnodynastes; species Limnodynastes dumerilii. The sequence goes on along the minus strand of WWET01001302.1, from coordinate 330,315 downwards.
ATCAGTTTATTATAAACAAAATAGTTCGGAATCGAAAATGCCATAGCAGTAACAGCTTCAGGTAAATGAGCCATACCTAAAAGTTTGCAGATCACAGACATTCTCACTACTACTAAGGCCTTGGTTTTTTGTTTTTTTTTATTCTTTCATTATCTTTGCAAGACCATTCCTAAAACAAACAATTTAACCCCTTCCAAACTAAATACAATGGTTTGCAGTGCGATCATTTGCAACTAGAAAGCATGCAGTGTATTGAAATTCCACTACAACCCAAGTGTCATGTTACTTGGTCCCTTGTGTGTGCTACATTGCTCCACTTGCACCCCGCTTTACAGAGGAGTATAGAAAGCTTCACCACTACAGGGTGTTATCATAAGCTGCTGAGCCTCTATAAAAACACTGAGTCATGAGTGCTTAATTATATGGCTAATATACAAAGACTACTATGGAAGAGGAATTTGTTACAACTTAATTGGCAACATTAAATTTGTGTGTGTTTGTGTAAGTACATATTGGGCCGGCTCCAGACCTTCGTGCTTGTTATGTTTCATCGCGTAGCGTATTTACGCTGCATATTTTCTGTGCACTCCCCTAGGCACTCGTAAGTACTTTGGCCAAACCCTACCTTAACTTTTCAAAGCGTAACTACTGACGTATGTAAAGGCTTCACGTACGTCAGACTAAGCACGCCCATACTGTACGATTTAAATGCCTCACCCCGCCTCCGAAGCGGGTGCCTTATGGATGTCACGTCCCTTCATTTGTAGTTACGCTGTTGATATGAGGCTGGTACGTACGTTCAGAGTTACATGGCGTAACATCTGCCGCGAGAATGCACAGTGCATACAAAACTGCGTTTTTACGTCACCGGCTAGCGTAAATATGCTAGTGTACGTGGCTCAGGATCTGGTCCATTGTCATTTACCTTATAAATACAACAAGCGATGACCCACATTTCAGACCACAGCTAAAGCCTCTGGTATGGTTGGAGGGATTACACATTACTTTTCATAGGCAAAACAGGAGTGGATGGTAGACAATAAATAAAGATGAAAGTTAGAGCACAATAAGATACTAGGCTGAGAAATCTGAAGAGTTGTGAGAATTTAAGAATGTGTAAAGCCAAATGTAACAAATCATGGAGAGGGCACAGTGAATAGAGCATCCTGTAGTAAGAGGCTGTAATGACAGTATGCTAGTTATGCCAATCACATGATGATATCATTTAGTTCTTAGAACATCCCAAGCAGTCCCTAATTTACAATAACTGTGTATATTTTTATTTGCCTTCTTTTTTTCCTTTTTTAAACAAGCAGTGCTTTAGATGAAGTGGCAGTTGCATATTAATTACAGTGTTAATTAATTAGGTATTATCATGTAATCATGTTGTAATTCACTGGTTTACTCTCAAGTGTATGAAGCAGTACTCTGCGATGAAAGCAAAGTAACGAGTCATATTTCTACCAATTAACAAGTGGGGTTTATGACGAAACTGACCTGGCAGGGGGCCTGCTAACACCCAGCAAGATACTTTGCCGATGACTAATTCAAAACAAGGGTTACATTTAGTTAGCAGACATCTAAGGGCATCTAAGGGGAGTAATGTTTTGTACACCAAGAGTATGGTTTACATCTCCTAAATATACAGAAAAAGCTGGAGAGCTTTAAGCTGCCAACAATCATTACATTAAACCTATCGAACAATAATTACCATATAATTAAATTAATTTAAACACCCCTGACCTAAAAAAAAAAAAACACTTAAAAATGACATCAAGGGGCTGGTTCAGACCTGCACTTACATATTTTTTAGGTGCAACTGCAGACCTGAGCAATACCATGTTAAAACTGCAAGGGGAGGCGAATTTAAATAGTAAAAAGCAGAATTAGAGCTGAGAGGTAAAGTTTCTTAGCTCAACTCTAACTTATAGATTAATCATAAAGCTATGTAGTATTTGAGTTATATGTGCAACAGTAATGTACTTTTACTGCATGCAAATGATTTAAAATTAATTAGTACCTATTTTGCCCCTACTCCCAAACCCTTAAGCAACCTAATATATCTCAGTGGCTACAGGGTGTAGTAATCATCTAGAGGCCTGCACAATACAGATATTCTTTTATTGACCAAATTAATTACAGACACAAATTGATACCTAAACTACTGACCAATAGTGGGGAAAATTCCTGTACCTTACACAAGGATTTTCATTCCAATAGAGTAAACTTACACTGGATTTCAAGGACTTTGTCAGAAGAGCACGGATGTTCCAGATGTGAACCTCAATTACCAGTAGTATCTGCCTGCTAATTACGTATTCTCCCTGGTAGCACCCTGTATTCACACACAGACAACGTGAGACCAGGGAGCAGAATTAATTACAATCTGACACATTCCATCTCCTGCTAGTGCCTCCCAAGATAATGTTTTTTTCCCTGAGTTCCTATAATTAGCTGTTGGCATCATCTCCTCTTCTACTACAGCAAGGGCACCTTGATTGCAACTCCCCTTTAGAGTTATTGCAGACTTGGTATATGAACTGATTGTTAACATTTTATACAAAACTTGGGAATGCGGCTCACAGTATCATATCATACATAACTAATTATTTCTACGAACACCATCAAACTGGCTGCTCTGATTTTCTATTTGCACGAGTTACTTAAAATAGTGGTCATACTAAGGCAATATGTAGCAAGTAGAAGCCATTGGTGGATCAATTTGTTTTGGGACACGAAAATGCTATTTTTGAATTACAGGCAGCCAAAAGCTCATTTTCGACCGTATGTGTTTCGAAAATATCTCTAATTAGAGGTTTTCCTAATGAATGGAAACGTATGGCAAATTCATTTTTTGGCATACTTTCCTATCCATTGGCTTTCCAAAACCTGCCGCTGACTCACTGCAACGGACCGGAGGTGAGTGTACAAGGCAAGTCTTAAGGTTAACCTGCAGGGAGAAGAGTCTTAGGGCCAGATTTACTAAGCTGACTGGATGCTATAGGCAACATATGCACTTAGTACATCTGGCCCTTAGGGTTAGGCTGCGGGGAGGGGAGTCTTTGGGTCAGGCTGCGGGAAAGGGAGTCTTAGGGTTAGCATGCAAGGAGGAGCGGGTTAGGGTTATTAGAAATATACAATAAACATGACCTGATCCTTTAGCTTATTATGAACTCATAGGTGTTTTTTTTCTGTATTAGGCAAAGATCAGAAAAGTATCTTTTTGTCTTGCATAACGTAGAATTTGTAAGCACCCCATATAGTATTGTATGACCTCCTATGAGTGCTGTATGTTGATCTGGAGGAAATGTACACAATACATAACTGATTCTCTACCACCTGCAGAGTATTATTAGCATGTAGTGTCCATTTTATCTGCATGGCACACAGCGTAAACTTAACATATTTCACAGTTCATAATGTAAGGAAGTGTTAAGGAAAATAAGGAAAATATTATATTACTTAATATTCACTATGATGACAGATTCCAATTAATGTGGTTCAACTTCTTCATAGGGAGAGAACCATTACATATGTTATTGCCGAATATATAACTCAGTCACTGAAACCTCTAAACTGTTTCAGTATGATGCAAGTTTGCTTTTCTCCACAGCAAGAGCAGCCTATGACACCACGCACAACCTATGTATTTATACCATGCCCTTGACATGTGTCTAAGTGCTATTATATTTATTGGTTCACATAGATAATCGATCTTGCTGCCTTTGCTGCAGTCATTCAACAATAACTCACACTCCATCTTCATCATTTTGGCACTTTTTAAAAAATAAATCTGTCACATTTCTGTTATATAGGTTCTCTTTATCTTTGATACAAACTCTCATTTTACAAAACAAAGTGACTAATTGAAACCATAAATAATGTGATCATTAAAACCAGGTATAAAGAGGACAACTCTTAGCTTGTGTTAAATTGTTAACATTTTACTTTTCATTTTACCCAAATGAAACAACTAACTCAGTTCATTTAAGCTCATGCTATAATGCTATACAATTTGGGTGTATATTATTTCAGACAATAAGACTGCATAACAATCACAAATTTAGTTAGATGCTATAACCTAACATTGTTTTTTCTTTCAGATGGGGCATAGTCATAGTTGCCAACTCTCCCTGAATATCAGGGAGACTCCCTGAAGTGTTTAATAATCTCCCTGATTCTAATTTCATCCATTGAGGTCTATGGAGATGACCAATTTCATGGAGGCAAAGACGTAATGAAAGAATCTTGTTAATCAGCTGCAGCGTCACTTTTAGTTTTTCAATAAAGATAGTAATAAAAGTATTCACTGACAATTTAATAATCAATAAATACTGACATTTTTCCTGGCAGTGCTAGATACACCTATGGGTGGAGCTATTCACAGGACACACCTCTCTGGTGCTACAGGACACACCCCTTTAGTGCAGCACCTTGATAGTGCTCTTACAATCTCCCTGATATGCATTTGCAAAAGTAGGCAACCATGGGCATAGTGCAGTTGGGGTCAGTTACAAATATTGGTGCACGGGAAGAGGGTTGACAGATCCTGGAAGGTAATACTGCGAGCGTCAGAGACCACTTTGGACCTGGGCCTCAGGTGTTAGAGTTGTTCCTAGATCAGTGGTTCCAAAATGCGTTCCTCAAGGCTACCCAACAGTGCAAGTTTTCCAGATCTCCTTGCTGGCTTCCCAAAACATTGAACATTTAAAAAAAAATAAAAAAAATAGAAAAAAATAATAATTTTTTTTTTTGAAAATGCGAAAAGGGGCGTGGATTAGTAGGTTCCACAAAAGGGGCATGGCTTCACAGCCAAGTGGGGCAGACTGACAGAGGAAGATGGTAATGCCCTGTGCCGCAATAGGGAAGCAGGTGGGGGATTGTGAATGGGTCACAACAAATTCAACAGTGCTTATGCACTGACACAAGCTCTGATCCATTGTGTAACATACTCTACTATTGCTATTAGATCTGTACCCTCAAAATAAAACTACTATTTTAATGTGTGAAAGAAGTAACAAATCATCTAAAAAAAAAAGAAAAAAAACAAAAACCGGACTTGTTACAGCCAATAACCAATGCAATTCCTTAAGGTAGAATTTTTGTTATTTTCAAATCTACATTATAAACTTCCTGCTTTCACAGAGAAAGTTAATGGATGTCTTACATGTCTTGGCAGTCAGATAGTGCGACCATATTCTCAGTATTGTAATTTTACATATTTATGTACTTATTTATTTATTTTTAACAGTGCCATCATATTAAGTAGCTCTTTAGAATTTTATACAGTCCTTCACATCAACATCTGCTGCATTACAGTCTAATTTCCTAACATACAACAAACACACTCACAAGCTCGGAGTAATTTTAGTTTTATCTGGAATATATTCTGGGTCTGGGATTGGCATGTGTGTGCCATGTGCAAACCCCTAATACATACCTTGCAACTGCCCCGATTCCAGCAAGACAGTCCTGATTTCGCTCGACTGTCCCACTGTCCCGGGTGTCATCCAGTTTATTTCCGAAGTGGGCTACACTGAAGGCAGTTTTTTTTTTATTACTATTTTAATTTTTGGGCGTGACGGGGGTGGAACTTATTTGTCCCGTTTTCAGGCTCCAAAATGTTGGGAAGTATGCCAATATAACCTCATGTATTACACGCATTAAAAGAACCCTTTCAAAATCCTGCCTTTGCCACCGGTTGGATGTTTGCCACAGGTTGTCACTATGTAAGGGAAAAATCACTTACTACTTATTTACTATTATCTTACGTACTACTATCCAGCCACCTCAAAAACAAATAGTCTCTAATTACAATATGGCTACTAATTAATAAACTTAGCTTGACTGAATGTTATCTGAATGACTCCTCGGCCGCTTGTCAGCCATACTTAAGTATATATGAATATAGTTAAACCTAAGGGAATATCGTGAAAAGATTTCACTAGTATAACATTCTTACTCTCTGTTTACTGGTCTTTATACACAAACTTATCACAAATCAGGAAACACACATTTTATATATTGCTGTGCTACAGCTGAAATCCCTCTAGAAAATGTGTTACTACAGGAGATCACATACCCAATCTTCAGTTGATTTCTTTTCTATTCTGTTTATAGGATTCAGTTCATTGGAAATAACAAAACAGATAGGAGATGGGAAGTTGGTTTCAGCCTGGCAGAAGAGTGAATACATTCTTTAAAGTGAGATAATGGAACATAAACCTTGGTCGCTCATTTTTTGACCCCTTCAGAGCGTGCATCAGCCACACTGGACGGATCTGCAAACGCATTGCCGATCACTAACGGGATTAGAATCACAGATGCTCAGCATGCTGGCCAATAGCCAACCTCATTATTTAGAAAAGTGGGCAATTCACAAATTATTCTCTTATCTACCCCTACTGACACCAAAAATATAGATAACTAGTACCAATAAACACAAATGCACACCACAAGCAAAGGAAAGGAGCACAAAATAGATAAAAAGCAGGATGTTTTCATCCAAGATGATTTTCTGCAGCTGACACACTCATCTACATTTTTCTCGCTAACAAGATTTTCCGATCTTAAACCTGGCTTGAATGAATAGCAATTGTTCCCTTCTGGTTAGGAAGGTGCTGCATTTGCTCATACCCCATTCACTGGCCTAGAATCAGCCAGGCCTCAGATGGCTGTTTCCATGGCAACATGGTTCATTCAATACAGGCACATAATGAAGACAATGTGTTTTCCATTTAGATGAGTTTTAGAGGGGAGAAAACAAAAAAAAAAACAAAAAAAAAAAAAAAAAAAAAAAAAAGAAAAGAAAAGATGGATAGAAACAACAGCCCTAGAAAGAGAGAAGGGAATACTATCAACATGACATTGTTTGGTGGATATTATATAGGAGATGTCTTGGAGTAAGTCGTCCATTCCAATTTCTTCTCTGCAGTAAGGGATCCTTTTATATATGGCTATATTACATTAGAAATAAAAAGCACTAATACATTGCGGCTAGCGGATCTAGACATCATTTACCTACCTACTTGTGCATACACACCTGTGTCGACGCTAATGCGTCTTCATAATTTTTTTACGATGATATATGTATACAAAAAAAAGATAATAAAAACTAGTGGTCGAAATGGAAATTCAGAAGTGGTGGTATAGACCTTTAGAAATGGCGGTGTGAAAATATAGAAGTAATAAAAATGAATGGAGATTTAGATCTTTTCAATGAAATCAGTGGGAGAGGTGACGGTATGGCATACTCCCGTATATCCCCTCACTTTCAGCACTAATAGAAATAAGATATAAATTTGTAATCCCTGCACCCAATGACCTATATATTCAAACAATACTTTTAACTGCACTTTTTAGACACCAATGTATCAAATTTATAAGTGTATATACTTCCTATGTAATATTTACAGTCCTAAAAGCATAATCCTAGATTAACTGGCTTTAAACAAATTGGATTACAAGCACCAAAGGGGACAGGGATTGATGAATAATTACATATTTTTGTAAAGCACTGCATTAAATAGTTATGGACAATGTGCTATATAAGTGAGAATGCACCACTGGCCAGCTCAGGATTCTCATTATATGTCTTATGTGGAGGACATCATTCAGGAGTTGTTCTCAACAAGCCACAGTAACAGTATTAAAGGCATCATTGCATTAATTGCCAGGAAATTACTCTGGGGAGCACAAGAGGCTGCCTTTCCCTTGGACCAATGAAGTGAAAGAAACACCTCTTAAGAGTTTGTGATAGTTAATGAGTTTGAACATAATCATAAAGAACAGGATTAAGACCTCTGCTACATTCAAAGCTCCGACTGTAGTGGATGTCCGATACCGGATCCTCACTGCGTCCTAACTCCTGCATGTGCAAAGGGAAGCCACTCCCCTTGTTCATATGATAGTTATACCAGCTTACCTCTACCTAAAGCTTTCTGTAACAACCCCATGTAAAATGGTGTGGTGCGGGAATGTGGATCACGTGTAAGGGCTGAAGCCTGTCCTTACTGTATAAATAGCAATGGCCAAAGAGCAGAAGCGCTTTCTGCTCTGTATCACCCCACTTTTGGATTGAGTACCAGGACAAACCTGGATCCTCTGGATCCAGAATTCCATTCTGGTATGCCCTGGTACAGTGGCGTTAGTGGAGGTACCTCCACCAAAAGTGGGCGTTTTCTGATCCAAACAATTGGAAAACAACCATTTAGTGTATATTAGGATAGGACCCAAAGTCTCTGTCTTAATGACAGTGGAGAATACCTAAATATTTAAACAGAAGAACACCACTCTTAGCACTTGTGGTTAATAAATACTACATTGGCTTTAATGCTTATTAAATACATAGAAACTAGAGAATGTATGGGGGTGCCTTATCATGTATACTTAAATCTGGGTTCCACACTTATTTGAGATCAGTGACGCGCATATTATATTACATTTTCATGCCTTTAACACCTGCCATTTTAGTACAGAAATTAGTGACTGGATTTAAACTTTTGGTTGGTTTGCGCTTGAAACCTCGATTATTGGATATATGGGGATCCGCAATTGCAGTACCACGAAAGCCATACACTAACTTTTCCAACATCAGTAAAATGTTGGCAGCGCCAAAGTCTAGAACAGAAGGCCATGCATATGACGCACATTTTAATAAGAAGTCCTGTCCACCTCTGTCAGAAGTGTAATTTTACTTAAGTCTAGATAGGTCGGATTGTGTTCACAGGAGTGTGGCCATGATCTCTGACCAGACATCTTTGTGGAGACAGTAAGTTCTCCATATATTTCCATGAGTTTTCAGTTTACCAGCACAAGCCAAAAGCTAATAAATGTGTCTGTTAATATATATGAATTAATATTCTCTGTTAAGTAAAGCAGGGTACAAACTGAGGATTTGAAGATGATCGGACATTTTTTTTTTATCTATAGAAATTATTCTAGTCCTGACCTATTTAATGATGTCCCCTTGCACCTTGCTCTCTAGTTTCCTGAACAGTTCAAAAGAACCTTTTATGCAATGATGTGCTCGCCCACAAGGTGGCGTTGTACAAATTATGAATGGGAATCATTACTGTTGGGACATTGTTGATCTTTTAATATTGTGAGTTCATACAAAAATAAATCAATCAATGCGATGCAGTATCATTTGACACTACACAATGAATAGATTTTGGAGCTATCTGACAATTCTCATGCAATTGAAATGATAATTGTCAGATAACCCTCCAGTGTGTACCCTGCTTAACTATAAACATGTTTAACCTCATAAACACATACATTATAAGAAATATGAATGCATTTGTCTTGTGCAAAAATTAGAAAAGACAGGACACTTTAAACCATATTCTCAACTAGACCAATGATTCATCCATCACAGGAAAGACCCAACAGATTCATAAATACGTTTTGTAGTCATCCAGCCTCACTTGTCAATATTAATAGCAGTCATTACATTTGATCATTAGAGCAATGGCAGTAACAAAATAACTGCTGATTATGCTTAACAGAAACTAAAAGTTATCAGAGTAGATAAAAAGAGAGCTGTTTTAACATCAGTGAGTAAAAAATTTCCAGGACAAGGATAAATTTTGTACCTAATTGAAATCATACAGTAATTACATTTAATAGGGCTGTTAATTAGTAATTAATTGT
>WWET01001302.1:293421-305413 GCA_011038615.1 Limnodynastes dumerilii | reverse complement strand
GGATAAGGGTTAGGAAGTGGGTTTGGGGATACTCACTTACCTTTCGGAGCACTGTGTTCGGTGCTCCTGCGATCGATTGCTATGCCTCATCAAGAAACAAGTTATTAATATCCCAGCAAGTTCAGAACTGGCTGGGAGCGAACGGCCCTATCGAAATAGGGACAGTCGCAACAGGAACCCACACTCAATGGGACAGATCAATGTTTTAAACGGCAAATACACATATCAGAAACGCTAGTACGATTATTTGATCTTTTGACATGTATGATCTAAATTGGGAACAAGCACACAATATCTTCCTGTGTATGAGCATTTGCAATTATCAGGTCTACTTTCACAGCGCTGCAGCCAGAAATGCTGCAGTGCTGTGACAGTGCACCCAAGAGAAGAAGAGAGGACACACTCTCTCCCTCTATGGGCCTGATTCAATTGCCAGCGATGACGGGAAAAAGCACGCGCTGCGCTTTTTCCTGTCATATACGGTATGAAAAATGTTAGCTTTGCACGGTAAAATATGCCCATGCGAAGCTAATTGAATCAGACCCTATGTGCGTACTGTGACAGTGCCAGGGCCGGTACCAGGGGTGTGCGATATATAGAGGTGGCCACCCAGGGCACGAAACTTAAGGGGACGCCAGTAAGTTAACATTTAAGGTTAATTTGACTTGAAATTCACTGGCGCTAAAATTTCTAGTTACGGCTCTGGACAGCGCTGTGCAGATCACAGGGGTTCCGCAGAACTGTTTTTTGCAGCCAACAGGCTAGCTTCATGGGTCTCCTGCTGGGAGCGGTAATCTCCCTAGTGTATGGCCTTGCTTTAGTAAGATATACTGGATGAATTACATGGCTAGATCAGGATTGCAGACTTTTGAAAGCTTCTCAGAGGGAAGATTTAAACGTCGGCCAGGGGCGAGGCTTCAGGGTGCGCTTTACATAAATCACATCATTAAACCCCATCTGGCCATCAATTTTTTTTTTATAGTATTACTAAGGATGAAATACTAGTGGTGCTGGTAGGGGGGCAGGACCACTAGGCTGTGGTTTACATAAAATTTGCCAGCTCTCCTGGGATACCGGGAAAAGTGCCCAAATTTCGGGATTCTCCCGGATTTTTAGGGAGAATCGGCAAACCTGGGATAAATGGTATCTAGAGCACAGAAAAGCTGGTTTTCTTTTATGTAGACGAACTGTGAGAACAAATAAAGGCTGGCATGTCTAGATCACAACTTTACCTGTGGATCTAAAAATGTAATCTGCTTATCCTCAAACAACATACATACTGTTTTATTAACGGCTTTTGTATTGTTTATTTATTTTTATTTAAATCCATTATAAAATGTTGTCATGGGTAGATAAAAAACAAACTCCCAGCAAAGAAGATCATAGTTCAAAAGCATAAACAGGTTTTCTCCCCTTAATCCAGTAAATAAGAAATCTCTGCTTAGAAAAACACAGATCATGGAGGAAGGCAGAAAATGTTGCCACCTTCTCTCCCATCCCAGAGTAACCTCTCTGATTCTCTGTCTTGTTCCCCACCCCCTCATGTTTCTCCTCTGTTTATGAAATCTCAGGAAATACCACAGAACACATTCCGCTCCCCACCAGTAAAAGGAGACTGACCATGTGACCTGCAAGGACCTGAGTTTCTCACAGAGAGAAAGATTTTATTTCAGGAGTCAGGCACATTGAGCCTGAACCAACCACCTCCTCCCTCCCCCACTTCAATGATCAGCATTTTTTCTCTGGCTAACATAATGTATTCATTTCTATCCTTGAATCAGGGGCTGAATATCATCTCATGTAGACTGGCTCTCAGCCCTAACAAGCCTTTCATGATCTGACCGACTCACGTCACCGTAACATTCTTCCGAGAAAAGCATTTCAGGTCAATGTTCTGTCTCTTTCTCTTCAAGGACCTGGAGGTGTATCATTGCAGTCAGCAGTCACAAGGTGAAACGTGAAATGAACCCCTTATTCACTGTTAATCTTCACTCTCAGAATAATTTTAATATCCGATGATAATTATGTGCCCTGTTTAGTGTCTGTTTTATAATGGATTAAGAGCAAGCGATACGCAACGTTTACATGAAAGACAGATATTTTGCCCAAATTTGACAATTCTTTATTGTCTATATAATTTGCTTTACTACAAATGATATGGAGAACAAAACACAAAACTGCAAATCAGGCTTGCCAGTTAGCCATCCCAAAAAATGCATACTGCATTTCAGAAGGCTTTATCATTGCCAGAGAAATGGCAATTCCATGTTTAGCAGCATTTCACAACTAGCACTTTGTGCTGTGTTCAGTCTGTCCCTCTCCCTTCATCAATTAAGGTAATTACCATACCATCTCCTCTCCAGTGCAAACACAACATTCACCACAGGGGCCTTTTTTATTTATCACTTTCACCAACTGCCTTAGTGTTGCCAACATGACCTTGTGTCTTATTTGCTTCTTTCAGCCACCAAAACCCCACAGCTCCTCTTTCTCTTATCACATCAGACCCTTGGTCAGACTGTCTTGCATTACACTACAGACTATTTCCATTTTCTAAGCAAGGTTTCCACATCAAGGCCTTGCCAATCTACAGGGTGAGAGACAGGGCAGTATAAATAGGATATGGTGCATCCTACTGAACTGATTATAAATGGTATGTCTTGTAAGTGCGAAACATAGGAGACTTTGATATTCTAATAAATAAAAGCAATAATTACTGGATAGAAATATATTTAACGGACAAAGCAACACATATTACCATGTCTTAGTTTTGTTCATCCCTTCCTTAAAAAAGTTCATATATGATAAGAAAAAAAAAAGAATGCCTAAGTGTAGCGTTTTTTTGTAAGAAAAAATGTGCTGGAACTCACGCACAACTAAACGACCAATCACAAGCTGAGCAGCTCCACAAGTCAAGCAGCACGGATGAAGTACTCATGCATTGGACTCGACACACAAGCAGCCCGCATGAACTCTTTTAATGATTTTGCCACCAAAACTTTTAAAACCTAGAAAAATCGGAAAATCTGTTGAAAAAAGGTGCTGGAACTCTGTTCCGCTGCGTTCTATGACAAAAAAGCACTGCCTATGGGCTAGATTTACTAAACTGCGGAACAGGAAAAGTGGTGATGTTGCCCATAGCAATCTATGAGATTTTAGCTCTTATATACAAAAAAATATCAGATGATTGGCTGCTATGGGCATCATAAGTTAATGGCTTGTCCTTAGGGTTAACAATATTTCAATGGCGGTTCTGTGTATAGAAGGCCGTACTGTCATCAGTTGTTTTACGGCTGCCTTCCTGGTGGTCTAATAAGGCCACATAGTTCATGCGTAGACTGAACACATATATGATGCAGCCGCATCTATCATGGAAAAGGATTTGGTCCTACAGGCAATGTCAGCAAGGAGCATAGGGGGCACCAGGGGAATATTGTGATTGGGACCATCACATAATTAAAGGGTTAGAGGATAGTTGTAGAACTGTACCAGGCAAATACACTATGGCATCACCAGCAGACTGCTTCACCAGCACAGTGAGACAAGCATATATTATACAATTATATCACAATTATATTAGTAGCTCACTGATATATATATACAACACAGACACCTTACTAGTCCACCACACAAAGATTACATATGCAATAAAAACTACATCCTAATTACTGCCATACAATACAGACTGCATCCTAGCTACTGCCATACAATACACATTTTCTTGCCCCTCTATGCTCCTGTTATCTTTTGTGCTCTTTACATGGCTGCCATACATTTCTATCTCTTGTATGTGTCCAGCCATCTATTTCTGCTCCTTGTATCTGTCCAGGATCCATTTTCCCCCTTGTATGTGTCCAGCCACCCAAAGCTGCCTCTTGTAAGTGTCCAGATACCTTTTTCTGCCCCTTATATATGCACCCAGTCATCAATTTCTGCTCCTTGTTATGTCTCCACCCCCATTTCTTCCCCTTTATGTGTCCAGTGTCCATTTCTGCCCCTTGAATATTCAGCGTTTATTACTGCTCCTTTGTATGTGTGCAGCCTTTATTACTGCCCATTGTATGTGTCCAACATTTATTAATGCCCCTATATATGTTTCCAGCCTTTATTACTGCCCCTTTATATGTGCCCAGCTCTTATTACTGCCCCTTTATGTGCCCAGCCTTTATTACTGCCTCTTGTATGTGTCCAGCCTTTATTAATGCCCCTTGTATGTGCCCAGCCTTTATTAATGCCCCTTTATATGTGCCCAGTCTTTATTAGTGCCCCTTTATATGTGCCCAGTCTTTATTAGTGCCCCTTTATATGTGCCTAGCCTTTATTCATGCCTTTATGTGCACAGCCTTTTTTACTGCCCCTGTATGTATTTACCACATTTATTGCCTGTCCCTCCTCCGAAGATTTTCCCCTGCATTTACCTTGACTGTACTCCTCTTCCTTCTTCTTCCTCCTCGCGGCGCACACTGCAAGGATCCCCTCTGTGCCATTCATTGTATTAGTACATTCTATCAGTACATATTGTACAGGGCTCCTACAGGAGCCCTGTACAATATGTACAGGGAGCCCTGTGGGACCGAAGCTGTTTATGTGAATGACGCTGTTGTAGATGAAAAGGCACATCATTCACATGAACAGATATGATCCTGTACAATATGTACTGATAAAATGAAAAGTGCAGTCACAGACTTCAGTGTGTGCGGCCACATAGTCAGTGGCTGTGATGTATATGTGCCGCAGACTATGTGGCCTCCCTAGACCACCAAGGACCGGACTAAAACCCCCAAAAAGCAGCATGGCCAAAGGGCAACATGTCCCCCTGCTAAGTCCGGCACAGGTCAACATCTCTATTTTCCGCAGTTTAGTAAATCTAGCCCTATGTCCTTCTCTGTAATCATGCCATTCACTAACTGATAAATAGCAACATGTGCACACATAGCATAAGTGTGAGGACAACCTTAAGAATAACAAAACGCTTATAGGTTATAAAGGGGCTCACCTGCATATCCTTGCACACTTTTCCCTCAGGCTGTTAGTGCTCCTTCACCTTGTTCACTTGTCTATATCCACCCTCCTGAAATAAATGGACAGTTGGACATAAGTCAGAACGGCGGGGGTCTAAATTACAATCATCCATTGACGCTTGATAATTGTTTAGTCTTTATATTTGTAGTGTGGCCTTCCTGTAGCTTAGGTGTCACAGTAACAGGTATTACTGTAATCATCACATAGTCAGCATGTAATAAAGTGCTCTCCATAGGCAGCAGTTGCAACAGTGACTTTTATGGACTGGAACCATGGAGCTGATCCAAAGCTACGCCCGTCACTGTAGGTACGGAGGGCGTATGTGTAAGATCAGCTGTTTAGCTGATCTGCGCATGTGCCGGGCAGATGCTGCCTTGTGTAGCTAGGGATTTTCTTTAGGGAGGATAGGGTGTCCGTAACTGCAGCATAGTTACGGTGGATGGGGTGTTCCTCTCCGTAACTACGCTGTAGTTAGGGAAGGTAGGCGGGTGGAGGCAGGGAAATGAGGAAGGGAGGGCAGGGTTAGATTGCTAGATTCTTCTGCGCCTGGCGTAGTTGCACTCTGTTACGCCGGCTGAAGTTAGGGTAGCCTTCAGCCGCCTTAACAGTGTGTAATTAAGTGTGCCGGGACAGGGGGAGTGTCGGGGAGAGTGCATCGATGTTACGCTGAGCATTAGTACACTAGGCGCAACATCGTAGCTCTGGATCAGGCCCCATGTTCCTTAAAGATACTCAACAGCTCCCATTAGATCAACACCAAAATTAAGCATGCATGAATAATTAAATTTGATAGTTACAAGTAGTCATTGTGTGTGTGAAATATTCATAAGAAAATTTCATTCTTATTTGTTTTGTTTCCATATTTATTTTGCAACAATGTGACAGAGTACACTGCATAGCTTTTTAAACATCAAGATCAAGGCAGCTCTAGGTTTTTTGGGGCCCTAGACAAAAAATTAGATCAAATAATCTTACGATCTGTAATATAATATATAATCGCTAATATAAATAATAAAAATAATATACACAGGAGTATGAAAGGATGGCTGGGATATGCAAGGGGGTGGAGACATACAAGGAGGTGAAAGAATGGCTGGGACAAACAAGGGGAAAAAGGGTGGCTGGGATATGCAACGGGGGTGGAGACATACAAGGTGAGAGAAAGGATGGCTGTTTATGTATGCCTTGTTTTTTTTTATTGCTCTTTCAATAAAATCAATACATTTTTTTCTATCCTTGATTAGTCTCCAACATATTACGCAGTGCTTCACAATTAAGGTTAATAAGCTATTATTTAAACTATAGATCACTTTTTCCCTGAATGCTGGGAGATATTTCACGCTCCGGCGAGTGGATGCTGCACATCTCTGCCAATGGAGTAGGCAGCAATGCAGGTTTTATTCTGTAGATTATCTTGTTTGCATACCTCCAAGGAGGTATAGCACCCACCCCAATAGGTTTGAACAAAACCCCTTTGGCGGCACAAAGCTATCTATATTATTCAACAATGCAGGGTGGGGGCAAGAAATTGCTGTATTGGTACCCAGAATTCCTCAGGGGTGTATGATATGGTCACAAAGCAAAGGGAGTTGCCAACAAGTCATTATTTACAGTAAAATTGGTTACTAATTAATTTTAGGGACACGACAATATTAATTTTGCCCCTAGCACTAGATATAACCTTGGGCTACCTCTGGATGCTGTAACTCTTTATAACCTTGTTCAGTTGTCCCACATACCACCAGACACTGTTTTATGTATAACTGAGAATCCCTACAATAGAGAAACCCTGAAGCATGAACACCAAGGCAGCTTCTCTTCTCAAGTTCTCTTTGGAGAAAGTTGTGGCGGATGCCTGTATAACAGTTTCAGAGCGCGAATATTCCCAAACAATGTAGTGATTGTTAGAATGAAGGGGTGAAGGGAAATAAGTCATGAATCTACACCTCAGCAGTATGCTATCAGTGGGAAGCTAAAGGAGTACAGAATATATCTGCTGTGAGGAACTGTCATACAAATGTTTGGTCATTTTGCTGTGCAAGTAAACCCTTGTGTTTGTCTACAATTGCCAATTGTCCCTGTATTGACTGTGAGGAAAGAGTTCAGTATTTTACAGAGGAAAGAGAGTTATTCTGTTACTTAGAAACACCGCCAATTTGCAGATCATTTCTCTGCGCACCTACCCTTTACACCCCTGGATCAGCATAATTGTTAACTCTGCAGCGCCAGTAATTGTGCTTGGATATTGGATATGAATATGCCATTCTGCAGTCACCAAATGAGCTAATCAGAGGTGCATGAGTGGACTGCTAATGTGTTTCTAGATGGATGACAGAAGCTGCACAGCAATAAGGCAAAGTGCTGTATTCAGACATCCCATCATTCAATGAGGAATCAGGGCCTTACATATTTACAAACATAGCCAAGCTCGTTAGAAAATCCAACAGTTTACGTTTTACTAGTATCAAAGCCTGTATTTAATGCTTTCTTAGCCTACCAACCTTCAAGTGTTTCTTTAAAACCCCACCTCTTTAGACAAGTTTACCAAATTCCATAACTCCTCTCTTACACCCTATTAACAACCTCTGTCCTTTCCAAAGCCCACCCCTTTTACATGCTTACATACAACTATTTCCTATGACAATTAACCCCCAGTCACAAGAACACTATTGTTGTGTGACTGGATCATACAGACCACTACGCACTTTGGCTGGTTTATTTTGCAACATGTAGAACTTGCTATTGTTTATCTTCCTTCAATCTGTCTGTTATTTGCCCAGTATTGTTATATAATGTTTGCTTCAGATTGCAAAGCTCTATGCATAAAAAATACTAGCGTTTTCCTAGTTTAGAGGTAAATTATTAATAATTAAAGTGGCACGATTTGGTATTAACTCTCAGTATATGCACTGTCTTACAGGTTTTTTTTTTTTTACCAATACTAGTTTTTTTTATTAGTGCTTTCCTACATATAATTTGCATATTCACCATTTATTTTATGCATGCAGTAATCTCTCCCTTAAAAAGTGTGTCCCGTGAATAGCTCCACCTGTGGGTGTGTCAAGCATTGCCATGAAAAATATTTATCAATAAAAATAGCAAAATCTGTATTTATTGTTAAATAATTAAGGATTAAATAAGCTCAGTTTTGTGTTAACTGTGAATAGATCATCTGCTGACTTTATAATCTTTAGAGAAAAGCTAAAAGTAAATGACACTGTGGCTGAATAACAAGAGACTGAAGTTTAATTTTCATTTCTCTTTTCATTATAAAAGCACTGTTGTCTTAGCTCACTGCCAGTCTTTGCTTACATTTTCGCCATCTCTACAGGCTTCAGCATAGGGAAATAGGACACACTAAATTCTCCTCATACCACAATGACTTCTTAATGTGAATCAGCTTCAGGGAGATTACCCACTCTTTAGTGAGTTTCCTTGATATGCAGGGAGAGTTGGCAACTATGGAAGAGAGTTACTATACTGTTCACAAAACATTGAGAGTCTAATACCCCTTTCACACTTAGCTATCGACCCAGGAATAACCCAGGTCGGGTCAGTGTGAAAGGGTCAACCTGGGTCTGTTTACCAAGGTCCGCGACCCTGGACGATACAAGGCTTATTCCCGGGACAGCCTAACCAGTGTTGTGGTGTAAAAGGAGGAACCTGGTTTATTTAACCGGGTTCCATAAAAAAATATGTAAAATGGGGGATGGGGAGCGCTGTCTGCCTCTGCAGACACAGGTCAAAGTGTGAAAGGCTACAACCAGGGTTGTAGCTGCGGTCTGAACAAATGCAACACGGCTAGAAGCCATGTTCATTGACCCAGGTTTAACCCAGGTTTTAGGTATGAAAGGGGTATAAGTATGTCTAGATGCTTAGCACCACAACATAAAAATATGGAGAAATCATTTGTGAAAAATGTGTGAACAACAACAAGGAAATACATTTTCACATAACAATACAGTCACATGTCTAGTGGATATACTAGATAAAAATACAATGTGGCAATAAAATATAACCTATGTTAACAATGAGATGTTATAAAAGACAATTTCTGCTAAGAGTAATTAATCCATTTCCAGGTTTGGGAAATCAGATATTCCAGGTTCCATTTTGTCATGGGAGACAAGTGTAGAATCAAGATAATATAACAAAAGGAAGAAGCTCGGTTAGTTCACTGTACAAGACAACCAGTGTGGAAACATTTCTACTGCAATATTGTTTATGGATTTGTTGTTGGGTTTTTATTTATTTATCATCCTTAGATTAGTCATCTAAAACTGTAACTGATCTAGCAAATAATAGAAGACATAAATGTGTAAAGTAGGCAAAAATAAAAATAGATTGATGTATAAATTGTCAACAGCAGAGCAACCCAGTGTGTCTCTAAAAATAAATGTGCTTAGAGCAGTTTTCAAGAGCTTAAAACAGATGAGACATTTCTTAAGCATTAACACATTGCTTATTTTAGCCATTGGGGAACTGAGCTTCTATATAAGCAAGGCCTGTCCTCCTGCTTATTGGGGCAGTGCCTGGTAGGCAGGGCTTATCTTGTACGTCTCTGCTATCTAAGAAAGTTGGAAGGTTTGATTATAAAAACATGAGCCAATCAAAATCTTCCTTTACAATCAACAAAAGCTACAGTTTAAACTTCTAGTGTCATTCAACTGAAGGACCACCACACCTCTCGCCAGCAAACTTGACAGTACAATAGTGCTTAAGTTAATCCTACATACACTAGGAGGTATATTTACATTAAATTATAAATCATGAGGAAAATGATAGAGGCCCAAAACGCAAGTGTGTGTGTGTGAGTGTATAAACCATTATTTTTCATGCTGAAACTGGATACTAAAGATATAAATTGTTGCTTTACTCATTTACTTCTAAAGTAAACAGTTTAATAAGGTTCCTAAATATATAGGCCGTGTGCATATATTCACAGATTTTTTCTAACTGCGCATGCACAGGCCAGATGTTACGCAAAGAAACCCATTACGCACGGAGTTGATCTTCGTTCCTAATGACATCCATAAGAAGGGGCATGCCAGCACTCCATAAGAACGAGGTTGAGAAGTGGGAGGGGTAGGCATTTAAATGAAGAAATATGGGCTGAGTTAAGCAACTTCGTTCCTACTTCAGCAAACTCCGCACAAAGACACGCACGGAGGGTTAAGGTAGCACTATGGTGGCGGAAGTTTAAAAAAAATAAAATAAAAAAAACAGTAAGAAAGTGGGGAGTGTCATGGGGGTTTAATTGCCACTTAGGCGCGTATTTTTGAGAATTCGCGTGTACTTATTTCATTCTTAAGTCTGAATCAGGGCCCATATGAATAAACAAAATATAAGAACAGGAAGGACTACCTATAAATTAAATGTAAATGAAATGTTTATTTATTTTAAAGCATATGTTCTAGTTAGAGCCTTTGCAGTAAGAAAGTAACTGTTACAGTCTGTTAAAATGCCAGTGTGTATGACACACAAATAAGATCTAATATATTGGATCCTTATCTTCCATGCACCTTATATTCTGTCTTGCACGCTCCAACCACTTTTTTAACACCAAAATTTTACTGTATTATCACAACACTTTCTGAGTAAAATGGCACACTACACACAACTATAATAAAACGAACACTAATTGACATCCATTACTAATTAAATATTGCCGTATAAAGTTTTTTTGTCTTGTTTTTCAAATGAATACAAATGACAGTGAAAATAAAAGAAATAAAAAATAAACATACTTCATTTTCCTTATAGATATACCTAGAAATGAACAACCAGTACTGATTTTTTTTTCTGAAGCTTTCTCTAACCTTAGGGGTTGGCAGAAATGGGTGGGTGCAAATGTATAATTTCATGTCAATAGCGGAACACAAAGACCACAACTCTGTGTGCGGCTCTGCAAATGGCCTAAAAAAGGAACTACTGCACTTCTTCATACCTTCAAAATGGAACGTCACCCGCATCTCACTGCAGCCTGGTCGAAACAATCAGCTGCATCAAGCCTGTCAATTGCTGTGCCGGGATAGGCCAGGGCATGTGCCATCTCCAAACTCCTAATATACCGCACATAATTTATATGGATTGGGGTTTGGAGAGGGCACACAATGTAAAGTACGATTGCATTTAAGGTGTCTATGGTTTATATTACAGTATATAGTGTGCTATATGCAGACTCCAATATACCTCATATATATATCATAGTATATGCCATTCCCAAACACATAATAAACCCACATGTACTTTTTATAGTGTGTCATGTCCAGCACGTATATATAGCATGTATAGCACGTGGAGTAAATTAGAGACTTAGTTTTCACACACTATAGTATGTAATTTTTTCAAACCTATCACGTGTACTTTATATAATGTGTAATGTCCAGATCCCTAATATACCCCATGTATTACAAGCACTGGAAACCTCCTTTTCAAGATCTAGCTCATTATCAATTACAGATTGCGGCGTGCAAAGAACCAATCAAGAGGGAGTGTTCAGCAAGGAAACCGGCTCACAGCACACCTACCTACTCAACACAATACAGATACTGAGAAAGCTACAAACATAATTAGCTTCAAGTAGTGTGAACCCACTGTTACTATTTGCCTTCCATAAACAGTCTATTTCTTGTCATCATACAACAAACTAAAAACTAGAGAGTCTTAAAATATATCAAATGGAATGTACTTTTAGGTCTACCCAATATCCTACCAACTGCATATGTCATAGCAATACATCTTAGATTATTTAATTCAGAAAACAATTATGTATTAATGTATATTGCAGTAACCGAATTCAGTCTTAGCAGTTGTGTCATCCACTTAGCTACATAGGACCAGATTCAGACATAAGAACAGCAGCAGACTTGCACATAGCTCCTGAGTAACTCAGATGCGTGTTCTTACAGCACAAGGGCTGACCACAAAGTTATGCAACGGGACGAAAAATGTTGCATTCCAACAGCAG
>WWET01001302.1:254592-276650 GCA_011038615.1 Limnodynastes dumerilii | reverse complement strand
TAAGCCATGGGCCATTGTTTATGGCTATGTCCTGGCCCAGCTGGAATCGTTATACCACTGGTGGTCTGGTTTTATTTCCTGTAATCTTAATAAATAACAGAGTATAACAAGACTTTGATGGTTTCCAGAGTTGTGGTGACTCGTTAACAGCCTTCACTTCTTTCAGAGGGTCCCCTCTATAAGGTAACTGTGCATTTTACAGCCTTTGAAATGTCAAAAGCCCAATTTGCATTTTTAGTTGTGTATTAAAATATTGCTATTTTTTATATTATAATCATTCATAATTCACATACACATACATAAAGACACACCCACACAAATTCCGTGTTTACATTTTAAACTGTATGGCCCAAATAACTGGGTTTTTAGGAATAATTACAATATAACAGTCGTTAGCCCATTGCTCTTAAGGGAGTAAGAACTAATTTTTATCAATGGCACGTTGCCAGTCCAAACAGACCAGGGGCCCGATTTACTAAGCTGAGCTGTGGGAAAGGAAACGTGGAGATGTTGCCCATAGCAACCAATCAGCTCTCACTTTCTTGTTACAAACTAGAAAATGTCATCTAGAATCTGAGTGGTTGCTACGGGCAATATCTCCACTTTTCCTTTTCCGCAGCATAGTAAATCTGGCCCCTAATGTCTGGTAATAAATAGTCAAATGTTGTTTGTGGTTTTCATCTATAAGTAGGGCATAATAGCCAGAAAAGTTAAATTGCTAAATGAAATGAGAAAAAGCTCTGAAAACTTAAGAAATATGAATGTACAATACTAAATTTTTAGGAGCGTAAGCATGAAATCAGATCTCTTCCCTTATTATTAGGGATATTGGCAAATATATGAATGCTAAAATCTTGAGATGAAAAGGTAAAATACAGAATCTTACATGCATTTCAATGGGTATTGCAGGTACAATGGTTCCAGTAAGGTTTACTCTGTTCTGATGGTCATCTTAATTCAAAAGAACGATTATGGCTAAGCACTAAAATAATTACCAGAAAAGCCCTTAATAAAAATAAAAAATACAGATATAAAGCGGAGCAGGCATCCTCACACTGCACAGGAGAAAATAAGCCAACAGACAGAACAAGAGTTTACACATTAAATATGATAGTCGATATTAAGGATAAAAAATAAAAATGAGGTCATAACATTGTAACATTATATGGATGCTGGTAATTTGTACACATGGCTGAATGTTTTTAAAATAACAAATTTCATAAATTCATCAACAGTCAAAAGAAAAAACAGGTTCATGACCGGGGAAGCAATTCCATTAAGCTCCATGGTATTATTATGGGCAGTAATTCAGCATAACCTGTGGTTTGTCACTCTGCTTACAGCAGCATGGGCTTTGGTATAACCCTATTTGCTGTTCGACAGACATTGCAATAATTCACATTTAAATGCAGACCCTGGTAGACATTTGCTGCAATATGGTTTAAAGAGGTAGAAAGCCTTGAATTTGGAGGCAAGAGTATTTCTTTTTCATTTGAATATGAAGTTCATTTTACTTCCTTTTCAGGTCACATTAGGTATAAGTATATATTGTTTTAAGCCATTCCCACCTCCATATATTGTCTTCCAACCTGCTGCTTCAAAAACATATCCCATGGCACAGAACAGCATAGATACAAAATGAAAGCATTTAACATGACATATCGACTACAAATAAAAGATTAAGCATTGCTTTATTCAATTATTTGAAATAAGATAAAATGGAAAATGTTAGTTATGTATTGGATAAAAGAAAAAGCTAAATTAGGTCACAATAAATGTTTTTTGCTGAATATGAGTTTTCTTATATTCTAACACACATCAGATATACCAAGGGAAAGTGCAGTTCTCATGAAAGAAGTTATGAAGATCCATCTGGTAATGAAAAGGTTAAGAATAGTAATGTCTGGTAATTCCTAATAGAAAAGAAAGCTGCACTTAGCCAACAGAAGGAAAGGAGGGGGAGGAGGCTGGAAAGCAAAGTATAACCTTTGTGTGGAGCGTAAACTGAGAACCTTGAGCTTCAACAAGAAGTTATTCCTCCTGTGCTACACTTTACTGGGGCCCTGGGAGGAAGGTTAAGGGCTCGTTCACACCTATCCACTGTTAATTGCTATGTTCATGATTCATTCTAGGTGCAACAAAGGCATTTTTTTTTATTATCTAGGCAGATTTATTTCCTTCTGTTATTATCACAACTTAATGTTCCATAGTTAAGACTATAACAGACAATGAGCATAACTCATTTTATGCTGACAACAAAAAGGTGGTGTTTAAATAAATACACTTGGAAACAAAGATAAAAAATAAATAAATAAATAAACGAAACATGAAAGGATTAAACAACATTTTTTTTTAAAACAAACCAGTTAAAGGATTCCTCTACTTAATAACTAGAGCTGTCTAACACATTTATGCAGAAACTGCACTTATCTGAAATATAGCTTTCAAAACTTCTGACAACGTAAAATAATTATCATTTCCCAAGCAGCAGAACAAATTGTAGCACAATGTAATGAGTAATTGTTTAAAATTACAATAATTATATTAGTGTTATCAATTACACCGTTATCAAGTCATGTTCATGGGTTTAAAGTGTCCATTGCAAGGTGGAGTTATAGGCTATATTTTGTGGATCACACACAAATTATCCTTTAATGACACAACCCCAGATCAGAAAGAGCGGATTCCCCCCTTGGGCTGAACAAACTGCTCTATAATCTCATTTTCTCTCTCTCATGCAGAGGACTAAAATGCCTTGGTTTAAATCCTTTGTTTATACACACAAACATCAGAAGGATGTAATAAACATTTACATGCCCCCTTTGACACCATAAACGGATAACTAAGAAAGCAACACATTACCACCATAACATTTGTATGACAATCATACAAAATCCATAGCCAATGTTCACACACATTGATGTCAGATCAATGGTTACAATGTGCGATCTATGCAGTCAATGACTAGTAATAATAAAGGTGAATAACACAGTACAAATTAAAAGCAGTGATGTACGAAGTTGCATTAACCATATACGCTGCTGAAATGTTACTTTGCAGCAATGCTTTATAGTAACAGGTGTAATGAATCCACAGACATGGTAAGGACAAACCCATAGACAAACCAAGCATTAGAACATTCATGATAGGCAAAAACAAGTCAAACAATGCATAACATAGTAGGATTACAAATCATGCAAATATTAAACTATAGATAAGATTAACTATACAACAAAATGTGTGAAAGGTATAAAAAAAAAAAAACACACACACACACACACACACACCAAAAAAAGAAAACCCAGCATTGTTTATGAGTGAGTAGTCAGGATTTATGAGTTAATTATACTGGCCAGATCACTCTTAATAGTGGATTGTTATGATAAGTAAAGGTTGGAAAACTTTACAGTGACAATCTTTCTATGGAATTACATGTGTAGTTGTAGCAGTTTGAAAAAAATAAATAAATGCAGAGTGATATATTAAAATAGGATTCAGTGTAATGTATACAAAGCTTTAAACATTAAAAGTATCTTTATGGTGTATATAGAATGCAAAAAATTGCCTTAAGTGCTCATGTCTGAATCGGATGTAGGTCGCCACCTCGAACGGCCTTTTTTCTCCCAGCCAGTTCAGAACTGCCTCACAGAGGAGAGGCAATCAATGTACAGAAGAAAGAACTAACTAACCCTAACTCTCCCTTCCCTGAAGCCTAACCCTACGACTCCCCTCCCCGCAGCCTGACCCTAAAACTCCCTTTCCTGCAGCCTAACCCTAAAACTACCTTCTCTGCAGCCTAAGCCTAAATCGCCCCTCCCTGTAGCCTAACCCCAAAACTCCACTCAGATGCCTACTCACCTGCGCCAGTGCAATGGATTCTAAATGAATCAAGGGTAAGTATGCCGATCGCCATACTTACCAATTCATTAAAAAAATTTAAACAGTAGCGCTATTTTCGAAATGGAGATTAGCTTTCGGTTGTCTCTATTTCGAAAATAGCAATTTTGCAGCAGTGACTCCCACCAGTCTAAATCATGACTGTGAACAGTATTTTAAATTTTATTAAAATAATTATTTTGTAGAGGGCTTGTGCTGCCACTAACCTGGCTGGTGGAACCAGCGAGTAGTTTTTAAATAGTTCCTCGCAGCAGGATTCTTAAAATCTAATACGAGCCTTGAGCTGATGACACACTTGTCCAGTTCTTTGTCCAATCTAAACTCTGACATAACAGTTGGTCCAACACTGGATAATTGGAGATTGGAGGTCTGCTGTCTGCAGTAAAATTGGACAAGTCTATTTCGCTTATCACAGATAAGAGGCAACTACCTTGACACGCCCTGGTTCTAGTGGTTCTTAAGTGACTTAAGAAGGCCAAAATAAGCCTTATCTTTTCCCGTGCATATGTATGTTCTAAAATAGCAACAATATGCAAGTTCTTTGCAAACCACGCCCCAGCAGCCCCTCCTTTAAATACCTCCCTCCACCCACTTTTCTTATGTTTCTTCTTAAATTGGCCTGGCATGCTCCTTCTTACTTATCTGATTACGAACAGCTTTGTAAATCACTCTTAATGGATCACCGTTCTGAAAACCTACGTAGATTGCGTAAATAAAGGTACTACGCAGTTTAACCGTTCCTAAAAACACGCACAAAAATAGGAGCAGCTTCTTAACAGAATCAGGTCCAAATATACTAAACAAGAAGATAATTACTAAGAGAAGATTTTTTTGACACTTCAAAATGTGACACAAAGCACAATTGTCAAATAAGAAAAACCACAAGAGATCTGAAAGACAGAAAGTTCTGTTAGGGAGTCACAACTCTTTACTTCTTGTCTTGTAAAGTCAGGCATTCTTCAGCAGGGTAAGCAATGGATTGACAAGGGCAATGCAGGCTATTTGAAGGCATTCCAAGGCAACTTATTAGTGCAGATTCCCGAGAACTCCTTAACCTGGAACTGCAATTTGCCACATACCTGAATCCCTGACCGGTTATCAGCAATTTAACATGCAAAACCAGAGTCTTAATGAACTCTTGCTCCCATGTAATAGCTTGTGCGCTGTCCCTTTCAATATGACTGTAGAAGTGTTGCAACGCAAAAGTTGTAAAGTAGCTGCAGTTGTGCAAAGTTGTAACTAGAGGTCGAGTTATATTTTGATGAGAGGGAATGAACATGGAAAAATAGGATCCATATACCCCCATCTTAGGTCTCAGACTATAATGGGGTTATAAGAAGCCCTATTAATAATAGGATTCTATAGGTCTCCTTATTAGGGAGTAATATGCCCCTAAAATATCCTATCATGGGCCAGAATTTTTTCCACCCTGGGCTCTGCTAGGTCTAGAAACGGCACTGCTTATGACCTTAGGACACGTCAGTATTGCACCACTCTACCAGCTTCCACTGCCAGGTAACAGTGCAAAATGGGCAATAGCAGTGATAGATCAGACATTGAGTCTGTATCCATAATTGTACTTGTTTCCAGCTCATGGTTATATTCAGCGGAGCACCCTATGCCATTCACCATGTGCAACTGCACTCATCTGAACAGGTATTGAGCTAGACCTGCTGATAGGAGCAGGATTAATGTTTTTAGAGGAAATAGAGCAACCCGCAACCCCTGGCATATGCCACTAGCAGTAACTAGACATTTCAGCCACCAAATGTGAAAGCAGACAACCAAATTCCTACAATTGTTGCTTATTTATCTAGATGAGCCTCTTTTTTAGTATTGCAACTTAAGACTGTGCATGGAGAAAGAAATGCCAGATAGATTTTACACACACACATTAATTACACCCTGTGTGCTTGTACTGTGTTTTGTTGTATTTTGTACGGTGCTGCGGACTTGTGGCGCCTTATAAATAAAAATAATAATAAGTGCAGACCGTGTTCAGACTTAAGAGTGCTTTCCGTACGCATAGAGTAGCAAAAACCGCATGCAGGTGGCTAGTGCGCTCCCATGACACTCCCCTCTCACTCACTCGTTGACGTAAGCGACCACAGCCAAACCTTAACTTCTCCGAGCGTATAGTTGTGCTGACGTAGCGCTCGGACATGCAAAAATACCTAACTCAGTCTACACTGTACAATCTAAATGCCTCCCTCCACCCACATTGCTGAGTGTTGTGCACGTACGTAAATCAACTCCGTGCGCACTGAGGTTCGATGCATAACATCTACCACGCGCTTGCGCAGTTTGCAAAAAAAAACAAAACACTAACTTCCGCACACGGCATGCATATGTTGGCTAATATTATTAAGTCTGAACACGGTCCTGCATGGTTTTTATAAACAAAATCAGTGATAATAGTTTTTAGTCCTAATCTAAGTGATCTTAACTTTTTGAGAATGTTTGAAGATTTAATAAAATAAATGATTTAATGTCAGTGATTATTTGAGAGAAATGTATATTGCGAGAAAAAATATGTACAGAAACATGGTAAATATAAATTATCCATCTATAGAAAACACAGCTTTATCGCAGGTTCTCCGGACTGCAAATAAGTGGCAAAAATCAATGCGCTTTGTACTGCAAACCGTTCATTATGTCCATAAAACTGCAGCCAAATTGATCTGTTTAAACTGAAGCATGTTATGGAAGCTCAGAATTTTCAACAGAAGGGGGAAAATGGAAGTGAAACACTAAGACATCTAACACACTGGCTGAAAATTTTCTCAAGAATCTTGGAAATGATCTCTAGTAGGATGGAAGGATAAATTTGACTGTAGGCCTTTGGGGATTCAAAGGTTGTATATTTTGTGGTGCTTTTTTTAAATTAGCGATCATATACAAGTTAGTTTGAGAACTAGTTAAAAAACAACTGAAACCAAATGATTTCACTAAGCAAATTTAATATATGTATCATATAAGCATGGAAGAAGAGAGAGGGGAGAGGGGGAGAGAGAGGTGGGGGGTGGAGAGAGGGGGGAGAGAGAGAGAAAAGAAGGGGGAGGGAGAGCAGAGGAATGAAAATTAAACTTGAAAAATAACAGTGAGGTTAGCGTTGCAGATTGTGACTTAAGAATTTAAGAACTCTTTCAAAATTGACAAACTTCTAAAAACAAAATTCTAATATGTATGTGCAGGACAAAAACAGGTAGAGAAGGAAGAGAAAATAGGCAGAAAAATTGATATGTAAACATTCAACATAAAAGGAAATTCTTAAGCCTTCCAATTTGTGACTGGTAAACAAAGGTATCAACAAGGACGGTTACATGTGATAAGTGCATTTCAAAACTTATGATAGTCCTGCATTGTGAAGCCCACTATATCAATTTTCTGTGTGAGTGCAAGTGAGTCCACTCCTATCATTCACAAGGGCTTCCGATAGGTGCCCTATTCCCTAAATAATCCATTCTATCCTCATTTCAAATAGGGGCAGACGATCTGAAGTCTGCACAGTGCAGACAGTGTTTAGCATGCTCCTACTGTATATTTTCATGAGTAAACCCCTCTTCCTTGCAATTGCAACCCACCCCGCTTTCAGAACCCATAGAGGAAAAAACGTGTACTGGATCGTGGAATCACTCATAGCTTGTGCGCGACACAACACTAGGCCCTTTCCAATCACAGACACCTTGAAACGCCTTCTTTGCGGGAGTATGGATCTGGTCCAGAAAACTCAGGGTTGGCTACCACAGAATTTTCAGTGTAGGATTCCCAGATCGGAAAAAGTACTAGGCTAAGATCCCTTTTTCTAGATGAAAGAATGCTGGACAGTACATATTGATTCACATATGAGAGTCAATATACACTACAGTGCCCTACATTTAATAAAAAAATCAAACAAAAGAAACTAAGAAAATATGAGTCTGTAAGCTGAAATTGGTATTGTATCAAATACTTTAAAACACCGTCATAATAATGTGTATTAAAAACCATTCAAACCGCATGCAAATCAACCTGCAGCACTGCAAGACTTTATTCAATAGTTAATAGTTCTAATGTGGATACTATGTTTTTGCATAATAATTTGGATAGGTGAATGCACAACTTAATTGTAATGCTTACCGCTAAGAACATACACTGCTAGATAGGAAGCAAACCGATGTTCATGTTAAGTGCACAAAATTCCAAGAAGCAAGGAAGAAAAAAAAAAGGATTTCAGAAAACCCTGTAAAGGACCCCAAAGGCTTTGTTTTTATACAGGGATTAGTGCAGCTGCAATGGGGCCATCTGTAGGGGATGCTGCACGCAGAGGTGGGGGACAGGGGAGTACTTTGAGTAGTTTCAGCTTTCAGTCTGTGTGCAATGGTGAATTTCCAGCTAACAATTTCAGAAGCAGATAACAGTTTCTTGTAATGCAGTAGGAGGTTGTATAAATGTCCAGAGCAAAGGAGAGTATGTACTGGGATATGATTTGTTACCCATTAGAATGAGAGAGCATCCTGTGCACTGCCAGATGGAGTTCTCTGGTGAGCAGGAACATGCCACAATGCCCCTCAGCTGCCCCATTGTGTGGCACCTGCATTCTACAGTGCTGCTCCCCTCAAACACCCTCCCCTCTCTCCAGAAAGTTCACAGACTTCTTTTACAGAATAAGCCAGCTGCAACCCTTTCACCCTCTTTTAAAAAGAGCCTGTCACCCCACTAACAAGCCACTTTTAAAAAAGATATGTCCAAAAAGTGTCTGCTATTTCAGTTAGTTTTTCCCCCCTTCTACTTGACCTAATGTTACCACGCTGTGTAATAACCAGTCACAAAGACCCATTTTAGTTGACATTTGTTGCTCATTTGTAGCTCCATATAAATTATGTCACCAGTGAAAGTAACATTAACACCTGACAGTGATAACAATGTTTTTGTACTTAGCTAAACTGAGCACTGGAATATTTTTTGTTCATTTTTATTTGGAGAGTTAAAAAATGATATCTAGATTTTTCTAGACAAAGTCTCTTGTAAATATTAGTTACAGGGTATCAACCCCAATTTGTTGCAGGAGCTTTTTCACAGTGACACCTTTTTGCTGTCGGTGTGGACACATTTAAAGTACCTTAGGGCAACGTTAATTAAGAGGTATAGTGGTTATAGAGAGGTGTGTGTGTGTGTGTGTGTGTGTGTGTGTGTGTGTGTGTACACAAATTACTTTTTTTTTATGCAAAGCTCTGGACAATATTTCTAAAAACATTGGAGCTGACCCAGAGTTTGAGAGAAAGGGGCAAAACAGGTGCAAGTGTACAACTCAGCTACTCATTTCACAATGTAAGGGGTGCTAATTCATTTGAAATCTTTTGCATGCAGGGAAAATATATCACTTTTCCACATAGAACTCACATACTGCATAGCTTTAAGTTTATTCTATAAAACAGAGTTGAGCTAAGAAACTTCAACTCTCATTTCTAATTTCACAGTTTAAATTTGCCTCCCCTTGCAGTTCAACATGGTATTGCTCAGGTCTACACTTACACCTGAAAAGAGGTGTAAGTGCAACCCTGGATCAGCACCATTTGTGTGTTGTTATTGCCATCTCTGACTCTTTTAGACCTCTCCACCTACCAAAGCCTACATTTCATTAACAAGGAATGTACCTGACTAAGAGACGCACACACCTGGCAGTAACCCGACACCTTCTCTGACTGACAATGTCCTGCCAGCCTTTTAACTAAACTTCCGTGTGACTTTACCATTGTTTGGTTTGCTGAAATGTCAGACAATAATTCATATCCTATGTAATAAGCTAACATGTTTTGAAACATTGATCAATATGGTTAAAAGCGCTGTAAGTTGTAAAAGTGCATAATTTATTTGTTTATAGACATAAACAGAATATTAACAGAAAACCCTTTGTTCAGCAAGCAACTTCCAATGCAATTGCTAGAAACATCCCTGCTTTTAGCTTGAATAGTACATTAAAGGGTAATTCAACATACAACATAATTCTTATCCTCCTCCAGTCATTGCACAGGGTTATAATAAAAACTAAATACAAACAAACAATAAAAAAAGGAAAAGAAAAACCCCATTATATGGCCCCGATTAAACTCTGTAAACGCAGTAAGAAAAAAGTTACTATTAGGCACCTGGATGCCAGCTTTGGGCTAGGTGCTTCCTGAATGCTTATGTACATATTTACTGAGTGCTAATTGGCAGTACACAGTTGTATTGCAAACTTGTTCTCTCATCATGGTGGTACAATTCCTGTAGTTAACATGCTGCAAATTACATAAGCAGTATCCTGGAACACTGACACACACAATTAGCTCTTGTATCAAACATTTAAGTATGTACGTGCTAGTGTTTATGCGTGTGAATGTGCTTCTTGTAACAGTGCATTTTTAGTTTTAGTTTTGTGATACTCCACATTACTATATCACCTTTAGTACTTAGTAAGACTGAGGTTTCACAAGTTACCCACCATTACATTACATAAATCCAGCAACATAACCCAGTGGAAAAGGAATGGATGTGGCTTGAGATGATGGTTAAGTCATACTCACACATGCAAATATCAGGCATCGGACAGGCCATAGATGTGTTAGAAAATGTTAGGGCTGGCTGTAATAATCCAAATGTGCAAACAATGGTACCTTTTCAATGCACGTAATGTACAGACACACAGCTACAGAATATACACTGTGCAAGTACAGGGTTATACAATGTAACGCTGACTGTAAATGGTGGAGCCCCTCTGTCAGATTGTAAATCACAAAATTGCAAGCAATATTTTTTTTTATAAAAATACATTTAATAAAAAAACAATTTTTCTCTCACAGTCTGTAGAAATGTCTTAATGCACACATTTTTATATACTACCAATCAGAAAATGTCCCCTTAGCGTAATGTAAAGTGCGCCATCTCAAGATCTTGAATATTCCCCACGTCTATTACAAGCATTTGGAAGCCTCCTGTAATAAACCTCCTTTATTTATAGATCATATATTGGACTTTATATGTCAAATGGTGAATACAAGAACAACTATCTCCAGCAAGAATAATATATAAGTACCTTGCATTGACAGACAACTATTAATTATTATTAATACAAAATATGTCCCTAATTAAATTATGTCAATTAAAAAAAAATAGCCCTCAACTGGTAGAAAAGGGGTATACATACAATAAATGGCATTTGCATGAAGCTAGTGATTTTCAGTTTCAGTTTAGTGAATAATACACATGGGGGAAAAGTTTGCTGAATGGAAATCCAGTGGTAAACAGCAGCAAAAAAGTTGTAAGAAGCAAGAGAGCTGTAAATGGAAATGGTGCAGAAAGGAGGCCGGTTTTTTTGGCAATGCATAGGAGTAAATTAGAAAGCAATTTAGAATAAAGACAGAGAACAAATAATAAGAGAACAGCTGTTGTCTTCTTATTACTGCTCCCTCTACTTTCTGGCATTTAGTGTATAAGTATAGAGCTGGAGAAATCACCACTGGACAAGCTGGGAAGATCTTCTCCAGACTCAAAACTTTCTGTACAGTGACAGTTATTTGTGATACTGAACAAGCATAGAAAAGCTTAAACCCCTTTCATACCGCCACCAAATATCCGGGATTTTGGCCAAAACCTGTGTATTTGATGGCGGTGTGAAATGTCCACTTCCGGTTGACCCGGGTCGAAATACCTGAGCCTTCCACCCGGCAAAAAAGAAGGGGTGGCAGTGTGAAAGCGCCAGGGTTGTTTTCAACCCGGGTCTTTCATATTGCCACCCGATTGGTTCAGATATGGTTACTGGTTATGTTATTTGGTCACCATGGAAACGGGATTTCACAGCCTGCCAAAGAGTTTAAATACACCCCAATGACAGCAGAGCTGTCATTAGCGTCAGGATGTCCTGTGGTGCAGGACATGAATTGCGTCGCTCCAATAGGGTTCTTTATTTTTCAAAGACTTCCCCCAAGGATTAAAAGCTTGGAAGATGGGATCCTATTTAAGATGGTAAGTACTTCTTTTTATTAATTATTCTTATGCTTTTTATTCACTTATTTTATAATTAGCGGTAATTTTTTTTTTTTATTATTTGGGGTGTTAAATAATCATTGTTTATTTATATGGGGCATTAAATGTTTTTTTGTTTTTTTTAATGGTAGGGGGCCGGCCCTATATTTTATTTTGTAGTTAGGAGGGGTATTTATTTGTGTTTTATTGTAACGCATGACAGGGCATGCTAGCACTTGTGGTTCTCCAAGCGCCCAGCTATCCTTGGGCATGCTGAGGATTGTAGCACTACAAGCATCAGCATGCCCTGCACCTTAAAAGCCACTAAAACACTGGAAATTAATTTGCGGGGTGTGAAAGGGACAGACCCGCAAATTTCCCAGGTTTTTGTGCGCCGGGTCCTTTTTTTTTGACCAGGCATTTCTTCCCAGAAAAACCCGGGAAGAAAATACCGGGTTTTTCACTGTTGGTGGCGTGAAAGAGGTATGAGTAAGGTCAGAGGCTCCAGCAACCAAGAACAAAAAGCGGTCAGATCAGGGATTTTGGCATATTAGATAGACCCTTAAAATCTACTATGGAAGATGAAGGAAGGTTGAGCAAAACAGGTTGTTTTAAATAGAAGAAGAAAAGTACTTAGAAGGAAACATAGTAAATGTACTATTTACAGAAATTACCAAAAGGGTCAGAAGAGTTGCTGCATTATTCATAGATATAAGCATGTTAAAAAAGGCCATAATACAAATTTGCACATTTTCAACCAGTTTATGGAACAAAAACAGAAAAACCCAAAACTACTGAAGGAATTAACTGAAAAGACAACTGGACAATGTGTAACAGAGGCACTGCAGGGTGGGAGATGTGTAATGGAGTGAAGAAAGGAAGCGAAATGTTTAATGGAATGTGGACAATAAGGTAGAGGAATTACAGAAGAGGGAATAAGAGGGAGATGTGTGATGTCGGGAAGAAAAGGGGGAAGATGTGTAATGTAATGTAAGCTGGCCACACACTGGAGCGATTATCGCTCCCAGCATGTGGCTGCCGATAAACGGGACGATTTCCCCCTGAGGAAAGGTCCCGATATCGGCACCATACACTGCCACACGCTGGGAACGATAATCTCTGCTGGAGAGCCTGCAGCCAGCCTATTGACAGGAGACCCAGCTTTCACACTGACAGGCTGCAAGCGCTCTGTCCTCTCTCCCTATGTCTGGCTATACAGCGCTGCAGCCTGTCAGTGTGTGGGGCTCTGCAGCGCTATGTCCTCTCTCCCTGTCTGACTATACAGCGCTGTATAGCCAGACAGGGAGAGAGGATATACAATTATCTGAAATGTCCACACACTGCACGATTTTGCTAGCGATAAACGATAATTTTTATTGCGAACCACCCGATCAGATTATCTGACGGCAGCCATTTTTTTTTTGATTATCGGCCTTTACAGTAAATTATCGGCACCACACACTAGAGCGATAATTCGGCCAATCCACGATAATTGCTAAATCGGCACGATAATCGCTCGAGTGTGTGGCCAGCTTAACTTGGGCCCTGATTCAGAGTTTGAAAATAAGAAAAAAAGTTACTCCTGAGCAAAGCCATGTTGATTTCAGGGGACTCAAATTTCATCTATTGCAAACAGCATTATGGTTGAAAGGTGATGTTTCCCAGTCCAAGTCTAAATAATAAATATAAATGTGCAACAGACAAAGTATTCTCCTTCTTTTAGTACTGTAAGAGTCAACAGGAGGCACAAATAAAAAAAAAAAAAAATGTATATTCATGTAAGTAAAAACAAAGTTCCTTTCAGCCAAAATTTGTCAGGGAACATGGTCATGCCACTCCTTGGCACACTATACTGCAGGAGAGAGAGCTATAGCATT
This sequence comes from Limnodynastes dumerilii, assembly GCA_011038615.1. NCBI lineage: Eukaryota > Metazoa > Chordata > Amphibia > Anura > Limnodynastidae > Limnodynastes > Limnodynastes dumerilii. The sequence continues at coordinate 262,893 of WWET01001302.1, read as the reverse complement.
CACCTGCTCTGGGTGTAATTAGGCCACAGCATGGTTTGGTATCTTCTGTACACTGAAATATTTTCTTAAGACAGACAGTAGAGCAGGAAATTTCCCCTACCTGTTAGCTACTCCTTAACCCTTGGGAAGCATTACAAATCCAATACAACACATACAGATTGTATATGCACAATAGCAACTACCAACAAAGAATCATAAATACTGCAATCTCTTGTTCAGGGACAGTAGGGATCTCAATGTTAAGGACCATCCAATAAATATACCTCTTGGACCAGGGGAGTAAAAGAGTGTATCTATAGTGTGTGTGTGTGTGTGTATGTATGTATGTATGTATGTATGTATGTATGTATGTATGTATGTATGTATGTATGTATGTATGTATGTATGTATGTATGTATGTATGTATGTATGTATGTAGAGAGAGAGAGAGAGAGAGATTTAGAAGTTGCGGCACTCCATAAAGCCACGTAGAAATGGAGAGAGAGGGAGAGAGAGAGAGAGAGAGTGTGTGTGTGTGTGTGTGTGTGTGTGTGTGTGTGTGTGTGGTGGTCAGGCAAGGGAGACAGAACAGGAAACATCCTTAACCTAAGTCCCACAAGAATTTTTGGGCCTTTAAGAGTTGTAACTACTTTAACAAGCTCTGACTTTTTGCTGGCAAACTTATAACAGAACAGATAGAAATAGTAACACAATGAACAAGCGAGAAGTCTCTCCCCACTACCTCCCTCCCTTGTAGTAATTTATTAGCTGAGTTATGAGGACAATATACATTACACATGCACCAACTTCCCTGTGCTCTGATTACAAAGAAGAATCTTTGAAATGAACAGTTTCCAGACTTGACATATTCCTACAAGTGTGTTTAAGGGGGGAGGGGTTGGGAGACACTGGAGAAAAGGAGGAGGTAGGGCAAAAGTACAAAAAGGGAAGTTACACAGACAGAACAGGATATGTCCCACAAATTCATTGCACAGCTTTTGCTCCCCCACCTTTCCTTGCCATTGTTAACCCCTTAATATGCTCTAACACACAACTGGTAACAATATCCTTATTGCAAAGTCTAAATAATTTCATTTATCTTAAGCATTGGACTGATGTGGTTTTTTTTAAATCCTTTACATAGATAGCCCCTCTAGATTTCAAGGGTGAACAAAATAAGGTAGGATATTAAAGACCTTAAAAATAGCAGAACATTTATATATGTTTTCCATACAGTTATAATATGCATATAGATCAGAACCAAAGACCAGATCCAGATAAGTGTGTGTTTTTGGTGCAGTTGGATTTTATAAAATGTGCGTGCATTTGAGTTATCAGTAACGGAATGCAATCCACTACAGTGTAAGTGTGCTTTTGTGCTGTGCAATGACCCAGATTTCCAAACTGCTGCCCCTTTAAGCAGGAACAAGTCAGAAAACTTAAGGTTGGGTACTGGCGTCAGGAATATGTAGGAGTGAGGGGAGTGGTTTGTCAAGCACTCACATGGAAGCGTGTACACAGTGGGAATCTGCTATCAGGTCCCCACTCATGCAGTTTTTGGAGATCTGAATGCAGTAAATCAGATTTTGGGACCTGGTCCCAAAATTCCAGTACAGAGGTGACCAACCAACCAATAAATTAAATTAGTCAAACTTAAAAAAATATATAAACAGATTATACATATTTACCCTGTATTTTACATAATCATAATCAAAATAGCCTTTGATGTAAATTCTGTAAAACATTTAAGTTGCTTACTTACCTGGCTTAGTCAAAAAACGTGCTCCTGCTCTGTGAACATGTTAGATTCAGCATATTGCAACAGAAAAATGCCCAATAGCCACATGTGGGTTGGCAGCTGCTGCCCTAGTGTTACTATGTTCCCTACTTTCTTCTACTAGAAATATTACACTACATATACACTGTGGTATATTACTGTAGCATTTCTGTTCTAGTGATATTACAAGCAAATATTAGAAACTCTTCATTGCAAGTAAATCTTCTTGCTAGGTTATCATTATAGAGACCACCTCACAAAAACCCTGACTGCAGAGGAGAAATAGTGAACAATTCACCAGACAAGAAGCAAGCAAGAACATATGTCTTGCATTTAGACCGCTTTGTTCATGTTTCTACAAACTGCTAAGGCCAGAAGTTTTGTTATTTCTTGTGTTCCGTAATCGACCATAACATTAAAGAATACCTGGAAAGATGACCTGTCCTATGGGTAGAATATTCCAATAACATTACATTACAATTACAGAAATAGACATGTCATTTTTGTATCAGAACCTGCCGTGGTGTCTAGTAGAGAATGCAGCAGTGCTGATTGCAACCAAAAGGGGAACTTTACAGTGTTATTACAAATATAATTTAATTACTGCATTTAGTATAGGGTGGTCATTAAACATAGTAGTATCCACTTCTCGTCTAAAAAAAGAACAGGGGGCTGTTCAAAAGGGCTGATGGTACAAAACACCTTACACAATGGAGGGAAAAAAGTTAATTTACCATTCATAGGGGTGATATTGGATCATTTAGATTGGGAATGATGGTGTATACACATATACACACACACATATACCACACATATACATAAGCCAATACATTGTAAGCATTCCCAATTAACCAATCCAGACTTCTGCATAGTCAGAAACCTAGGGTAGGTATTGGCTGTGGAAAGACTGATCAGCATTTGTGGATTTCTCCAAATTGCCTGCACAGGGATCCAATCACATCTTACACAGAAGCTTGGGTCTGGTCCCAGGTTAGAATTTTCTTTTTCTTTTTTCTTTTACCAGAAGGGGGCAATAGAATAAGCAATAGCTCAAAGAGGTCAGAACTGTGACAAGCTAAGCAACCTGCAGTGAGCATGCAGCTTTCACTAAGCTGCTGAGGATAGACTCAGCTTAATTAGGGATAGTTAGCAAATATCTGGTTAGGCATAGGAGACCGGATCTAGAGGTCAGAACGCAAGCTGTGTGCATAAATCAGTTGTTGTTCACTAACTGCGCATGCACGGAACCCTTAAATACACTTTAGAACGCAGGACATAGTTTCTGTACGTCCAGCAGTTCTGTAAGTGGGGTAGGACAGAACACTGTGCATACTTTACACTCACAGTGGTCCTTCCAGTATACATATATATAGAGCTTCTATAAAATGTGTTCTATTAGCAAGCACTTTTCACCCCATTGTTTTTGCCTCTGTGTTGTGATCCTCTTATATCCTTCTGAAAACCTCCCCAGATCTTATGATTTAGCAATACTTATTAAAAAAAACAACCGCAAAGGATGAGACATTTCTCAGCTTCAAGGTCATCTTGGGATGGACAAATGCTACACAGGCCTAACCCCAGAAAATGTTCTACTTTTACAGATGCAACGCGATGTCCAGCATATTCTGAACCACTTGGTAAGCAAAGAAAACTTTTGAAGTTGCCATGAATTTAAAACTAGAACAATGCTTCCAATGAGAGTTGCAAAGACTGGTTAATGCTTAAGTAGTTTATGTCAAAGCAGCAATAACTTTATAAGGACAAAACGAAGACTCTTGGTTTAAGGAAACACCTTGCAAGCCTGGAGTGCTTGAACTTGTTTTACACTTCTCTTGTTCAATAATAAAAGGTATCATCGCTTATAAAAGACTGGTTCAAGAATTAACATTTTTCCGAGACTTCATATCCCTAAAACCTTTCTTAGACATCCAGAGCAGAACGTGACAGGAATGTAATGTTTGGATTGATGAATTCAGCATTACACAAGGTGACACAATGCAGACTGGAAGGTAAATAAAATGTAGCAGCATTCTTAGACTGCAGGAATACATCCCTAACTGTATTTTCATGATATGTCTGTAGATTTTTAGCAATTACATTAATGTATAGAAGTGATTACAAAAAAATAAGCCCCCAAATAATTGAAATCTGAATATACTGAAGTGTGACCATTATATCAGACATCTGTAGGTGCTTAGTAGTTCTTACTGGAGGTGAAGGGTTAAAATTTCTGTTGGTATTAAATTGATTAAATCTCCTAGTCCCCATCCCCATGTGCCAGCAATTCTTCCATTGATTTCATTCCTGTGCATTGATCCTGGCTGCATTTGCATGCTGAACAAGTGCTACATACACAGACAAAGCTGCATGAGAACAAAATACCAATAAAAACAAAAGCGTAAGGATAACACAATAATAATTGTCTGCAGGAGAGGCCATTACAAGGGAATGCACAACACTTCATGAATACCAATTGCTGGGCAGGTGGAGGTTGTCAACCTGTACAAACCACTAGTAGGCTAAGCACCTATATCCATCCTTATTTATAGCTCACATTACAAATCTGCATCTCTATTAGAATCATTTTCAAACACTGCTCCACAGAATTTAGCTAAAGACTGGGACTATTTCTATCTATGAGGATATAAAACGTTTTGCTGGGTACATGCTTTTAGAGTTTTCCCGGCTCCCAACAAAACAGTCCACTAAGCCAGGGAAATCAGGAAGACTGACCCCACCTTATGATCAGCCCTAGCCTAATAGGATCAGCACAGCATTGGCTGCATTGTTTAAACATACCAGTATATCTCATAGTTGCCAACTCTCCCTGAATTTCAGGGAGACTCCCTGAAGATTGGGTAATCTCCCTGACTCCCTGAAGCGTTTGGTAATCTCCCTGATTCTAATTTCATCCATTGAGGTCTATAGAGATTGCCAATTTCATGGAGGCCAAGATGTAATGAAAGACTCAGCCGCAGTGTCACTTTTATCTTTTCTATAAAGATAGTACTGAAAGTATTCACTGACAATTTAATAATCAATAAATACAGATACTGCCATTTTTATAGTAAAATAATTTTCCTGCCAGTGCTAGATACACCTATGGGTAGAGCTATTCACAGGACACACCTCTTTGGTGGTACAGGACACACCCCTTTGGTGCAGCGCCTTGATAGTGGTCTCAAAATCTCCCTGCAAAAGTAGGCAACCATGGTATATCTTAATATCGGACATGTGTGTTTCTGGACTGTTTTGAGGGCATTTCCAGAAATAGGTCCAGCATATACACTGCCCAATCATCAGATCAATCCGCTAGATACTGTCTGAGAGTTATATATGTATATAGAGCATACCCAGTCTTAAATTGTTTTGCAGGGAATAGATCATAGTTGCCTACTTTTGAAAAATCATTTCAGGGAGAAAAGTTAAAAGAATAGGGGCGGTCCCTGTGTCACCAGGGGGCGGTCCCTGCATCTCCAGTGTTTGTGTATGGGTGCCCTGCAAAGTAATTACTTTCATTTCAAAAGTCAAATATTTCTAGTTGGTGGGAGTTTAAATAATGTCATAAATATCTACAACAGCCTTTGTATTAGAGTGATTTTATGTATTCTCCACACCTTCCTCCTACTCCCCTTGTATTATACAAACTTCCCCCTACTCCCCATGCATTCTCCAGACTTCCCCTGTATTCTACAGATTCCCCATACTCCCCATGCATTCTCCAGACTTCCCCATAAGCCCCCGTGTATTCTCCAGACTTCCCCATACCCTGCTGTGAATTCTCCATACTTCCTCTGTAGGCTCGATATCTCTGCCCCTTATTATTATGGCCATCCTACATGTCTGCCCCGTATTATTATGGCCATCCTACATGTCTGCCCCTTATTATTATAGCCATCCTACATGTCTGCCCCATATTATTATGGCCAGCCTCCATGTTTGCCCCTTATTATTATGACCAGTCTCCATGTCTGCCCCTTATTATTATGTACAGCCTCCATGTCTGCTCCTTATTATTATGGCCAGCCTCAATGTCTGTCCCCTTATTGCCAGCCTCCATGTCTGCCTCCTTAACGCCAGCCTCCGGGAGTCTCCCGGACATCCCGGGAGAGTCGGCAACCATGGAATAGATTACAAAATGGTAAAAAAAAAATATAGAAGGTCTGCTTTTCCTAAAATGCATGCTTAGTGATTAGTACCTAGCTGACAACTTGTTATTTCTCCCTAATGGGAGATCTCAACATGACCCATTCCATTAGGTACAAAACACTCTGCTCCTCAGTTTGCAGCTGTCAGTTACTATGGTAACCACCTTTGTTGAAGAGACAAATAGTTTTTAAATATCAGTTAATTCATTTAAAACTAGGTGAGTGACAGTTGGAAGCTCAGAAGTGGATTAAATTGTACCTAATGGAATGGATCATGTTGGAGGGATTCCCAACATGCCCAAGCAGCAATGCCCAAATTTTGGGAGTTTCATGGACAGTCCAGCAGAGTTTGCAACTATGGATTAGTAGCACAATATTTACAATCTGTCTGATGCTTTTAAAACAAATACTGACAAAATCTTAAACAATTAAACAAGTATATCAGCAAATTCAGATAAATGGTTAGGTTGTAAAAAAAAAGAAACATTTTCAAATGAAAAAAAAGTGACCACTTTTAATTAATCCATATATATCCTTCTTGAAAGTAATGAAAGGGGGCTGGCGAACAGTTATGTTATATCTGGCAGAATTGTCCTCCTCCACAGATTTACTTGTACTAATTGGTGCTGTATTTCTCTTCCTTCTGTTTTATATTGTACCATATGTAATGCACGGTTTATTTGCAGTTTTCACTGTTTGTATTTCATTTAAATATCTCAGAACAAATAATCAGATCATAATATTTAGAACACTGCTCCACTCTTTTTTAGGGACATGTTGAAAATGCTCACAATCCCTAGGCACAGACTTGTCTTACCCCCAAGATGGCCACAGACACTACATGCAGCCCTAAGAGTGAGTTTATCATAATGGGTGACAAGAGGAGACATTAAATAATGAAGCTTGTAAAGGCAATAATGAAAATATTTCCCCTAAACAGCAACTAGATCCTAGCCAACATTGTCTAGAATGTTTTAAACGAACGTCACAATCTGATCGGTTTCTATAAGCTATAGGCTCTATTTATTATACCTCACTGTATTTAACATTGCAGTGTTAGTGCTGTAGCATGGTTTAATATACATATTGCTCACATATCCTCTAAAACCATAAAATTAGGGTAATAAACTGCTAAAATGACCACATAATAGCGGAGGTGAATACCATAAAGCACTTAAATGATTTGGTGGCGGAGTACAAATAAACAATAACAGCGACCCCATCATATTTGATCAGATTAGTCACACAAAATTTCAGATTGAACAAAAGCAGATTAAGGGCCAGATGCAATTAGCCGCGATGACGGGAAAAATTACGCGCTGCGCTTTTTCCCGTCATATACGGTATGAAAAATAGGCAAATTTTTATGCGCACCTCTACGGGGTGCGCAAACAAGTCACCCAAAAATGTTTTGTGGAATTGGCTTCGCACCGCAAAATACGCCGCTGCGAAGCTAATTGACTCTGGCCCTTAGTGTGTTGTGAGCAATCTGATTGATCTCACAGTCTCTGAAATATACAGGAGCCAGAATGATCAGATTTATAATTTCCATCAGTAATCTGTGAGCGTTTCTTTTTCTTACAAAGCATATGCCATGAGATCTGTACACAAACACACGTACACAGAGAGCAGCAGAAAAACAGAATGTTCCCGTTAGGGGAATGTTCTTATGACAGAATTATTTTCCTGAGGAAAGAACACACTGTCACAGCCCTTGCCAGTTGCAGACAGGCAGTGACTGGAGCTGCACCCCTGGGCTCCTGCACCATGATTTTTTAGGGTGGATAAACAAATAGGACAGGAGCATGAAAGGCAATTTTACATGTTTGTTGTCCTAACAGTCGTAATTAAGGAGAGGCATAGAAATATGTTTGTGACAATAAGGAGGTTTCAAATTAACAAATTTATGTAATTTACGGCAAAAATATTTATTTAAAAAAAAAGTAGGTTGAGACTGTGCAGATCCCAATAGGGAAATATACTTCTACTTCCCCTAACACTGTCATATTAATGCTATAAATGCATAATAAGCTACCACCAGTCATATTCCCAAGACAGGGCTCAACCACTGTCCAATACAGTATAAAGCAGATGTTCTTCTCAAGTTTATTGGCAGACACATAAATGACCCCTATATAACTAACACATCCAGAAATAAACAAACACCTACCCAAGAGTTACAGTGTGTTCATTCGTATTGCTTGGTACAGACAAAACTCTAACACCACAAAAAAAACCTCTAAACTCTTTTAAACATGCATAAATTATATAAAACAGCTTAAATTTCAGTTTTTACAATAGATTCATTACCGATCTATATTATCATCTTTACAGCTTTGACATAACTACTTATTATCCAACATACATAACGTTTTAGTGTAAACAATGCACAATTCC
>WWET01001302.1:220302-251444 GCA_011038615.1 Limnodynastes dumerilii | reverse complement strand
AAATGTTAAAAACTGTTTCAAATTAAACGCTTCTATTGCACGTTAATAGTTTGGGAATTGACAAAGGTGAAAATATTGAAATATAGGTGACTGACATCAGAGGTATTTCCAGACACTGCTGTAAGTGTGGTGTTTAATTGCCAGCCTTCCACTGACAGATACATATAGAAAATGTTGACAGGTTGCCTTGGCTAACTACACATTTGTAGTTATGTTGAAAAATACATAATTTTTTATTAAAACTAAATCTAAATACAGTTCAATGCCAAAGGCCTCTAGTATATTATCAAACACACAAATATAAAATTGTGATTCTTTGTAAGATACATCCCTATTACTTTTCTACAATTTGCCAATCCCAGCAAGAAGCATATGAATCGCCATGGTGCTTACCATCAGATGGCCTCAGGATGACAATTTTCAGGTATGTGTACTGCCCTACATGGGTGACATTCAAACTTGCAACCGAAGATCAAAACCACACAGTTTCTCCTGTAAAGTGACCAGAAACAACATTGTTATTAGCGCTGCCTGTAGAAGGCCGTAATTGCAGATTACTTTAACCTAATTTGTAAAAGTTATTACAATAAGCAGCTCTTATTTAGTAAACTAAAGCTGGTAATCGTCTGTGCAAAACAAAAATCATCCCATTTGGCCATACATGCATGGTCAATATGGATGGGATCCTGCTATTTGACGTGTATGAAGATTTTAGGAACTAGAAGATTGTCATCCACACCATGTGGCTGATTCGACTAAGGGAGAATTCAGTGCAAGCGTAGACCTGAGCCAACCGTGTTAAACCTCAAGCAAAGGCAACTTTAAATCATAAGAACAGAAATTATAGTTAAAGGGTGAAGTTTCCTAAATAAACTCTAGTTAACATATTAAATATCAAGTTATGCAGTGTTTGAGTTCAATGTGCACAAAATAACTGAAATTAATTTGCACCCCTCATATTACAATATGTTTTTGCTCAGGTCATCACTCGCTCCTGTTCTGCCCTAGCTCTCAAACTCTTAATCAGCCCCCAAAAGCATTTGCCTTTTGGATATAGAAGAAATTTTGGAGGCTCACATAATGTTAATGGGACAAATGTTCTTCACTGAAACATGTAGCCCTTATTATCCTTCACTGGCAACCACTTGTGCCACACATGTCACACCAAAGCAGAAGAGACTTAAAGTAATACATTTGCAGATATATGCATGTAAAGGCAACAAACGTTAAAAAAGATACTAAAACAATAAGTTGAGATATGATTAAATACTATATATCTCTCAAATAGTATACAGTCTAAAACACAACAAAAGTAAAAAAAAAAAAACTTACAATTCATCTCAGAATCTTCTATAATGTACAGAACTGTACAGAACTCTACAACCAAAATTATTCCGCTACTAAAGCATAGTTTGAAAATGTTTTAATCATTTGGCCAAATTATTATGTAAGATTTTTAAATGTGGACATCACTGCAAAACATGTGCTTTTCCTGTAAAAGGTCAATGATCTCATAGCAGCTTGCTATTTAGAAAAACAGCACCTGCAAACAAATGTTGCTGCTAGTTTTTCCCCTAACTTGTCATAATAAATATCATCATTTTCATATCCCAATCCCATTTTCACATCTTTATATCAAAAGGTATGTCACAGTCTGAGCAGTTAAGAGAATGTGCGAAAGTGGTTCTGGATAGAGATACACAAGTGGCAACAATAAAAACTGCAGCAGAATTGTGATTCCCCACTCTGTCTGTAGTTCATTTCTACAGTTAATATGGTGACTGATGTCAATGATGTCAACCAACAAAAATAATACAGAGGACAAGGGGTTACAGACATGAAAAAGTGGATAGTGGCTATGGAACAATGTAAAGGAGCAAGGGAAGAATCCAGGTGCAAAGTCTTTTGGAAATATCTCAAAGTAAGTTTAGAGAGGGAAAGTAGGAGAATTAGCTAAGTGGAATAGTTTTTTGGTGGGAGTCCTTTTAAGAGAGAAAAGCAGACAAAAAGCTGCTGACAGCGAAGTGAGAAGAGGTAAAATAAAAAGGAACATGCCATGTGCAGTACTAAAAAAACAGGATCGCTTAAATATCTGTGGGAAGAAAAAGTATTTCTGAATTTGTACAACACTGCGGGAGGTGATCAATGGAACTGCTCTAATAGAAGAAAACTTCAAGATGTGCTTCATCAAATTAACACAGCAGAGACACAATACCAAGGAGTACAGGCTCTGATTTACAGCCAGTTATTGATCACGTTGAAGAGGTTTATATTCTTTCACCAATGTCTGCTCTCTTTATGACCTAAATTGCAAGCCAAAAATGAATGTGATTTTATTGGTTTAAAGAAAATATAAAGTAGGATTTTTGACACGTGTTTGTCAAGCCAGCACACTGTCAGTGTCCATACTGAGACAAGACCTTGCCTATAACAAGAAGGTCATGTTAATAACAGTGTTAAGCATCTCTTAGTTGCATAATGGTGCCAAGAAGTACATGGCTATGTCTTTTAGGTACTGTAGTGCAATTGTCAGCTGCTTTCCTCTGGTTTCAGAGAACAGAGATTTTCTCCCCCGCCATCCAGTCCTTAACCATTTTCCCAATTATTTTCAAACTAAAAAGGGAAAGTCCATTTGGGAAACATACCTCTCCCCAGCATGTTACTTGAAAAAAAATAGGGATGTCAACACAAGACAGCCATGCAGCAAGATTCTATTGAGCACTATATGGCAGGTAGCAGCATGCCTCAGTTAGGGTTGGCAGAGTCGGGGATACTGTTGTTGTTATTATTATTAGACCAGAAGAGGAAATGTCTTAACTTTGGGAAATAAGGGAAAATCCCAGTCCAGAGATCATATGTAGAAGGTAGACAAGATACACCAGTGCTAAGGAAATAAAACGGTTAGTGACATTACTTGCCCATAGAGGGCCGTGCGCAATCTACGTTGCAACAAGTAACGTAGATGTCGTAACAAAATTACTGCGCAGTAGCTCATATTGGAAAACTCCGGCCGCATATGGCCCGGAATGCCCAGGGATATCAAGGGATGCAGTTGTCAGTACAAAAGGCCCAATTTCGACACTGATATAGCAGACAGCTGAACTGAGGCTGTATAAGTGCCAAAATGCTTCACTTTCTGATTTTTACTATTGGCAACAGGTACTTATAGAGAATGGCACTATTTCACCAAAGTACCTGTTTCCAATAGCAAAATTTTCTCTCCCAGACACAGGTTCATAAAAGGGGAAGATTAGGGTTAGGATGCGGGACATGGAAGGTTGGGGTTAGACATAGTCCTAGGATTATACTGTGGGAGATGGAGGGTTAAGGTTAGGCTAATAGAAGGGGAAGGTTAGGGTTAAAGTGAAGCTGCAGAAGATCAAGGGTTAAGTTGCATCTTCACTTGCAACTGTCTGTCTTCCTTGCAGCAGTCGAAAAGCGACTGCTGTCGCTGCTGCATTGCCGGACTATGATGTGTCGAAAGTAGAAACATTGTACCAGCGAACCACACCCAGATATCAACTAAGCACATGCATATAACTGGAGTTCTGAAACTGTAACAAATAATGAGAAGCACTAATCCTCAAGATATAAATAAAAAACAAGGGATTGAGTTTCTAAATGAGAAACAGGAATATGTGCTTGAGATGCACGAGTTATACTTTCACAAATTCTCTCAATGGTTTTCACCAAAAGATACACACTTTGGGGTAAATTCTATTACATACTGGGTTTCAGGCCAGATCATATAACTTTGTCTCACTTACCAGTCTAACTAATAAACAAAGCTAAATGGGTTATGAGTGTCAGGAAAGCATTGCAAATAAACATACACAACATATAAAATATAGCCACTTAACTAAATAAGTAAATAAATTATACACTTCTTATTGTTCAAAGTCAAGCAAGAGGTGGCTCAACTCAGACAAACTGACAAGGATAATAAGGATGAGGCAGTGATTTGGATCCAGCTGTTGCCTTCACTTCTGATTAAGTCAGATATGTTTTATGTGTCAATGGCAGCACAAGGGTTAAAGGAAGAGGTGGGTGACAGGAGAGTGATCCTGACACTGAAAAGAATTAGGCTCAAAGCTGTGATCCTGGAGCAGTGAAATTAAAATGAACGACCCGTAATCTATCACTTCTGACATCTGTTAACTCCAGTGGGGTGGGCGCCAATCAATACTGGCTGACAGCCAATGCAGTGGCGCTGGCAGAGGGTAAGAGAACAAGGGGACAGAAATAAAATTCATATTCAAGTCAAAACGTTCCTGGTGTACCATCAAGTAGAGGGAAAGGAAACAGCAGAAATGATGAATTTAAATAATAAATACACAGTAATCATGCTGCAAACAAGTAGGATGTCTATAGGACAGTAGAATGTATATACACGTTTGTTTATGTGCGTTAGTGCCTATTCTGTGCCTTTAGTATCCATTCATTTATTGATACTATTTCCGATCCAATTCTTTAAACTAACATAGGAGGTATTTTACAAATGTCAAAATTTAGAAATAATTGATGATAAACAAGACAGCCTTATTACAGTGGATGTTACTTTTCAGCACATGATGTGGGGAGGTGGGGGTAATCTGAATGTAGTGACATTGGATTACCTTAACAAGAGTGTCATGTAAATAAATAAAGAACTAATAAACAGAATAGTTTGATTGACAATGATGTAGCTCAGACTACAAGACAAGCAATCTTTGAAGAGATTGGCCTCTAGGGAACTGAAAAACGGAGTACAGATTAAACCAGGGAGTGCTGATCTTAAATTTCAAGATGCCAGTCAAGATGCTAGAAAATGATCAAGGAAATCTACAAAATGCAGGTACATTGAGGAGTGCAAACATACATATACAGGGGCAAAATCTGTACAGGCATTAATCTGTTTCAGTAACACATTTTATGCTCATAAAAAGTACTGAATGTAAAGGCAGATTACATATTATATAATAATATACAATTTAGGGGGACGTGGATGCCGTTCCGAGCTGCCGTATTTTGAGCTCAACGGAAGCTGTGTCATCGTTAGAAAAGCTTTGAAAACAGAAATTTGCTATTAAGAACGAGAACCTATTTCCCCGTTCCCAATAGCTACAGGTTGCGGAAGGTAAAAGGTTAGGGTTAGGGGAAAGGTTAGGGTTTGGCTGCTGAGCATTAAGGGTTAGGGGCAAATGTGAAGAATGGAAAGGTTGAGGTTACCATTAGGGAAATGGTGGATAAGGAAAGGGTTAAGGAGAGGGTTAGTTAAAACACTTACCTTTCCGCAGATGACTCTTCACAACTCCAGCAGTCGCAATCTTAATACTCTACATTGCTACCCTTGGTGCCATCAGTTGCCTGCACAGGTCACAATCATTTGACTGAAGTTCAAAATTCAAATAAACTGCACCATTGTAGAAATGGTTTTGCTGTTGGGAAAACAGTTCCAAGCAAGCTTCATCTTGAAGAACAAACGACATAGCACACAGTAAAATTTCTTAGACTGTCCTACAACACAACATCTGAACAACAAGAAGGTGTTGAAGAAAAGACAACTGAAGCTGCAGAAAAATCTGGACAACTGCCAAAAATCACTAAAGGTAGGGAAGTACTATCAGTCATATTTTGTAAGCACAGAAGAAAACATACAAAGGGAAGGGGATTACTCTCTATGGTGTAGATAGCACAGGATCAAAAAATTATGGAAACTTTCCTGGCGCTGCATGCTGCATACAATGCACTATGTCTAGAGATAGGGATAAAAAATGGAGCCATGAAAAACCCATGGCAATCATAATCTGGGACATATGTGACATTAACAGGTAGCAACTCAGAAACTGGACAAGTATGCACTTCACTTCTAAAGACAGCTACTCCTAAAGCCTACATAGGATTATACCTTATGGCTTTACAGTGGTCACCTCCCTTGATTTGGAGCGAAAGTGCAATCAGTCACAGGAGGTTTGTGCATTGCAGCACAACATCCATAAAACTTATAGCATGAAAATGTGGTGTTTATTTGTTTCCAGAGAGGAAGAAAAGCTTAGAAGAGACGAGGCATGTGTGTGGTACTCAAGTTATGCAAGTCTCAAATTGCCTGATTGGTTATCAAAGGAAAGCACTGGACAGCAAGCAACTCTTAAGGTGGCCATACACTAGAGCTATTATCGGCCCTATCACCCAATTATCGGGTGATCGGGCAAATAATCGCTGTAGTGTATGGCCAAGATCTGGTACGATTACTTGGTCTTTTCGAAAGTTGAATAAATATTGGGAGAAAGCTCCCGATATTTTAAGGGAGCCAATCAGCAAGCTGAATGGCTCCCTATCCTTGCAATAGACGCGGCTCCATATCTATGTACAAAGCTGGCTGTATATCTATGCACTATGCTGCTCTGACAACTTTGAAGATATAATTCAAAGCTGACAGAGCAGCTTTGTATATAGATATGGAGCAGCACCGAGAGCCTGCCTCCCTCCCTCTTCTGCTAGAAGTCCCAGTAGAGGACGTGTATGGTGCCGATAACAGGACATTTCCCTTGCGGGAAATCGTCCCGTTTATCGGGCCAACCCTGCTGGCCACCTTTACACATTTGTCCCTCCTATAACAACTGGTTTTGTTTTATTATTGTGTTTGGTGACCTTTTCCAAACAAGCAATGGAATGAACTAAAAAAAAAAAAAACAATCAAGCAGGACAGAAGCTAGAAATTTGACAGATTCCCTCTTAATCTGGTCCTTTTAAACTCGATCACTTTGCAATCCATCCTCTCTCTCTTACATGAGTATGCGATTTTTATTTTTTAGCAAACACTGGAAAATTTTGTGAAATTGCTTGCCTAATCAATAAAAGCAGCCCTATTTCTATCTCCAGTATTTATTTGATGAAATCTATGCACAAGAAAGCTAAAATGTAGGATTATGAGCATTCCAAGTTAAACATTTTCAGTGAAGAGAAAACCCTCACCTCAAGAACTAAATGTACTGATATCAAAATAATCCTTTATTCAAGCCAAGTACACCCTAACCACTGGATGCTCCTTAGAAGAAACACAATCAACAACCTCTCCTTTAAATCCAACTGTAGCAATCAAAGTATTAAGTATTATCATCAAACTCACATAAAATCTCTTCATATTTAGTTACCAAATAACCTACTTTTATTTATTGACAGAATCTTGTCAACAGGTACCCATGACATACAAATCTTATACTTATTATATTATACATATTATACACATTATACCGCTTTCACATTACCACTGGGTTTTTTGCTGGGCAAATTGACATGTCCAAAAAAAATAAAAAATAAAAAAAGCTGCATTATAAGTACACATATAACCTGGAAAATACCTGGGTCTGACTGCTTTTATTGGCTGGTAAAAATGAAGGGGACTTAACTTTTTGCACACAATGCATGGGACTTTAAAATAAAACGAGGACCACAAAGGAGACAGGCAACTACAACAGGAATAAGCGGCACTTTGTATTCATTGTCTGTCTCCTTTCTGGTCCACATGCTTCTGCTATTCGCCGCTATGAATTTTGTAGATGACGGTTTCCTTTTGGTCCGCAGGCAAACCAGAAAAGAGAAATACAACTACTAAATTTATAGCAGAAAATAGCAGAACTGCAGATGGACCCAAAAGGAGTCCATCTGCAGACTCCTAAACTCTCTCCTTTTCCTATGTGTGGCTCCCGCATAAGAGATTTGTTTACTATTGCCAGGGTACCAGGGTATTTGGTGGTAATGTGAAAGGGGTTTTATAGTATGCCAAGTGTTCATATAATCTCCATATTTGGGATGAAAAAGTACAATGACTGAGATTTTGTAACCCTGTCAAGAAATGTACTAGTTTGTATACTTATGTTAGCAGTGCAATTAGTAGAGATTAACAAAAACAAATGTCTTCAGATTAAAAGAAAAAACAAAACAAAAAACACACACGACGTTCTTTTGTTTGCTTGTAATATTTTGAGACATTTTTTTAATGTCTCATTAGGTTAACTTTTAAAATAAATACTTAGAGGAATGTGTCATGGTCTAAATTGTGCTGTATTAAAAGCCAGTAATCATTATTAAACATGTTTTTTCGATGAATTCGGCTGGTATACCCCTTTTTTTTATTGGAGTATGGGTCTCATTACATCAAAATTAGACATTAGATAATAACATGTCATCAAAATATTGTTGTGGAACAATAGAGCGTTCACATCAGATGATGCATAGACAGACAGGAATATAAAATAAAAAATTAGCAGATTAATATCATGTCCTCAAGAATCTCTACCAATATACACTCACTCGGGAGTGGTTCACATATACAAGAATAAAGAAAGGAAATGCCACTGTGTATCATAATCTGGCCCACGCTTGCTGTGAGTGATCCCTGTGCAGCAAGAAGACATATATCCAAGAGGTCACTAAGCCTACATTCTCAGGCTGGAAAGGAGGATCACCAGTAGCAATCTAGCTTTATACAAGGTGGTGCTTTAAAAGCACTTGTGTATTTGTGTTTAAAGAGGATTAGATAAAATGTTGATGTTTCCTGCCCAAATTTTGAACAAAGGCTTTTTGATTTTTCCCTGGACTCTGTGGCCTTCAGCTTCTGTCTTAAACAAGTGATACATTTTATCTTGAAATGTCGTTGCGCTTGTATCCAATTTAGTTGATATCTAACTTTCAAATTCATTTTCTGCAAGGAATCTAAAAGACCCAGAAGCCCCCATTTTGGAGTGAATAGAACAGATGCTGTAAGGATTTTGTGGAAACGGAGTGCACCAGCCTCCCAAACCTTTTAATATAAGGACATTCCCACAGACAATGCAGAAGTGTTGCCTTGGGGCTTCTACATTTCTGGCAGTTGTGTGTTGCAGAGATGCCCATATCATAGCAGTGACTTAGGGACACATATTCTCTCTGATAAATGCATATCATCATTTTCCTGGATGTGCTAGCCCTAAAGTTCATGGACCAGATTCAGAGATTGAAAATAAGAGAGGAAAGTTACTCCTGGGCAAAAGCAGGAAACCTGATTTCAGAGGGAGTCAAGTTATTTGTTTTCTTTGCATGCAGGGATATATCTTTGCATTGCTGTCTGCACACAAAAAGTGACCAGCTTTCCTTTTACACTATTATTTAGACTTGGGCTAGGAAACGCAACCTCTCAATTCTCATACTGCATGCAACAGTTGAAATATGACTCCTTTGAAACCAACATCGTTTTGCCCAGGAGTAACTTTCCTCTCTTATTTTTTGAATCTCTGAATCTGGTTCCATGTTTGTATACTGAGTAGGAAAAGCCTCTCTCGGTCTTTGTGGAAGTCTAGCGTGTCTCTAAGGTAATAATAGTCAAGCAATATTGGCATCCTTTCTCTTAGTGATTGTGCTTGTAGAATATCCAAATCATTGTGCCATGCCGATCCTGTGAATGTTTTGTGCTACAGTTTGCACATATGCAATGCTTGATAGAGGGCAGAAGTTATGCGTCCCTAATTTGTGATATGGTTAGAAGGTATGCGGCCAGTGAAAGGACCAGGTCTTTCATACATTGACAGTATTTAAACAAGAAACAAAGGTTAGAAATAAGGACTGTTCCATTAAGTCTTACCTGTTTTCAAATTATTTTCCACATCACCCATGCTAAGATTAGTAGTAGATTATTCTGCACCTCCTGGACTAACCTTCTACAATGTAAGAAAGATATGGGAACAGGTCTGGAAGGACGCAAGTGGAGTGTAAGTGTATCCTTGGAGAGTATAATTTGTAGATTACTTGTATAAGTATAAAGTTAAGGGATATTTATTCCACCACCATTGTTGCGTCTCTAGAGCACTTCCTTTCCAAATAAATTTTCAAAATGCTTTGTTGAGCAGGTGTTTGTCTCCTAGGGAGATGATAACAGTCAGTGTTTGTAATGGTTATAAAAGTTGTGTTAAGATCATTTTTATTAGATTTCCCTTTCCAGAAAATGACAATGTTAGGCTTTCTATTGGTAAAGGAAGATGTATGCATTTGACACCAATGATCTGAGATTATTGCCATAGTAGGTATGGCACCTTTTGGCAAATTTGAGGCTGAGGAATATTAGTTAGTTCTTGGCCTATTTGACCTGAAATAGAGTGTACCAGGGGGGCAAGATGATGGTACCAGCTATAGAGCTGTGGATTCAGCTTGAATAATGGCCAAGCTGGAAACCTGTTTCAGGTCTGCAATAACGACAAGAACCCTGGGTAGTGCATGGTTGGGATCCAACATATACAATAACAGATAATCCATGAATACTGAGATTTTGGTAATTTTGTTGCCTACTTTTATGCCCTGGATTACTAGTTCACAGAAGGTTCAGCGCAAGGTTAAACTGTAACGAGGAAAGTGGTTACCACTGCTTTGTAACTCTAACTCTAACATGAACACTGCAATCCATTAATCAGTTATCGGTAGTGGGTGACATATATAAACTTGATGAAGTATGTGAATTTTTCACCTGTTTCACCAACATTAAACACCCTCCACAGCGACCATATCTAAAGTTTTTTTCAGCTCCCAGGTTCAGGCCTGGTAACAGAAGTCTTGGGGCCCGGCACACTCATGTATTTGGGAAACCCCATCCCTAGTCAATAGTGTATTGCAGGGGTACTTCTGAACATTGGGGCCCATCACAACTGTCCAACTTGCCTCCCCCCCCCCCATCACCGGGCTGCCCAAGTGAAGTAGGACTTTAGGGGTAAATTGTGCAGTCTGTTCTTGGGGCCTCATTCACAAAGGACGATTTGATACAAATCGCCCTAAATCGCGTGATTTGAGCCTCTGAACTCACATCGCGGTATTCAGAAAGGCTCAAATCGCGTGATTTCAGTGTGAAAAAAATCGCCATGGCAAACATCGCTGGACAGAAATCGTCCAGATGTTTGTCATTGAAAAAATAGAAAGAAAAAAAATTGCAGTATTTACTAAAGGCAATTTGAAAAAATCGCCTTTAGTGTGATTTAAAATCACAAAAAAAAAATCGCAGGCAGAGAGGTGCGATTTGCGGGTGATGTGCCGTCCCGGGCCAGCAAAAACGCATCAATAGACTTGACGTGTTTTTGTGTGTGTAAAAAACTTTGCTTAGCCTTGTAGTTCTATCAGCCTCAGCATGGTTAGACTTCTAACCATGTGGCGCTGCGTGTGGTGTGTTAAAAAAAAAAAATACAGTGTTCAATAAACATATTGATATACATTACAATGTGTTCATGTGAAACAAACATTTCCCTGACTAATATTAACCCCTAATGTGTTAACTTACCTCCGGGTAAGCAAAGCTTAGCCCTGTACTTCTATCAGCACAGCATGGCTAAGGCTTTCAGCCATGCAGCATTTATTTATTTTATTTTTTTTATTCACGCAATTTGCTGCGATTTTTTAAAGGGCTAATCGCAGTGGTTTTCTATTGAAAACCACCATGATTTAGCCCTTTAAAAATCGCAGCAACTCGTGTGATTTGATTTAAATCGCGGTAAAATCGCATCTTTGTGAATACCGCGATTTAAATAAAAAAAAAAATCGCTGGAAAATCGCCGCGAGGTAGAATGATTTGAAATCGCAGTCTCAAATCGTTTTTTGTAAATGAGGCCCCTGGAGTGTATTTTAGCAGTCAGAGCATTTCTGTCGGCTGTCATTGAATATCTACCATGTAGAAATCCCATTTGGAGTGGGATAAGGCAGATAGGAAGGATAACTTGTAAACGGCTTGTGATAATTTTGGCCAACACCTTAAAGTACCAATTGAGGATTGTTATTGGCCTAACACTCAACACACAAAGTTATGAGATTGGTGGGTTTGTTTTGCTTTAATATGACTGAAGTGAGGGTCAGAGATCAGATTGTTATATAAATCGGTAGTAAGGAGCCTGGGGAAAAGATGATCACTGAGGAAGAGATAACCAAGGAGTAAGAAAGAACGACGTGCAGGTGAATAAATACCATAGGATCGTGCAGTGAAGTGCTGTATGCACCACATGCCTAAAATCCAGGGTATGAAAGTGTTGTATGTGGGTGTTTTGTGATGGCCGTGAGATGGTGCTAGAGAAATTTGTCCAAGACAGAATTGGCAACTAAATTAAGTCCCCACCAAAAAGGACTTAATCACAGTTTTACAAAGGAGCCAATGGCAAAAGTTTCAGCTCTCTACTCTGTTCACTATTGTTTTGCCTCTCCAGAAAAACTGGGACTTAGTTACTGTCTGTAGGAATGTTTACAATCAATGGATAAGGATGTTTGGTCTCACACAACACGGAGACTTGGCTTCTGTGAACAGGATCCTGACTGCAGTAAACCGTCTGGTGGACTAATCAAGTTATATACTACGGCTTTCAATATATAAAACCAACTCTCTTTTGCACTTTGACTTATGGCCAGCTGATCATTTCTGTATTATTTATTGTGTCTTGCTTATGAATTATTAAACACATTTCTTTGTGTTTTGTTAACACTGGTGATATCTTGTTGAATTCTCTACATTTAATTGAACTCTCTGGGCCAGCTCTCACTCCGCCTTAACTCAAGGGGCAGTATGGTTTTGATGCTTGGCTAAATATAGCATTTGCAGGTTTGCACAGCTTACATCCCATTCACATGCAGCACTAAGTAAGAATGCTGCGCAAGATGGTGAATATGGACACCATTACATTCATTTTACACGTGCCTGCTTTTAGCCACAAATGGCAAATTACTCACAACTGAATCAGTCACTTATTGCATAATCAACACAGTATTAACCTCCACACTGCCATCACACAATAAAAAGTAGTGGCCTCAGCTCTCAAGACAAAAGGAGGAAAAAAGGACATCATTTCTTAAAAACATACAGAGTGCATTAAATTATTCATCAGCATTAAACAGGATTTTTTTTTTTTAACAGCTTTCAGCTTTTATCAATCATTAATGCCTGCTCCACTTCCACCATGCAGCTTAGCTATTATGTTGCATGCCGGGGAAAGTATTAAAAATAAATAAACAACAATGGGCCACTGCAGGCATGAATCACTTTTCTATGCACTGGGTGGGAGGGAAAAAATGATATACTTTCTTGGCAAATGCAGAAGCTGAAAGAGCAGCAGCAAATAACCCCTTCCGCCACATCTGCAGAAGCAACACACTCCCTACATTGTGTTTGTTTTTGTGGGAAAAGGATAAGGTGTACTGAAATGTTCGGCATGTTAGATGGATGAAAAACTCCTGCAAGAGAAATCTGGCCACATAAATATCATATAATATCCTGGGAGAAACAAAGCCATCCCGTAGATCATAATTAGAACGGGCAAGTACAGACCTGACTGGGCTCTGCTAAATAATACACGGATTTCATCCATTATACTACACTCACCGTGATGCCAACATTTACCTATGTACTTGGTGTGTGTAGAAATTAGTTGGGAGCAATAAATAAATAATAAAGACAATGATAAATATCTTCCCTTCCTGCAAAAAATGAAATTGAATTCTCACACTTCACAATGGAGCATCGTTTGTCCGCATTCAGATTTACTATTTTTTTTGTTCATCCTAACTCTGGGTCATCCTTGGGTTGGGAGTTGTGACAAAGAAAGGCAGTGCTCTGTCCCAGTAAAAATAATGTTACTACAATACATTCCAAACAAACAAAAAATTATTATACTCACTCACTACAAAAACACTCTTATTTTTCTTGAAGTTTAAAATTAAGAGAAGTAAGCATCTTCATCTAATTAAGGAGATAGAATATTAATATACCGTAGTAATCAGAATTAAAGGCTAAATAAACCAAACCACTTCCCAGCAGACATGACAAATTTTAATCCATTGCCTAGGTAAAGGACTGCAAATGTTATTCAACAAATTGCATATTTACTTGTTGGAGGATGTTATTTTTGTTGTTATTAGCCAGCTAGAAAATATAGATTATGTTTCCCAAATATAAAGATTTGTGTACCAGTTATCACCTTACTGGGTCAGGTACAGCATGGCAGATGTTAGGTGATATATTGTGCTATGTGCTTACTGCCCACCCCCCTCACCTTCTTCTGCAATGCCAATTTCCAAACACTAACCAGCCTGCGTTTAATAGTAGCTTGATATAGAGCGCTGCAGATCACAGAATGGCAAGAGCCTTGATGAAAGGACTCAAGGGCTTGAGGCAACGGTGCATTGAAAAACAGCTGAATAAATGAGGGGGAGAGACAGAGAAATTTGCAATTAACTCTTAGGTGTTCCACTAGCAGAGAGTGACAATGAAAAGAGGAAGACATTTTTTGCTTTTCTGATGTGCAGGCATTAGTAATGAATTTCTCATTATCATAACACAAAGATGCAATAACTGTATTGGAAGCAAGTTATTACAACCTTTACCATTCCAGACCCCCCAGAATAAAATAAAAAAAATAAAAATTATATATCTCACAGATTTAAACACATAAAACTATGGAATGTTGATGGATGGAAAAGAATTTAGCATTATACATTTATATATGAGTTTTTCCCTGATCTTTAAATTAAGAGAACACAATCTATTGTAAAATACCATTTGATGCTTCAAAATACTACTACACAGATTTTTCAAAAGATCTACCTCTAGCCTCTTTAAAAATGTCAGCAATACAAAAGTGCCGTATACTAAGGTCTCGCAGTCTGTACATACACATTTATTACATATTGTTACAATTTGCCAATCCTCCACAACCAACGTGCTAATTGAGACACCACATTAATTTGACAGGGAAATCAAATATCTCTAGAATAGTTAAACGCCAGAGACAGCAATTGACAGGAAGCAAGGGATTCCCTGTCATATAACACTGACAATCTACACTGTGTAGATTGGTAATAGCCATGTGACTGCAGCCATATTATTTAGCAGATTTCTATACATAATGCATATCATGGAATACTAAAGTACGACTGGATTGAGAGTTTTCATAGAATAATCCCCAGATGTCTAGGCTACTGCTACCACAGTGTAACACAGAAAACAAATAATAAAAGGGACACAGCAATGCAGGATACACACTTTGGGCCGTATTCACACCTAAGTGGCTTCGGCTTCTTAGGTGCGTAGATTAATAAAACGACCTACTATGCATGCATAATGGTCATTTACGCAATCCACGTACTAGATAGGTAGATTGCCTCCGTGCAGTCTTTAGTTTAGTAAGTTTAGTAAGAAACAGGCTGCCTAATGACGCCTCGGGGAGTGTTTAGTTAGAAGTGGGAGAGGGGAAGGATTTAGATTAGCCGGGGATGGCGGGGGGATGCATTCTCCGTGCGTAGTTTTCTTCTTAAGAAGGAAACTACACACAGTTATTTAAGGTAGCTCTACGGCATTCTTAAGTAGCATAAGGTACCTAAAAACAGGGGGCGTGTTTGGGACTGCACCAGAGAGTTAGGTGCGGATCTGTGTGAATACAGATCTTTGTCATTTTCACAAACAATACAACTGACCTACTGATATTTTCATGGCAAGTTTGTCAAGATAATGTTCAATATTGTTCACACACACAAGTATAAGTCTGGTCCCAAAAGGAGATGGCCCGATAAACAGGATGATTTCTCACTACAGAAATATCCCCACATCAGCAGCACTCACCTATCCTGCTGGGATCACTAATCCTAACAGAACAGGCCTTCTTGTCAATCTCAGCAGAAGACCCAAGCAGCCAGCTGATTGGAAACTATGGTCAGAACTGTGTGACCCCTCCACCTCCTGGATAGGAGTTGGTGGTACAGGTTGAATAACAGGATAAAAGCCACACAATAGGCGATATAGGCAACTTGGCTATGATGAATTTTAAACATTACATTAGATTAAATTATACTTACAATAGATTTTTGCCCGTTTTATTGGTGTCAGGGAAAAAATCCTAGCCATACACTAGAGCGATTTTTGGTCCAAAAATTGAATGATTGGACCAATAATTTTCCTAGCGTATGTTCAGTTTTCTTCCTTGTGATTTTTACAATTATCTATGTAAAGCTGGCTACACACTAGAGCAATTATTGGCCCGATCATCCAATTATCGAAAGATCGGGCAAATAATCGCTGTAGTTAGCGGGGATACAATTTCCCTATGCCAAATAAACGTACCAGAAATGCTCTGGTACGATTATTAGGTCTCCTGACGTGTATAATTTTAAGTGGAGCCAATCAGCGAACTGAAAAACTCCCTTTTCTGGTAGGATTTTTGGTCCCAGCAGGAGATATGTATGGCAACAACAACAGCACCATACCGGGAAATTATTTCACGTATTGTCACATATTTTATCTTGACCTACCGATACATACTTGTACATAATAAATCATGTTGCTTTTTAGACCTGGATGCTTTATTCAAACATTCAGTTTTTATTATTTTATTAGAGAACTAGAACTGTATTTTATTTAGCTCTACAGCAGTGCTCCGCAACCTGGGTGTTATAGCTAATGCACAATGCCTCCGAGGTGGACTGGGCCATGAGGCATGTGTCCCACGGGCCACTCCACCATCAGTGGTTTCAGGGTCGCCTCTATGCAGCTTTTGGGCGCCTGACAGGCCAACCAGAACAGGGACTTATGTCCATACCTAGTCCACGGCTCCGCACTGGTCCTTTAAACACTGTGGAACCAAGGCACTGTGAGCTTTAAACAGCACCCTGGTTCCTCTGAAACGACCTTCTGGACGTGATGACATCACGCTCAGCACATATTAAGAGACAACCAGAAGAAACTGAGGAGCAGAGCATACAGGAAAGAGATGGAGAAATGAAGATTGAAGAAAGGAAGCAACTGAAAGAACAGAGAGGGAGTCAGTGAGTGAGTGATTGTATGGACATGAGAAAGTATAGGCAGTGTGACAGTAGTGGGAGTGAGTGAATGGCATAAGTAAGTATGGTCAGTGTGATGGTAGTGGCAATGTGTGATTGATAAGAAAGTATAAGGAAGACATGATGGGGGATACTGGGGGGGGAGAGCTGGAGGCACATGAATGGGGACTACTGGTGAGGCTTCAGACACATGACGGGATATAATGCTTTTTTTGTATGTTCCTGTTTTTGGTGTGCCGCAGATTTCTGGGAGGGGCTTTGGTGTGCCGAGGGTGAAAAAAAGGTTGAGGAGCACTGATCTACAGCATCTGCAGCTCTCACATTCACAGAAACCTGCACTTTGTAACCAGCTAAGATGAGAAACAGGAAAATCAAGGAAGCGAGCATTGGATCCCCTCGACATTCACACTATAAGCACTAGGCCTGGGCTGATTGAGCCATAGTGGACCTCATTTGGGAACTGGCAGCCTGAGGTCCCCCTGCTATAATTCCAGCAAGCCCCAGGTCAGTTGACATCGAGGTGTGGTTCCCCCACCCCCTTCAGGGGCAGTTATTTCCATAAAACTCCTTGTTAAGGAATAAAACATAAAAATTATTAAACTGTATAAATTTTAATTTATGGAACAAGTTCCTGCAGGCCTGTCATGTAGCATGTAGTTATCGACCTAAAATGTCAGCAACTTGGTCAAACAACATATACACACACACACACTATACAAACTATTCTGGCCCAAGAAATGCGTACCCAACTTAAGTCACAAAGAGTGCTCTTGACCATACATACATAGTAAACATTTTTGTTGTGTTTGTTTCCACATTAGATGTTTTAATAAAAAATTTTTTTTATTATTATATTAATATTGTGCAAAATTGCTATGCATTAGAAACCTTGATCAAACATGTTTTAATGCTTTTTACAGTTTAAAGTTATTCGCTTTTGTGATCTGCATAGAATGTGCGAAGTCATGACATCACATGTGCTGTGCTTCTGGGGCAGGGGCCCCCTCAATTTAGTTGCCCAGGGGCCCCCACAAACCTTAATCTGGCCCTGCTTAGTAGTAAATAAATCCAAATAGTAATACAAAATGTAAAATGTAAAAGAACTTTTCAGAGAAACATACACAAAACAAGGGATTTAAGTATTAATAAAAACACTAGCTCAGAGGACTTTTCAGGTCCCAGTCTTTTTGAAGCTTCGAATAACGGAGATATAAAAATCTTTCTACACTAGCTGAAGATGCTTGAGCAGTCAGGTGCTCAATACTGGCGAATACATTAGGATTAACTTTTTCAGTTGAGCTTATTTCACCATTCATAAGATGACACTTGCGATACTACAGTTTCAGATTTCTATGTTGTGTGTGTAATTTACTGCATTGGTTCATCTCACTCAACTGAAGACCACAAGCAACAAGAATATGGAAAAATACCAGGGGAATTTCCTTATAATAAGCTTTTTTTTTAATGAAGTCACGGCATAATAATACAAAAAGTTTTTTTGTTTTTTTTTGTTTTTTGTTTTTTAATCCATTTGGTTTAAACTATGATATATATGCTAAACAGGCAAAACTGAGTGAAAGCTAACCTGCAGTTTACAGTTACATTTTTAATTCATATTTCTACTACTTTATTATTATTTATTTTTATTAAAACTTATTTATATACCACCAGAAATTGCCCACAGCACTTTACAGAGAACATTAGACAGCCACATAAGTCCCTGCCCCAAAAGGAGCTACATGCTAAAGTCTCTAACACATACATACATCCCAACACACACACGGGTTAATTAACTCAGTAGCCAATTAACCAGTATGCTTTTGGCACGTGGGAGGGAACCCACACAGACACGGGGAGAACATACAACTCCACAGATTAGTCTGGGATTCAAATGCATGACCTCAGCACTGTAAAGGCCAAGTGCTACTCACTGAGCCACCGTGCTGCCCCACTTTTTCCCAATAAATCCATATGCATTGGTAAACATAAGAAAATCTGTCAATAGAGTATTGAAATAGTAAATCACAAAGCAGGGTAGAAGTACATAATAAACCACTGCCACAGTTTTGAACTTTTCTTGAATTTAATTTTCGCTGAAAACTGCATTAAAAGCAGATGGGTGTGATTAACCCTGAGCTAGCGCAGCATTATGGACACAATTTTATGCTAAATGTACTGCATTGCTAAAATAATTCAACTAATTTAGATAAAATGTTCAAATGTTTCTATTATTTACCATTAACCCAGAAATAGATCAGGACTCGGTACCAAATGTGAATTTTTTTCACAAAACCTCCTTACATTCTCCTCAGATTGCAGAGTGGAGGTCAACACTTATTTGCATTCAGCGCCAAAGTGTTTCATTCATACAATTCTGTAATTACACCCAGTCAAGCTACACATCGCCACAGAGACCAACTTCTATTACACCACCCACACAAAAACACACATTATATACACACACATACATAATATACACACACACGCACAGTTAGCAAAATGTCTGAGATATTATGCATTTCTGACATCCCAGCAGCGACTAGAGCATTCACAACTATTTCTTAACATGTCACCTTTCTCGTTTCCTCACATGAGGTAGTAATGACGCCTGAAAAAAGGTGCTAATGAGACTGTGTAAGGCATTTCCAAAAATACATAAGAGTAGATGTTTTCAGACAGACTTCACTCAAGCATCTTCATTGACAATACATTCGAGGTATCAGCTACAAATTGCTGCCAAACTGTCATTACCACTTCTACTATGTAATTAAGCTTTTAAAGAGGAATCATTCTAATGTTTCATTGCATTGCATTGCCTTGTATTGACAGAGAAAAAAGAAAAAGATCATATATAATAAAATAAAAAAATGGATGTCAAAACATTTTAATGGGCTCTTACTTATGGGTCACCAGTAATATATTGCATTACTATTGAGCCCTAAACAAAGTAACATATAACAGCCTGCTCTACTACAATACATTAGCCCTAAAATGGAAGAAAAAAATGCAAGACGGAGGTAAAAATAAAAAATAACCAAGGCCTAGCCCCAAGAGCTATATTTGTCATTTCACATACCACGCACTCATACAAGTTAAGTTATGTGGAACACTAATACAGTTTGTTTCAGTTATATTGATGCTGGACAAAATAAATCATCATATGCGTGTATGTGCACACACACATACACTATAAGAAACTAAGCACATTATTTAATCATCATATTAACACATAGGACCTATGTGTTAGATCCTACTACGCTTGTGTTCGGTACGTAGATTTCCTCTGAGCGGTCTTTAAAGATCACATGGAGTATTTGAAGTAGAAAGCGGTGGCATAATGCCACCCGAGGTGTGCCGAGGTAGAAGCGGTAGGGATTTAGGTTAGCTGGGGAGGGGGAAGGGGGCAATGTCCATGCAGACATTGTATGGAGAGATAAGGTAACCCTATGGCACTCGTAAGTGCCAGAGATGCTGCAGGGCCATAACTAGGGAAGCAAAGCTAAAGTGGGGGGCCAGTAAGTTTGTTTCTAAGGTTAAACTGGTTATTAATTGAAGGTTAGGGGCGCAATTTTTACTTTTTGCCTCTGGCGCTAATATTTCTAGCTACGGCTCTGAGATGCTATAGCATGAAAGGTGCTTCCAGGTTATTCTACCCAGCTTCTTTTTAAGGCCTCTGCTATGTCATCTATATGAACCTCTGCCGCCCCTCTTAATAACTCTACCTGATCAAGCAGGGTTTTTACCCCATTCTCACCAAAATTCTGGGTCTGCCTTTCAGTGAGTATGGGGTAATAGCCTGGCAGTTATCCAAGACAACACGACTTCAATAATAAAGGTAGAAAGGAAAAATACAGTTTGATCTCTTGTTAATCAGCTGCAGCGTCACCTACTTCTAGCTTTATTTTTTTTATATAAATATGAAATCAGGGAATTTCTATTCTACTGAAAGTATTTATTTACTAACAATTTAACAATAGAAACTAATGCTGCCATTTTTAGGGAAATGGCTTTCCCGGCAGCACTAGACGCACTAATGGGTAGAGCTATTCACAGGACATGCCCCTTCTGCAGTATAGACACCTCTTTGGTGCATCACCTTGATGGTGCTATCAATCTCCTTGATATTCATTTGCAAAAGTTGACAACCATGAATTAACATTACTACGCCAACGTGTCACATGACTTTGAATGGCCACTATCAAGTTCTATTTATAATCTAGGCATAAACATTAATACTAAAGGATTCAATAAAAAAAAATGTATAAGAATAATAATGTACATATTATGGCTAATATTACAAATGGAAGAAAAAGAAATATGCAGTAAAAGATTTCCACATACATAAGATGAAGGACTGTTTCATTTATACTTATTTGACATGTGGTTTAAATCATATAAATTATATAAAACTACACTGAACAACAGTACTGTGCTACTACTTCATCATTTGCTTTTCATGTGCATTTTTCTACATTTTTGCTTTTCAATTCATCTTTATTTATGGAAACAAACCATAACAGGCATGGCAGATTCATTGCATCAATGTTCAAATGCAACCATGCAATAACATCTTCATTATTTCGTCCTGTCACAACAGTCACCTTCAAAATACATGTGAACAAGTTTCTTCACTCCCTGATTATTATAAGTAACACGTGTAAAAAGCATGTTTATATGATTTCAATATTTTGGCAAAATAAAACATTTTCCAACAAATTCCAACAAAACACTGCCCCTTGTGGACAAGTATTGAACATAGTACTGGCCAAGCAAACATCTGAACATTCTCATTAACAAGTACATTTGCAAGAGCAAATTACCGGCCCATTAGAATATCCCATGAAGTGAGGCTAAATATATGCTTGCATAAAAGCAATGTCATAGATTCTATTAGACAGTAACATATTTTATTATCATACTGAACGGAACAGGACTTATTATTCATCCTGTTTGAAGACCATACCATATGTCTCATAAATGTGAATATGCTTTTCCCCAAAAAACACATTTTCCCAACATTAACCCCAAACAATACATTAATTTGGAGTACTCTAAGACATCAGTAATCCCTGTCAGACACTACGTGTGGTTTCGCCCTTCATATTTGACACTCAGTCACAAACAGAGGAGGAAAGGACTGCTTCCGCTAGCTCCTAATAGCCTGACCCTCCTTGAGCATCTTAGAAGATAATGCCCATGCTGAAAACAGCAGCAGTTTACAACTTCCTGTCGTTAAAGTGTGACCTGTGAACAGAAGCCCATGGTAAATGCAGTAAGAGGGTTCTAATATAATTAAATTCACAGACACATCATTACATACCTTTAGCATGAATAAAGAATTGCAAATGTACTTTTTTTTTTCTTTTGGTACTATTTCTCTCCTGCAACATTCTAATTCTCACTGTAAACAACCTAGGTCTAGTGGTTACAATAATAACCAAGGTATAGGGGGTCACAAAACTCCCTGGTTAAAAAAAAAAGTAAAAAATCACAACAAGAAAAAATGAGCACACCAAAAATAAATCCTAATTAAATCTTTGAACCTTTTATAATAACTGGTAAAGGCATTTAAGTACACACAGGTATTTGCATGCCCTGTGACCAGCCAGCAGGAAGCCAGATACTGGTAATTTTGTAAAGGGGTTAACAGGCTCCAATTCACAGACTGGTACACAAGATAGCTTGCTGGGTACAGCCTCCTGTTTAAACCCCAGTGTTGCCCAAGACACATCACTACAGTAAAACAAAGAGCAAGAGACAGAGGCAGAGTCATGCCAAGGAGAGATACCATGCAGAGAGTGTGGCAGCAGCATTCAATATTGCGGGAGGCATGAAGGTTGACCTCTTGAGAAATCTATCAGTCTCTGACATTAAGACTGAACAGCAACTGCATGTCTTCTGGGCTGGGTTCTTATACTAGATTACAGAGAAAGGCAATTGAATAAGTCTCTCATGTTAACTCTTTCCATCAGCAACCACATGATGATTTGTTTTCTCAGTAAAGATGTCAGTTTGCATTATGACACCACCAAAAGCACACATGGGCCATGCAACATGCACAATACTTTTTCACCAAATATTTCAATCCACTAGCGGTCATTGGGCCTGATCCAGGCCTACGCAAATAATACGCCCTTGTGCGTAGCGTAATTACGCCAGCGTGCCTACGAAGCACTCCCCTAGGCACTCCCCTCGGTCGTCCGTATTAATACCATCTTACGCCGACTAAACCCTACCCAAAAACTTTTCTGAGTGTAACCACGGGCGTCTGTAGGCTCCATGCGTAGCTATGGCACTTAGCATGCCCATACTGTACGATTTACATTGCCTTACCCCGCCTCAGATATGGAATTACAGGTGTCGTATGGCCCCTTCGCTCGTAGTTACGCTGTGGACTTTAGTCTTGTAAGTACGTTCAGAGTTTCTGGTCGTAACATCTGCCGCGCACATGCGCAGAACATGGAAAACAGCGTTTTCCCGACTACGCCGAGTGTAGATCTGGATCAGGCCCATTGTCTCTATCATAGTCTCTGCTCAAAAATCAAGTTTACCTACAGCAGCTGGTTCCTTTTCCTTAGATCAAAATGTACACTGCTATACTGTAATACCCCTCTGTAGTGCACTGCATACAGCATAGTTCTGTCTACGGCCGTGTCTTTCTCTATACAGCTGCTCTTTTTGCAGCCAGTAAAACTGTAAGGTCAGAAATAGCTGACAAAGGGGACAACATAGTGCAATATAAAGCCTATCTTATAAACCAAGCAAATCAATTTGCAAATGCTAGGTCCATGCAGAATATATTTATTTATTTACTTCACAAATTTCTGAGGAATTATGTTTGTTTTGCCAATGTATTTCCTTGCTATGGGAAAAAGCTTATATCAATTTGCTGTGTCATATTGAATAGGTATAAATGTAAGGTTAGTTATTAGGAACAGTTTGAGTAGGGTTGGTGACAGTAAAGAAGGGCATGTGGAGAGGGTGCACCGTAGTGCAGGTCTGGCCAACCGGTAGCTCTCGAGTACAACTGCCCAGCGGGTTAAGCAGTTGTCTGACTGACTTGCCCATCTGTGGTTAAGGAAATCCCCAGGTGGGCACCACTGCCTGGCACTGTGCATTATGCTGGGGGAATCTAAAGGGAGGATCCGACCCTTGCAATAGTTCAGGGCCAAGAGTTGGGGGTGCACTGCGCGGCATAAGGTATCAAAGACCCAGCAGTCAGCTGAACCATGGCACAGTTATACTGCTTGGCCCCACTTATATTTAAAAGGACCAGTCACAGCGTGTGTTGCGGTGACTAGCCGCAGCCCCGCTCACCAGGATGCTGGCATGACCCAAGGTCATCATCATCACAGCTGAGAGCGAGCAGCGGAGGAGAGAAACAAAGTGAAGACAGCAAAGCACATAAGAAGTAAATGAAAAATACACTGGGGATTGTGGATTGAATGGATGGACACACAAGCAGAGACAGAAAGGCTGGCTGGACACACACATGGAGGATCAAAAAGGCTTTCCTTTTAAAGACTGTTTAAAATTGTATTACCGTAAATGGGTGTGCATTGCTTTGCCTAGGGCCTATAATACTGTAAAAATGGCCCTGGGCATACGTAGACCGATTCAGACTTAACAGTAAGCCAACAAGATCTAAGTTTGTATGGAGGGGGCTGGACGCATACTGCATGCGCCCTCTAACTGGTGTGTGTGCAGTGTAGTCATGGGCAGGTGACCGCTGTGCATGCGCAGGCAGCTGTCAGAGGCTAGCAGCTTAATTCAGTGCTCAGTACTCAGTCCATAAGCTCAGAACTGTTATATAGGAGTACTTAAATAGAACATTGGTTCTCAACCAGTGGTACTAGTACCATTGATGGTGATTGGACAACTGTCAGGTGGTACTCAAGGCAACTGGGCAAGGTTGTATAGATGTCAAATTATCGGGTGATTGGGCAAATAATTGCTCTAGTGTATGGCCAAGATCGATTTTTCAAACGCCAAATAAACGTACCAGAGACGTTCTGGTACGATTATTTGGTTGTTTGACATGTTAAATTTTTATCAGGAGCAAGCTCCCAATATTTTAAGGGAGGCAATCAGCAAGCTGAATGGCTTCCTATCCCTGCAATAGACACCACTCCATATCTATGTACAAAGCTGCTCTGGCAGCTTTGAATTGTACCTTCAAAGCTGTCAGAGCAGCATAGCACACAGATATACAGCAGCGGTTATTGCAGGGAGTAGTACAGACAGGGATCAGCCGAAACCGCGCTGTGTGAAGCGCGGCTTCAGAGGATTCTTGTCTGTATGTCTGCCTGCAATAGCCGCTTCTGTATATCTGTGTACTATGCTGCTCTGACAGCTTTGAAGGTATATTTCAAAGCTGACAGAGCAGCTTTGTACATAGATATGGAGCGGCACGAGCGCCCTGCCTCGCCCCCTCTTCTGCTAGTATTATCGGTCCCAGCAGAGGAGGTGTATGGTGCCGATAACAGGACATTTCCCTTGCGGGAAATCGTCCCGTTTATCGGGCTACCCCCTGCTGGGACAAATAATTGCTCTAGTGTATGGCCAGCTTTACCAATGTAATAGGGTTATAAGACTATTGATTTAACAGCTAAAATTTGAATAAGTTTAAATATAGGATCTATTTATCAAACATAAGAGAAATATAATTTTTCTTTAACAAAATGCACAAATTGTTAATTATACAACTGTTTATTGATTTGGACGTATATTAAGACTTACTGAGGAATCCTGCTTTGGATCACGATATCAATTTCTTTTGATACAAGTCACTGTATTCAGCTCTGCAGGTCAACAAATAATGCTCCAAAGTAAATCCACATACTTATTAGCACCCAACTGGCCTCATTCTTCATGTGCTTTTTCTGAAAAGAAATAAATAAGAATAATAAGAAAAAAATAAAAATAAAAAGCGAGGAAAAAAGAGGAGAGAGAGGACTAAAAAAATATATTTGCATCATCCAATCACTCACTCAGCTGTAACAGAATATACAGAGTTTATGAAAATAGTCCACATACAATCTTTGGTTACAGGATTCCCCCCACCCCCAAAAAAAGAAGCACAACAGAATATCCAGTTTACACTTTACATAAAGATGCTTTATCTGAATGTATACTTAACCATCTATACAGTTCAGATCTAAATCTCAATGTAATAATTTTTTCATAGAGCCTCCAACAACCCTTTTAAAAGTAAACATGATCTCTCATGACCTCCAGCAACACAGGCCAGTGCTTCAACCACAAGCCTACTGGGGGAAAGGTGTGGTATTGTGGTTGAGACATAGGAGTACAAAAAATACACAAGAAAACCAAACTTTTCATCTTGAGCCTTCAGACTTTGATGAAATCTTGGCTTCTGTTTAGTTCTAAAACCCTCTATAAGCACTTTAAAGTATCTATGCCATTGTACAATTAATCATACACCAAACCAAGCAGATAACCTATGTTAACACCTAAAAATATGCAATGAGGTGTAGTTGGAGTGATCATATTGTTACAGAAGTGAAAAACACAGCAACCACTTTAAGCACTTAAGAACTATTCTCCTCTGGGAGACAGGTAAACAGCTAAAACCCATAGGTTAAAGCCTAGAAAACAATCTAGCACCACATTGCTGTAATTTTAAGTTTAAGAATGAGGCTTGTTAGAAATGTATGTAAAATTGCAGAGAATGCGTGTATACCTCCATTTTTTTAAACAGTGGAAAGGATAGTAGGGGTAAAATATAGATACCGGTATAAGGAAATAAAAATTCTTTGTGTATAATATATATATGCTCAGTTTATAAACTCACTACAATATTTAATACAGACACAGCTATGAAATAAGCTCAGATTTTTCCAGCACTGAGCTTTCTTTCTACTTACTGAGGGTGCAGAGTCAGATATATTTAGTAAATGAACATGAGGAACAATCGCAGTTTTAAAAATGCCCAGAAGAACAGAAGTCTACAGCTACTAACATCATTCATTGACCTGAAAAAAACCCCGGTCATGGATAAGTGATGATAAAACCTGACACCATTCCAAGTAGTAGATACATTGCTTTGAGTATGTTTTTTTGTTTTATTTTTTTAACTTAAATTTTATTTCTTAGGTGCGTCATATTGGTGAGGGTCATCTTGGTCCACCATGTACCTGGCATATGATACTTGGAGGAAATACTAGGCTAGATCACAAGGGGGCAGATCCAGAACTACGCATTTCCGCGAATTTACGTGTGTCGGAGACGTAAATTCGCAGATTTGTACGCACTGCGCATGCGCACCGCAGAAAATACGCACATTCACGTAGCGTATTTTCAAACGTATGGGTAATTTACGTATTGCTAACGTAAATACTTACGTGTGGGCGTGCCAAATTTACGTTAGTGACCAATACGTGCGTTTTACGTGAAGTAGGCGGGGGGGTGGTATGTAAAGTGTACAGTATGGGCGTGCTAAGCTGCGTAAGTTAGCGTAGTCTGTACGCCCGTTAGCGGACGTATGCTGTT
The DNA here is from genome assembly GCA_011038615.1 of Limnodynastes dumerilii. Taxonomy (NCBI): domain Eukaryota; kingdom Metazoa; phylum Chordata; class Amphibia; order Anura; family Limnodynastidae; genus Limnodynastes; species Limnodynastes dumerilii. Next base: position 224,129 of record WWET01001302.1, on the reverse strand, counting down.
ATGTTAGGCAAAGTTAAGGTAGGGTTTGGGTCGCGTAATTTCCGAAAATACGTCCGTGCAAGGGGTGTGCCGTGGGGAGTGTATTGACCTTACGTGCACGAAAATACGCACCGCTAAAATACGTACGCACACACGTAGTTCTGGATCTACCCCAAGGTCTCTTCTCTACTGTGCAATGAAGTTCCGCAAGTGAAAAGGAAAAGACTGAACAAAGAATGGTAGGGAGTTTGTCACTGGAGAAGTAGTTTGTTGGAGAAAGTTAAGACCTAACCATTAGTATAGGATTGCAAAACTCAGATTCCTTTTAAGGGTAAAAGTTCTCCATAGGAAACAAAGCTCAGCATCAGATAACTCACTATATCCTATGATAAAAATATAGGAACTAAGAATGTCACAAACAAAACTGTGGTATAAATCGGGGAATTAATTATTTGCAGATATAATGTGGTGAGCAGAAATATCATTTAATATAGCTATCAAAGGATGTGATCTTTGTACTCCGAGTTGTTAAGTACGGGTTTGTCCAATCAGTCTGTTTTGTGATTGCTTTCTAAAGTTTACCAATCATTCATGTTCATACACTGAATGAAAACACTGGTCAACAAAATCTTTATTATTTTTTGACACAAGAGTTCATGTAAGTGCATTGCACGGTGTTTTCTGTGCTAAATTCAAACAAGTATTTTAAAATGACCATTATGCAAGGATTTTGAGTGAAATCCAATTTAAGTTTACAAAACCAGCTTTATTAACTTTATGGCAGGCAAGACGGACTTAAAATGTGGATGCATAGGCTTTTCTGTTGTGGTTTGCCCCTGAAGCATTCCATAAGTGTCCAGCAGTAGTCAGCCAACATATTTAGACTTTACTTGCCCTGATACTGCTTTATCATTATGGAAACATCCTGATGGTACTTTTCCCCCATACTCAACAACAAAATAAAAGCCACTTAAAAGCGATAACCCTAGAGCAGCAGCAGCTCCTCATCCTAGAGCAACTCAAAAATAGATAGAACTAAAAAGAAGAGGAAGGTAAGTGTCAGTGCTATTGATAAAGTGTGCTGTTGAATCAAACTAATAACAAATATATGAAATTATTTCTAAAAACACATATGAAATAACGTCAAAAAAATATATATATAGACTAGCGGAATACAGGTAGCAGAATTTTTAAAGTTCCAGATAAGGTGTAACAAATGACCCAAAGGGTCCCAGTAACAATGGACAGTCTAGAAAACCGCTGTGTCTGCGATGTCCTAACAGTCAAAATGTAGGAGGAGCCCCAGAGCAGAGTGGCTGGAGCAAGAGCGTAAATGAGGCACTATCGGAGCCTTGACGCGTTTCGGCTGCAGCCCTTTCTCAAAAGTGAGAAGGGGCTATGCAGTGGTCTTTCAGTTGGGGGGAAAGAAAGGGAGACATCAAAAATGAGGGCCCCAATGTGTCTCTTAGTTACCGACTTTGTAACCAAAGTAAACCTCTTAGCACCGCTTATGATTGAAGTCAAATGCTGTTTCTGCCATTTAAATATTACTTCATTCAAAAAGAGTTAACACACCTTCTAAGAATTCTAAGGCAGAGCAGCACAGTGTAGCTTTTTGCACAATTCTGAGGAACAGCGCATTGCATCCATAACCGAGTGCGGGATGCAGAAACGTATGGAGCTATGTCCACACTGTCAGATTCACTTGGTATGGACACAGGCAGCGGCCTATAGACACCCCACTGAACACTGCAAACAGGCCATATATCACAATATCAACTTTTATGTTAGAATAACCTAAAAACTGTGGGCGATTGAAATAATCTGACAGTTTATGAAGTCAACACAGAGAATACTTTTATAACGCCACATGAGAAGCCCTGTAACAAAAACATTGTCTTTCAATGTAATCTGTCAGAAATTGGTGGATCAGACGGATTAATTAATGACAGCAAATTGCGTTACATTAAGATTGTCTATTAAGCTGAAAACTGTACAATATATTAAGTAAAAAAAAAATGCAAAAAAGACATAAAAAACAGGCAACAGGATAACTAAGTACCGTATTTCCCCATGTATAAGATGCACCTTTTTTAGACAAAAAATAGGTCTAAAAATCAGGTGCTTCTTATACAGGGGATGTAACACTGAACTTACCTTTTCTGTCCCTCCGGCAGTTTCAGGCTCTCTCCCCGCGGCTGTGACTCATGCTGTCTCCCTCGCATCGCGCACTGCACAAAGCATTTGTACAGCGTGCACCGCGAGGGAGATAGTCTGAGTCAGAGCTGCGGAGGAGAGAACCTGAAACTACCGGAGGGACCGCCAGAGGGACAGAAAAGGTAAGTTCAGTGTTACATCCCCTGATCCCTTGTAGAAGATGCACCCCATTTTTAATTAAATAATGCTTAAAATAATAGATAAAAAATACATTTAAAATTATTATTTCTTTTAAATTTAGGCTCCAAAAACAGGGTGCGTCTTATACGTTGCAAAATACGGTACTTGAAAACAATTTACAGAAAAAGAAAAATCAAGATGTCCAGTTTACTTCTCGCAACAAAAAGCTACATGGTACTACGAAGAATGATTTTGCAATGGAGTACTCACAATTTGTAGCAGCCCAAAATATGTTGCTTGATGCAATTCTACCTTTAAAGCGGCTTTTGCTTAACAGTTCATAAATAAGCACTTATTAAAAGAAAGCAAGTGCCGAGTTAATCGCTCTAGATAAGCCTTTGTAGCATATTGTAATAGAAATAATGATGCTCCTGGGACAAGTCAGGAAGTGTGTATAAATACAAGAATAGGCCACCAGGGGCATAATAAAGCAGGCTTGCAAGGTTGGAATAGAACACGGATAGGGAGATGCTGTTATGAACTAACCACAGCAATCTCTGCAGAGATAACTCACTCTAACAAGGATTAAGACCCACCCAGAAAGCCATCTCCCAACCCACACAAGTCCAAATCTTCTCTTGCTACTAATATCTAAAAGGTGTTAAAAGAAACACTTGGAACCTGTGTACAATTTCTTCTTCCTACCCAGGGCCAAATTAACCCTGGGGCGACTGGGGCAATGGCTTCAGGTCCCCCACAAACTTTACAAAACTCCTGCTGCAGTTTAAGAGGATAGATGACATCTTCATCTTAAACACACTGTATGGTGGCTGCGGTCATATGACAGCTGCTGCGAGAGTGTGTTAGGAGGAGCATGTCAATCACTGACATCCATCCTCATGCACTGCAGTGGGCGCACAGTCTGGTTAGAATATTCAGAACAGGTAAACGCTTAAGATAGGAAATCGCAGGATTTAAAAAAGTGTGTATGGGGGTGGGGTTAATAGAGTGTAAATGAAGGGGAGGGGAGGTGAGAAAATTAACAGAGCTAGGGTAATATATTTGTGTGTGTATATATATATATATATATATATATATATACATACACAAATTTAATTTAATCATGTTTGACTATTCACATAATCGCATTGCATGTTAAATATGAATACAGAAAGACTATTTTAGAGCGCATGCAGGATTAAGTACTGGGGGTGTTTTTTGCACTTTGATATGGAAACTGTTGGCATTACAATACATGCAGTACAGGCTTCCAGCACGGATCTGCATCCTCATCAGCCAGGATTCCATGCTGGAGTCTTTCCAATGGCAGGTGGGATGACTTGCCATATGTACAGCTTGTACGCATGGTGGGTGGGAGGAGTTATGCTAATCATGCAGTATAGGCTTGGTTAAGCCCTTACGTATGATCCTTCATTACACACCAGTCCCTTATGCACAGGGGTGCCTTTGTGTGTGAAAAACTTACGTACTGTTCTGGGAAAGGAGTGTAT
>WWET01001302.1:208858-219876 GCA_011038615.1 Limnodynastes dumerilii | reverse complement strand
GCAATCTACATATCGAAACGATACACAGATTACGTACAATAGCTACTACGCATGCGCAGTAGCTATTGTTCATTGAATTACGTCCGTCTATGGAAGACGGACGTAGTTCTGGATCTACCCCATAGCTATTATTATAGCCATTATTATTATTAAGACGGTGTATTGATTCTGCAGTCATAGAATGACAACGTGTTCATGTATCAAAGTACCATCCTTTTGTAAATTAAAATTGAGAGCCCTACAATTCGTGCTACACTTCCTTGTGTATAGATACATATTAAAGTGAATGTCTTGTAAACACTCTAGTACTGACAATTGTAAGGATCCTTGGCAGCTTACTGTAGTACCATTAGAGTTTTCAGGTAAATTGTGGGCACAACATGTACTGTCAAGTTTCATTAGTAATCCATTTACTTATTGTGTGTACAGATGACAATGTACATAGAGAGAAGGACAGTAACACTAAAATGCCCAAGGCTTTAAGGGGGTCTTTCTTTGTACATAAATGTGCACACAATAGTTGTTAAGTGTAAAATACCAAAGTACTCTGACAAAATCTTTAAACACAGTCACCAGATTTTGAGCACATGACTAAAATCGATATGAGCACAGCCTTCTCTGTGTCCCTAATACCTTGACAAAACATTTGTGAATAGAAGAGCTCTTTCTTCATGTCAGTATTTATTCAACACATATCAGTGACAGAATTGAAACATTGTTGCAAGCAATCACAGTTAACAGGTTTAAAAAACGATCATTATCTTCTATAAATAGTTAGATATCTCAAGGCTTTCTTGACATGCTGCATACAAGGAGTCTCATATTTGCTTACAGAAAAAGGCAACAATGTTTTAGAAATATCTCTGCTCAGAAAAAGGTTTGCTGAAATGATTCTGTGGTACTAGGAGCCCCAGGTAAAGCATCTCATTGTGTGCTATGTAATTAAGGTGCCACCATAAATCTAGCCGATTAACACAAGTCACCGGATCAGTGTAACATGTCCATTTTTCACAGGACACAAATCAGTAGTACAGTCAGCCAGACACAAAGGCAGAAAGCGCATTACTATTGCCTCATTACTAAGAAAATCTAAGCATGCTTACAATATTCTTATATTTTACGAATAGGACATATTTGCTGCTCTAGAAAGGACTATCCAGTCATTAGTAGGTAATCAGGATGAACAATGTTTATAAAGCAACAATGGAAAATTAATGGACACATTCATGAAAAGTAAACCAAATAAGAACCATTGTGTTTTTTAGTGTCTACATGTACTTTGAGGGTTTTTATTTAAATTTTATTAAAGTAAACATTTAATTGCTAGCTTTTCTTTACTTAGATTACTTGGCAAATGTATTTAATTTTCTATCCTGTATTTTGCTGTATCATTGAGTTTGTATTTACAGTTCTGTACTTTGAAACACAAGAAAAATAACCCCCAACAACATTGCCCCCTATAGACTAAGAAAAAGGGGAAAATCTGTGAAAACAATAGCAATAAATATTTTTTAAACTACTGAACCAAACATGTTTTTCCTCACAATTGTTCTTATCTAAGAAATAACTCTATTTCTAGCACAGGGCCTATCGTTTTTACAAATGGTTCCCGTATTGCATCAATAGGGATTACATATGATAACATCTAAAAAAAAATCAAACCAAAATGAGCCGATGAGCCAAGAAACCCCCAATAGCTTTATTTATTTAATGCTGCTGAGATACGCACTATCTGTGTAGTTTTAAAAACAGCTAGTCTTAGATGTGTACAGTGGGATGACATTAATTAACATTTAATTATTAAAATCTGTGGTATCATTATTGTAAAATGACTTTGGGATCACAATGAAACCAAAACCAGTATTATCAGAGACATAAGATTTAGTAGAAATGATCTGTAAACCCAAGTAAAAAATAGTACATGTGTATAAGCAAAACCCATGCATTCACTGTACCAGCAAAAATATAATAAGGCCCTTCCAACAGTAAAAGGGTTAAGTGCAAGCAAGGTCTTACAGTAATGATTAAACATACAGAGCCTCAGAGCAGTGCAAGGTCCACCTTAGTGCAGCAGTCTTCTATTGCACCTTCCCCCTTCACCGCCTCCCTGCCCTCTAGCTGCTGGCAAGGAGTCTATGGCCATACACGCAAGGCTTCTGGTAAGGGGGAGGATGCAGACCTCATCTGGGGGTGGGGGAGACAGATGCAAAGAAATACATTTGCTGTGACAAATAAACACACTGTATATTGACACTTCCTTTATCTTCTCTCCACAAGGATTATGACACTACTAATAAAGACATGAACATATTTATGTTGCATCTGTGCAGAAAACCTAGTGTGTCACTTCTCCAAGCACTGCACCGAAAATGAAAGGATTACTATGCAAAAAGATTATACTCTCAACAAAATGAACATGTAAGAAATATACTGTATGCCATCCAGACTTGCACCAGATCCTGACACATCTGTTTCTACATTATTAATATGAAGTACTTTTTTAATCCTACGTAAAGCCATAATATAATACTTTGTCATGCAAAACATCAGCTCTTGAAACATTGATTTGAAAACGTGGATTTCAAAATCTGATTTACAATAAACACATTTAGTCCTTACTGGTATAGTGTGTAGACCGGATCCAGAATTAAGAAACATGGGTGTTTTAAAACAGCATGTGTGTGCTTTAGGCTTCCATCACAGAACTGGATACTCAGGGGTAGATTCAGAATTTGGGAGTAAGAGCAGGTCATATTTAGAATTATATATCATACCCGTTTCACACTGAGCCAAAAACCCAGGATATTGCAGGGGCAAGCCCTGACGACCCGGGTTGTGGCTCAGTGTCAACGGGTGTGACTGCATCTACCAGAGTCTAATGACCCTGGGTCTTCTGCAGGATTATTTCTGGGTACAACCCAGGTAGCAGCCAGTGTGAACAGTGCAAACCATATTTTTCAACCAGGGTCTTACAGAAAAGAAGGGACACAGGAACATTTTAACTCATCTTTTGATGACTCGCACTTATTGCTAGGGCAGACCTTGGTTAAGTGTGAAAGGGTCTGACCCGGGAATTTTCCAGGTTCAAAAACCCAGGATATAACCTTGTTGTGTAATAGGCGTGATTGTTCCGCCGCTTCGTGATTAACCCATTGTAGGCGTTGTCATGCCATTGAGGGGCGTGGTCAACCCATCATGTCTGCAGCCCCCTGCCAGTACTCCGATCATGGCTCCAGCCCCCCCTCCCAGTACTCTCATGTGTCTACAGCCCCCAAGATGATTCCCCATCATGTCTTACCAGCCCCCCCATTATGTGCCTCCAGCCACCCCAGTATTCCCATCATGTGCCTCCAGCTCCCCAGTATTCCCATCAGGTCTCCAACCCCACCTCCCAGTACTCTCATCATGTCTCCAGCCCCCCCCAGCACTCCCATCATGTGTCTCCAGTGCCCCTCATTACACCCATAAAGTGCCAAAAACCTCCCCCCAGCCAGTACTCCCATTAAGTGCCCCCCCCCAAGTTTTCTTACCTTACCTGTGTTCTCCTCCACGGCACGCTCTCTCTTCCTCCTCATACAGGAAGTTCCTGTATGAGCGTCTGCGTCAGTTATATAGAGCAGATGAAATCAGCTGCTCTGTGTAACTGCCTCGGCAGCTCATACAGAAACCTCCTGTATGAGCAGGCCGGTCTTCATAGCGGGAGGATGACCGGCCTGGTGCCACATCCCTTCGCTTACAAGGGTCCCCTGTTGCCTCTCCCTGTCACCGGGCCTGGGGCACCCCCTTGAATTAGGGGGGTGAGATGCCCCCTCGCCCCCCCCCATTCCGATGCATGTACCACCATATAAAAACCCATTTCAACCCTTTTTCTCAGAGTCTTGCACAAGGAAACAATAGTAGACTGGAAGCTCAACACTACAAAAACAATCTAGGTACAGTAATTATTATGTATGTTTGCCTGCCTTCCCAAGGTCCTCGCAAACTGCTCTCCCCTTAAATAACATGAGGAAAAAAGAACCCAACAGCTGATGCTAATCACAGATCTATTTTTCCCATGGGCATTTCATTCCCACTTCCCCAGTCTTCAGACCACTTCCTTCCTCTCTGCTATCATCTAAGAGTACACAGGCAGCATTGGAAACTTTCTAGGCTTTGCAGTGGGTCAGCAAGTCTATCAGACTTAATTATCTTACACAATTAATGCAGGTGTCTTGGAAATTAATTTTAACTTGCTTTAACCAACTCTCCCTGAATGAATAAAAAGTTTAAGTAAAAAGTGGGTGACTACTATAAATCCTTAAAGAGTTTTACAGTTTCTCTGAAGCAGATTCAGTTCCAGATGAAGTTTGTTCCACCCCCTGATGAATGATTACAAAATTTAAAAATTGTGTCCCATTTCTCTGAACTGATGCATATGGATGTGGCCATATTCATGTAGGCCAAATATAATCAGACTGTCGGATAACCAAGACAACATAAATACAGTAATGGCGAAAGGAATGCAAATTACTCTTTGACCTCTTGTTACTAATTTTAGGTTTCCTTTAATTTTGAAAAAGTCAGCAGAAATTTTCGATTTACACTATTCATAATAAGGTTTGTTAAATACTGAAAATATTTTTTCCATATTTTTATACTAATAGTTTTCCTGGATGCAGCCATGGGCGGAGCTAAATAAACACCTTTAGCGTAAAACTTAGATGATGCTTTCACAATCACAAGGATCATTTGCAAGTTGGCAAGGATAATTTTGATGCACATTTACGTAAGGGTTTTACAATGAATGCAAGTTTTCAATTATGAAACATAGTGACTATAAGACAGCAATGGACTCTTCTAAATATGGGAAATGTAAAATAGTCAATTTAAAATTTAAATGGAGGAAAATTAAGGGCATATTAAGGAGGGTAAACACGTGCTTATGCTCAATTGCACTGTTTGGGACCACCTTTAGTTAAATGCTCCTATATAAGCTTATATACAGACTTATTTAGACTGTAGATATCACAGGTGTGAAAACACCATGAGACGCCATGATAATTAGTAGTAATAGGGCAGACTGAACACCATCCACAAATAACCAAGGAAAGCTTCCCTTTGGTGAGACAGCTCTAGGTGGCTCAAACTATTAATGTAATAACTGTAATGTTATTATGTTAATATCTGTAACTGTAATGCAGGTATCCCACAGAAATTAAATACATTTGTTTGTATTAAAAATCTGACAGAGATGGATTCTACATTTTTTTTATGGCATATTTATTGTCATCTGATAGAAAACAGAGAGACACACACACACACACACACACACACACACACACACACACACACACACACGACTCCTCTATTATACATTTATTACCCGTGTCTGGAAATGTGTTTTGTTTGTTTATTTCACAAACAGCAATGGCACTTTTTCTCCCAGCCTCCTCCTGCTGCTAGAATCTCTTTATTCCTCTCCCTGCCAGAGCCCTAACCATGGTTTTGCACACTATGCGTTACACAGCTCACTGGAAATGCCTAATGAGAATCTGATCTGGCGTCCAAAACATTCCCTCTCCCTCATGGGCAGCTGCCTAAGTAGCATCCTCGCTGCTGTTATAATCTGCTTGGTCAATTCTCTAAGGGAACAAGCAGCAACAAGGACAGAGGGGGGAAAACGAATAAGGAAAGGGGGATGATGACACACTCGCACAAACAGAAATGATAAATAGTGAAAAAAAAAATGATGGCCCTGCAATCTCAGAGTTCTTATACAAAATGGGAAAATTTGAGCAGCTCACGGGTTCAGTGCTACTGGGAACATAGGACAACATAAAAATCAATGCACATTTAATGAGAGAGTAAGAAAGAAAAGGGAGGGCCAATAGAATTTTGGTATACTGGACATATAAACATCTGTGTCCAACTTTAAAATAGTAGATATCGATGTGCTATGAAATAGTAACATGCAACAAAATAAAAATAAATAAAATCACAAGGTTAACATACACCGGGTAAACCAGCTTATTTTCATTTGGCCTTTCTGCACCATAACACTCTAACCCCAGTGTATCTTTTCCAACAGGTTTTAACAGATTCCAGTTTAAAAGCAAATATGAAACATGAAGAGGGATGCAGTTAAAAGGTTTAGGTTGGCATGACGCAACACGTTGAATCTATTTGCAGTACAATAGTGAGGTTTGAAAGTCTAGAATAGACTTGGAAATGTTTATGGAAAAAGCAGAGGTATAAGACTCTGCTATACATATTGTTACTAAGGTGGAAAATTCTTCACATCTTGAGAATACATTTGATTTATATGGCACTGACTATATGCTTGCATTCTTGTACATACCAAAGAAAAAACTGCAGACACTAAAGCCCAGCAATGATGGAGTTCTAACAAATTACATCATCATTTTTATGACATGTGCAAAAAAATAAAATAAAAAAAATTTCAAACAGTTTCTTTAGAAGAGACAAACTACATCGTTCAACTATGTATATGTGTGAGTGTGTATAATATATATTTTACATAGATATATAGAAACTCTTTGAGTTAATATATATGCAACTATGATGCATCACAGCTTCCGCCATATGGGACTTTGTAGCAGATCTTTTAGAGTGCCCATGCCCAGGGCCGCCACCAGGGCGGAACTGTCGGAACTTTTGTCCCAGGCCCAGAGAGAGGGTGCTTGCTGAACCTCATCTTATATCTTTGTGGTATAGTACTGCCAATATATGCTGCTGTAGAGCTGTAGCAGGCTGCACAACGTCAGGCCAACGCGCAGGGAAGTCTTTCAGCCTGCTGTGAATCAAAATTGCAGGACTCCAGCACTACGACCCTATGTGACGTCACAGGTAAAGTCTCATAGGGGGTGGAGTGCTACAGCTTGTGTCCCGGGCCCCAAACTCCTGTTGACAGCCGTGCCCATGCTGACTCCTGTCTACCTATCGAAAGTGCCTACAATGAGCATGTGAACTGGACCATGGAGTAAATGAAAAAGGTAGCCTGGTTTTAGAAATCACATTTTCTTTTATATTTGGCTGGCCAAGTGCATGTGCATTGTTTAACTAAGGAAGAGAAGGGTATGTTACGTGGAGGACATTTACCTGACCTGCCGTTAGGGGCTGCTGTGGGACTCATTGTGCAATGTGGTCATTCTCCTGACCTGCCCCTAGGAGCTGCTGTTTAGACTTTGCCATCATGTTTAATTTACAGCACCTGAGCAGCTAGATTATAAGGACAGCCTCTAGCCAACTCAGGTGCTGGTCATTTTGACTTGTTTGCTTCTTGTGTATTCCAGTCCTGGTGTTACCATCTTGAACCTTTATAAACAAGCTGCCTTTTGTCCTGTTTGTAAGATACAATTTGGTTTTTGAATATATTTTTGTTCATTTGTATCATTGTATTTTGGTTTTCTTTGTGATCTTCATTATTTCTTATCCTGTTTGTATTTGTGTTTATCTGTATCTTTGTATTCAGTTTACAATGTACTCAAGGATCTAATGTTTTGGTTAGTTCTACTTTGTGCTCAGTGTTCCATCTGATTTCTGTTTGTATTTGCACTCAGTAGTGTTTGTACTTGTAAGGTGGTACGCAGGCTACAGGGCCAGTAACTATAGTGGAGCTGTGCAGGATTTGCGGATTCTTCCTGGCAGGATCAGCAAATCAGTGGGCCAGATTCTATTTGTCGCTAAGCGCACTGCAAACTTTTCCCCATCTATCACGGTAGGTAAAATGTCCTGATTTTTTTGGCGCACGTGCACGCATAAAAATTCACCCAAAAAAATTTGCGGAATTAGCTTCACACTGCAAAAAACGCAGGTGCGAAGCTAATTGAATCGGGCCTCTGCATATACGAGCAGAGAGGATGGAGCTTCCTACTGGCATTGAAGGAAGATGATCCAAGGAGCTGAAGGAAGCTGAGGAGACTGATTCATAGTGCATCTGCTGGGGCAGGTAACGTAAGAAAGAGGTGGGAATGGAGTGTAGAGAGAGATATAAGAGTAGGAGGCGGGGGTGTAATGTGTGGAGGAAGATATAAGAGAAGGGGGGTGTACTGTGGAGAGGGATATAATAGAGGGGGGATTGGTGTAATGTGTGGAGAGGGATATAACAGAGAGGGGAATGGTGTAATGTGTAGAGAGGGATATAATAGAGAGGAGAATGGTGTAATGTGTAGAGAGGGATATAACAGAGGGGGAATGGTGTAATGTGTGGAGAGGAATATAACAGAGAGGGAATGGTGTAATGAAGGGGCGGCCAAACAGTCGATCGCGCCTCCCAAGTGTCCCGATTACCGCTTCACAACTTGTCCCGAGAGATCAGACTCTCAGGACAAAGTTGTGTTTTTTTTGCTTCACACTACAGGTAATACAGGGCTCCTATGGGAGCATGGCAGTGACCGAACCTACGCGGTCACTGACATTCTACAAACAGATTTGGTCCTACAGGGCACCCATAGGAGCCCTGTATTACCACTACCGCACCACGTGACTGCCGCAGACAGAGAGGCAGCAGCAGAGAGGCAGCGCCGCAGAGGAAGGGAGAAGACGTCAAAGGTAAGTAACAGAGGCTGGAAATAAGGGGCAGACAATGGTGGCTGGACATTTAAAGGGACAGACAATGGTGGCTAGACATTTAAAGGGCAGACAATGGCGGCTAGACATTTAAAGGGCAGACACAGTGGCTGGACATTACAAGGGGCAGACACGGTGGTTGGACATTACAAGGGGCAGACACGGAGGCTGGAAATTATAAGGGGCAGACATGGTGGCTGGAAGTTATAAGGGGCAGACATTGGAGGCTGGACATTACAAGGGGCAGACATTGGAGGCTGGACATTACAAGGGGCAAACATGGAGGCTGGACATTACAAGGGGCAGACATTGGAGGCTGGACCTTACAAGGGGAAGACATGGAGGCTGGACATTATAAGGGGCAGACATGGAGGCTGGACATTATAAGGGGCAGACATAGAGACTGGACATTACAAGGGGCAGACATGAAGTCTGGAAATTATAGTTTGTTTAGTTTTTTTTTATGTGTTCATTGGTTCATAGCCTTCTAAAAAGTATTGCATTATAATTATACTGGACTATGGTAGACCTCAAAAGATTTTTTACATTTAGAGTAGATCCCTAAGTCCGAAAGTCTGGCCACCCCTGGTGTGATGTGGAGAGAGGGATATAACAAGGAGGAGAACGGTGTAATGTGTAGAGAGAGACGTAACAGAGAGATGAATGGTGTAATGTGTAGAGAGGGATTTAACAGAGGAGGGATGGTGTAATGTGTAGAGAGGGATGTAACAGAGAGATGAATGGTGTATTGTGTAGAGAGAGGGATGTAACAGAGGAGGGATGGTGTTATGTGTACAGAGGGATATAACAGAGAGGGGAATGGTGTAATGTGTAGACAGGAATATAACAGAGTAGGGAATGGTGTAATATGTGGAGAGAGATATAACAGAGGGGGGAATAGTGTAATGTGTGGAGAGGGATATACCAGAGAAGGGAATGGTGTAATGTGTGGAGAGGGATATAACAGAGAGGGGAATGGTGTAATGTGTAGAGAGGGATGTAAAAGAGGGGGGGGGGATTGGTGTAATGCGTGAAGACGGATATAACAGAGGGGGGCGGGGATTGGTGTAATGTGTGGAGACAGCTATAACAGAGGGGGGATTGGTGTAATGTGTAGAGAGGGATATAACAGAGGGGAATGGTGTAAGGTGTAGAGAGGGATAAAAGTAAAAGGGGGGTGTAATGTGTGGAGAGAAATATAAGAGAAGGGGTGAAGTAATGTGTGAAGAGGGAAATAAAAGAAGAGGGGTTTAATGTGTGGAAAGGGATATAAAATAAGAGAAGGGGGATGGTGTAATGAGTGGTAAGAAATATGAGAGAAGGGAGGGTCTATTGGGTAGAGATGGATATAACATAAAGGGGAATGTAATACATCATGTGGGGAAAGGTATAATATTTCATGCGAGGAGAAATGTAATGTGTAATGTGACGAGAAGGATGTAGCTGAATGGGGAAGGTATAATAAATAATGTGGGGAGAGGGATGTAACAAAATTAAATCTTGACCCTAAATTTAACCTGAGCTGAGCCTGACATATAAATGTTATGGTAATGGTAAAGTTAATTGTTTTGGATTCAGTAAATTAATAGTTTCTGCAAAGTGGTACTTCACCTGGTTCCTTAGCGGGCGTTCACCAAAAAAAAGTTGAGAACCACTGCAGTAGGACATTTGTATCAACTTATATCTGTACCTTGTTTAAATATCAAAAATAACTAAAAGTTGGCAGAGGGAAAGGAGTATTACAGATATCAGAGGCAGATAGTTGTGTGTTCGGGGGAGCGGTGGAGCCCATCATCTGAAAGGGCAGGGTATGAGGCATCAAGGTGGCTAGCTCATTACAAATGCTTTTAAGAGTGACAGGAGACAAGTGATGGTGACTGATGTTTACTCGATTCTTATAGTGTCCGAAATCAATAAATGTATCAACACACACATCATCATTTCACTTCATCACCATACCTTGTGAATTCAGATGTCCAGTCAATGGCTATTCACGGTCCCTACCTGTCTGCTTGTTCAAAAATCAGCAACAAACATATAACCATAATTATACTGTCGATATTTGCAACAAAGGTTGTATGTGACCTAACATTATTTGGTGCACAATGTTAAAAACAGTCACCAAATAACTATCTGCACCATAGTGCGGTTCTCCTTTTGTTTTTCCATGCTATATATTCTGGGGGTACCGATGGGCTGCGGGAACGGCATATCCCCAGAACAGGTGCCAAAGACGTGTGTGTGTGGTTAAAGTGGAGATATCTGATACTGAGAGTGCCAGAAAACAGATTAGAAATACAAGTGGAATTATACCGTTAACATCCTCTGTAAGAACTAGAAGACTTGCATTTACTATTGGCAACAGACTGAGCAATATTGGCAGGGTTCGCAGCAACACTACTGTTATCTAATAGCGCTCATACATAGTGTGTGTGTGTGTGTGTGTGTGT
>WWET01001302.1:191200-201888 GCA_011038615.1 Limnodynastes dumerilii | reverse complement strand
TTTTTTTAAAGAAACGAAGCTGATTGGGTCTTTTTTGACCCAATCAGCTTCTTTCTGTGCGACCCGTGTTACAAAAAACACGGGTCGCACCGTTCACACTGAGGGCGACACGGGTCAGACACGGGAATTACCCCTCGTTAAATCCCGTGTCTGATTCCCGGGTCTCTCTACCCGGGTCGACGCGGGTGTGACCGTTCACACTGAGCCTAGACCCGGGATTTTCGGTCTTGCCCCGGCAAAGTCCCGGGTTTTTGGCTCAGTGTGAACGGGGTATAAGTAAGCATAGTCCTTCAATTAAATATTTAGCGGAACTTTTATCATAGCAAACCAATATGCCATAGACTAAAAGATATCCTGCAATATCTGCCTCATAGAAATATAGAAATTGATCGCAAATAACAACCACCATCTAGTCTGCCCCCACCCAGAACCCTTCCTCAAACATACCCCAAACCCATTACCTTGCAATTATTATTATACAGAAAACACTGTCTGTCACATCAGTCCCCGTCTCCACTGCAAGGCAAGAATGTTACTCACTGAGCCACTATGCGGCCTTTAATAATTACTTGATCAGGAGGTCAAGTAGATCAAGCAAGCTTGCCATCACTAAGCAGCCAATGAGAACAACTTTTATCTGTTTTATCTGTATATTTAAATACACAGATAGTGGTTTGGACCAATTATTAGGCATTGTGTGGTTCCATTTTCAACAGTAAACATTACAACATTCCATACCATCAGTTTTATCACAGAAAACATCCTGCTGCAATACCAAGGGGTGGGGGATATGTCTTGAGTTATATTAATATCTTATTCCAACACTATGCAATACCCATACACAACACAATAATCGGGAAAGCATCTTGAATGAATCATTCAGAAATTTTCAACAGTCAGATTATTGACTGTTTTATCAGTACACTAAACAATAATCGAGTCAATCAGCTAATTCACTTTATATCATACAGTTTGTAGACAGTTTTACCTTCCTCCAAAGTAAGAACTTTCGACTATTTCAAATATTACTTCCAAAGCAAGATTAATAGACGTACTTGCAAAAATACAACCCCCTTTTGCACAACGATATAAAGTGGAGCAATGATAGGATTATAAAATCTAAATAAACAAGAGTTTGTACATTTAAAATCGCATTTTTTTTTACCATATATACACAATAAACACTGTACTGTCATATACATTGGGCTGGATCCAGACTTAGATGAGTGCTTGAAATTGAGAGAGGAAGGTTACACCTGGGCTAAACCATGTTGATTTCAGGTAGAGTCAAGGTAATTGTATTCTTTGCATGCAAGGATATATCTTTGAATTGCTTACTGCACAGATACTGATCAGCCTTACTGTTACACTGTTATTTAGACTTGGGGTAGGAAACATCACCTTTCAACTCTAATACTGTTTGCCACAGATGAAATATGACTTCCTTGCAATCAACAAGGTTTAGCCCATGAGTAACTTTCTTCTCTTAATTTCAAGCACTTACTTAAGTCTGGATCCATCCCAATAACAGCACCATCCTTAGAAAATTAGGTTGGCACAGGTTTTTGATCAACACTATAGACCAGGAAATTAGAAAAAAATAAACAACAAATTTATAGTTTATAGCTGTTGAAACGAAGGTGATCTGCATTCACAAAAGATTAAATGTACAGGCCAAATTTGGTGTCCGAGATAAAACAAGGTCCCATTTCACTAACATTATAAATCTTTATCTCACACAGGCCTGAAAAAATAACGCATTCACATAAGAAATAAAACAACAATTTGTATTCAATCTAGATTCCTACTTTTTTCCTATTCCCAGCTGCATTTCTCAATAGCGTTATGGAAAAGCTATGTATCATGACACGGGCCAATGAAATTACATGGTCTATAATGCTTACCTGAAAATCCGATCCATACAACGCTGGACTGGGTTTTGAGCAATTGTAACAATGTAGTTACTCAATGCAACAGACTGTCTGCCTTAAAGGTCACAGACAAATGACAAGCTGAAGTTTTTTCTGATTTTCATGTTAGATGAGCAACAAAAGTAACTTAAGCCAGGCACAGACCCAATAATCATTTAAACTCAAAGAATAGGTAGGCAGAGACAACTGTATTAATTTAGGACAGATGGAAACATCTTCTGAGGAAATTATTATCTTAAATTGCCAGAGATAAATATATTCACAAAAGGGCAAGATAAAAATTGAGTGTTTCATTGTTCTCAACTTTGTCACTTGTTAAAAAACAAAGCATTTTGAATGAATTTTTTTCTAAGGAATGGCACGGATGTATTTTTTTAAACCTCTCCCTGATCACTACATAATTACAGTGACTACAGTATTCAATACTTCTTCTAAGTCCATTCCTCTGCTAACTAGACACAGGAAATCAATACTCTATTTCTTGTGACAATTGCTGTTCTGTCAAGAATTATGTTAGGATTCCAAAGCCATTCTTTAGAGTGGTGTCACTCAGGCACATATTCAACGTCAGAAGATACATGCCTAATATTATCTTTTTAATGTAGCACTTATAAGTGTCACAGCTGCTATAACATACATGTTTTAATGATTATTATTGTATTCTATACAATTGGTTGTTTATACACAAATCTTGATCAGTCAGATTTTACTTACAACCGGGTTTTATTGTGCGACGTTGCTTTCAAAGCCCTCTTAAAAAACAGTCTGCACTATTATGAGGAATGTGTATTAATGCACCTGTGTGAAAAGAGTTTAAAGAAGCTTTTTTTTTTTTTATAAATCAGCAAGTCAGGAAACACAGGTTGTGGTAAGGCGTAAGATTTTATTTTTCTGTGTACAAAACATGTACTTTACTGACATTATTGTACAATAATTTCTTGTACTCTCAAAACAAAGCAATAATACAGACCTTAAAATGTTAATAAGACACCCAGAGCTACTCTTTAATGAAAAAGTTAGCAAAGATAACAAGCTGCGAGACATCTTTCGAATAAGTTTAATCAAACTTATACTAGAAGGTAAAAAGTTGACAGCTACAGGCATTGGCTGCTGCAGTACTCAAATGCCCATTTAAAAAGGGATTATGTCTTAATATGCCAATAGAATGTAAAGAAGAACTACATATGTTAACTGCAGAGAATGATATAAGAGATATCTGTTCATATATAATGAAGTGATGAATCTGTATTTTATATTAACATACCCCTTTTCCACAGTCTTGACTTTTGTTCACAGAGAGCTACCACAACAATGACTGAAATGAACTGCAGCATACATTAACAATGAAGACCATTCAAGGATAATGGAAAAGCCTTGTTCCAATTGTTTCCGGTTTCTCCCTCCCCATCTCTGGCTATAACTCCTTTCTGAAAGTTTTGCATTGCATCTGTGCATTTTTCCATTAGAAATTTGCACTGTATTTTTATTGCTTCATCCACATGCGCTTGAGCATTCCAAGTTATGTCTGCCTGACCCACTGTGACAGCTTTACTGGGGAAGACACAGACAAGAGTATAACAATGGGAATATAAATATGGGGTCTGGAGAGGACAAACAATTATTTTGCTCTGCATTTGGAGGTCTGTGCACGTCCAATAATTAGGAATGAATGCTATCATTTACATTACTCATATTAGTGCATTATAATTCATGATCTTAGGCAGTTATCGGAAACAACTAATCATGAACATACACACACACACTTGCGCCCACAAATCTAGAACTGTATGATTAAAGTGGTGCTACAAGTTAGGAAGGATTGGTGGAAGATAGGCCATTTACAGTAAGGCCGTGTTCCTGCAAATGTGGCCAATAAAGACCCGATCTTTTGCTTAAATATGCACAATATTTCAGATGGATCATTTACACTGGCTACATGGCATAAGGATGACTGCCATGACTATATGAGATCATTGGACAAACACTTGTTTTATTATTCTTAATTTTGCCACTAAAAGCCATGGAAGTCTTGCTTATGCCTTTTGCCTACAACCTACCTAAGTCAGAGGCAGAATGTTGTTTATTTAGAAGATGTTTAATTATAAACATATTTCATAGATTTACTTTTTTGATGCGCTTTCGTGCACAGATACAGAGAAAAGCTTTGCCTCACTTCCGGATCGGTTGTAAAAGCTCCATTTTTGCAGGATATGTTTTGTTTTCATGTTTCAGGCTCTCTCAGTCTCACAGTATCCATTCCCATACACAAGATCAATCCAACTCCACATCTCTGGAATATGCTTATGTATTATGCTTAAATATAATTTGCATACAATTAGTAGTGAACTAAACAGGTCCCTATGTTTTACTGTATTTTTGTGTGCCAACTATAATGAAAATAATAAGTAGCAACTTTATGACATACTAACTACACTTTTGTATTTTATAATTAGCATTTTTAGATTACAACTGCGAACGTACTAAAGCAAACATAATTATTAAAGTAGTGGTTATTGTATTGCCAAACATAAAATAAAGCTTATTAAATGTAATTTAGATCACAAAAGGCCTAGAAGCAGGGCAACAGGCATATAGATGACTGTATGGGTAGATATGCACTGCATGATCATATTCATCTATTACCATGTGAAAAGAACTTCCTCTTCAGCCTAATTAACTTAGTAAGTTTAATCAGTACAAATAACAACTGCTAATACTTTCTGTTAAGAACTGTTTAGTACAATGTGTGTGCATGTATGTGTGTGTGCGTGTATGTGTGTGTGCGTGTATGTGTGTGTGCGTGTGCATGTATGTGTACGTGTGTGTGTGTGTGTACGTGTGTGTGCGTGTGTGTGCGTGTGTGTGCGTGCGTGCGTGCATGCGTGTGTGCGTGTATGTGTGTGCGTGTATGTGTGTGTGCGTGCATGTGTGCGTGCGTGTATGTGTGTGTGCGTGTATGTGTGTGTGCGTGCGTGTATGTGTGTGTGCATGTTGCAATATAAGCAGTTCTTTGCCTGTAAATAGTATCTTTTTTCACATGTCCTGATGAAAATTGCTTTAAAGCTATTGCAATGTTAGATGCATTCATTGTGACTAAAACTAAATAAAGTAACCCTTAATGGCGAGTGCCTTATATTGCAATAAATATAATGGTCTGGATTTGTAGTTTTCGTTTTACGTACGTTGTTTTAAGAATTGAGCTACTACGCATGCGGTCTAAAGACCACTCTTACGCAATCTACATACAGAAATGGTACGTAGATAGCTTAAATAAGCTACTACGTATGCGTAGTAGCTCAATTCTTAAAACAACGTACGCAAAACGAAAACTAGGTAACCGTGAATCCGGACATATGTCTGCTAAGTGCACCCCAAGCAAGATGCCTACAAGACAGAAGAGTGACAGTTCTGGAGATTATATTTAACAAAATAGCATAGTCTATAAATGAACCATCCACTGCCAGCTTAAAATGCACAGTATCAAAACAGAATTATATTAATGAAACAAGAAAAAGTGAGTTGCCATTCAAATAGTAGTATGAGAAAAAAAACAACACGTAAAGACACAGGCAAATCTATTACAAACAGTCTTAGCAGTTTGTGCAAACAATGGAGAGTTCTCTAGTTTCCAAATGTCACAGTAGCACACGGCTGGTTGTATTTGTAGGGTAACAGGGAGCAGAATCCAACCAAGGCCAGGTTTATAAGAGTGACTTAGAACAATAACAACATCTCATGGAGTCTGGTGCGCTGGTGGGAAGGAGAAAATTCATCACAGCAGCTGCAGTGCCATTGACTCCAGCCAATGCCGGCCCCCTCGTTCTGCCAGTAATTTGAAGCTCTGCAGGTCATACAAATAAGGCGGATGTGATGAGGTACAAGAGAATATATGGACTCTGCCATCTCTAATACCATTCAGCCTCTAAGTAATGTATGTATGCCGAACACGTATTCACACAGAGCTCTTCTATGCGCAGAAATAAAACACACAATAATGTGATTAATATATTACCTATAGATTGCAAAGGAGTAATGGAATCTTGTTTTCTTGTTGAGCCCTTAGAGAATTGCATGGTATTCCTGATTTAAAACATGGATCCTATCAGCATGCATATACATTTATAAATACCTCCATAAATCACAATTAAATGCACCTAAATCGACAAAGCACATAGCCATTTAGAGTGGGCTTAGATGACCTCCTCGTTGCAAAATGCAATGTCATCTTTGCCTAACTGCTGTAATAGAACATAAATATATTCAATACATTTTACTCAATTGTTTGATTGTGCCACCATATAACCCAGAGGTTTGCAGATAATAATTATACACAAAGAAAACCTTAGCAGTTTGTCTTTTGTTTGTTTTTGTTTTTTACTCCTGGGAGTGTAAACAAAGCCAGGGAAATGCAAACATGCACCTATTTAATGACACATATGAAAATATATTTGTCATGTTTGACCTGATGACATAACTTGTTGATAGAGGAGATTTGTGGTCTATTCGCGGGGAGGACAACTGCACTATTGTACAAATAAAAGTATCTATACATAAATGCCCAAAATATAAAAAAAAGTTATTAAACAATCTTGTAAGATGTGCCCAGTGAAGTTTGGAATTAACCTAGCCTAACAAACTCTAATGCCAGAAAAATAATACAGAACAACAACAAAGCTATTATGGGTGTTGTCAGGGTGGCGGTTAAACTTGCAAACCGATCGGTACACCTAATATCTGGGTAAAGTTACTACTTGGAACATTTACAGCATATTGGGCTAGATCCAGACTTAAGTAAGTGCTTGAAATGAGTTACTCCTGGGCTAAACCATGTTGATTGCAGGGGGAGTCAAGTTAATTGTATTCTTTGCATGCAGGGATATATCTTTGAATTGCTTACTGCACACAGATACTGACCAGCTTTGCTATCACACTGTTATTTACACTTGGGATAGAAAAACATCACCCCTTAACTCTAATACTGTTTGCAACAGATGAAATATGACTCCTGCAATCACCATGGTTTAGCCCCGGAGTAACTAATTTTAAGCACTTAAGTCTGGATCCAGTCCAATGCTCTTAAGGGGCCAGTCATTGCTTGGCTTAGTTTACGGGAGGGTCCTTTCCACCGAAATTTCTTCCACATACAGAAGGGCAGAGGGAGTGCCCTGTCCTTTGTGTGGAAATGGGGGTTCAAATTTCATATGTTAGCATACTTTGCTAATGTACAGAACAAGCACTGAAGTAAGGATCCGTTCCAAGGTCTTCAAATTTGTAAAAATTTGACTGAAATTGTATGGATATATAGAGGACATATATTCTTGTTTACAAACCATTAATACAGACTTTTTCATGTATGGCATACAGAAAAGCAAGTTATTCTTATAATTTCTCCTCATGCAAGTAATGTCCTCAATAAAAAGGTGCCAGAGGGGGCCCCAACACCATTATGAAAGTTTATGGTCTCTTCTTCCTGAATCAAAATATATTCAGTTCCATCCTGTGGAATGGTGAAGTGATACTTCTCTTGTCACATGCAGGCCACAATTTAAGCTGTAACTCACTAAATGGCAAGAATCTGGTTATTACTGTGTTAAAAAAAAATAGGGGAGGGGGAGGGGGGGGAAGAGAGAGAGAGAAGAGAAGAGAGAGAAGAGAAGAGAGAGAAGAGAAGAGAGAGAAGAGAAGAGAGAGAAGAGAAGAGAGAGAAGAGAAGAGAGAGAAGAGAAGAGAGAGAAGAGAAGAGAGAGAAGAGAAGAGAGAGAAGAGAAGAGAGAGAAGAGAAGAGAGAGAAGAGAAGAGAGAGAAGAGAAGAGAGAGAAGAGAGAAGAGAAAAGAAGAGAGAGAGAGAGAGAGAGAGAGAGAGGTGTGGAGTGGAGAGAAAGTTGTGCTAATACGGTGGATATTGAGAAAAACGAAAAATTACTTCAGTATAGCCAATTTATTTCCTGATTTCTTGTTAGAATACAGCAAAGACAAAACATCATTTCTACTGTCCGTTACATTTACTTCATAGAGGAAACCACAATAATACAACTCAACTCTTTGGTATCAAATAGCAGAAACAAAATTCTACAGTCACATGTGAAAAATAAAAAGCTGTATAAAGACATAGGACCAAAACCAGACTTAAGTGCAATTTCTGCACACACAGAGTTGTTAAAAGTCTGTATGCAAGAGGCTAGCACACTCCCTCCCATGACACTTTCCTCCTGTGTGTGGAGTTTAAACTGACTTCTGTGTTTATAACCCTGCCTTAACTTTTCCACAGCAATTGATGAATTTTTGTAATGGGAAGGAATTCGGATGCAGACTCCTATAGACCATAATATGTTTAATGTTATTATAACCTCATTATAGCAAATCATTATCTAAAGGTTTTATTCCTATAATCCAGGCAAGGAATCTCCCTGGCTGAAGTTTACTATTTGTCAGAGGTCATAATACATGTGAAACACACATTGTGGGCA
Organism: Limnodynastes dumerilii; assembly: GCA_011038615.1. Taxonomy (NCBI): domain Eukaryota; kingdom Metazoa; phylum Chordata; class Amphibia; order Anura; family Limnodynastidae; genus Limnodynastes; species Limnodynastes dumerilii. Next base: position 193,490 of record WWET01001302.1, on the reverse strand, counting down.
TCTTTCCTAACTGCAAAAAAAATAAAATAAAAAAAAAAAGGCCAACCTGCAGAGATGAACATCTAAACAAAACCTCATAATTAATCAGAAGCTAGTTTGAAATAACGTATAACCATAAGAAAAAGTTAACATATACTGCACACATGTGGAACAGGTAACATAACCGTTTGATGGGAAACTTGTGCTACTTTTGGCTCACAACCAAATCTACATATAGATAGTCCGTTTCTAATGAGAGGGGGGGGGGGGNCTGTAGGGGGCAGTGGGAGGGGGGGGGGGGGAGACTACAACAAAAAACTTTGCTGGAAGAACTGAGAGTGCATTATAGAACTCAACAAAACAAACTTGATCAACGCCACTCAGGATTTTAATGCTGGACTCCATAAAGAAGACAGATGAACTTTACAGCTACAACACTACTTATGTAATATTTCCAAAGAACCAAATCAGATTAAAACAAGCGTTCCATGGACGCCAATAGACATATTTCAGTTTCCCTAAATATTTTTACTCTCAGGGTGAATGATAAATCATCTGCAGGGAATAAAGGATCTATAGAAAATGATATAACAAAAATAGTCAATAGAAACCAGTAATTGGGGCTTCCCAACCAAAATGATATTACTTCTGCATACACTTTAAAATATTGTACATGCTTTTAAGTTGCTTTGCTGCCACTATCGTAGCCAAGCAATGAATGAGTTACCTGATCCATAAACATTAACCAGAGCCCATTTGTGCAGCAAGGAGATAACACACATAAAGGAGCCAGCAGTGCACAAGAGAGAGAGAAAAAACTGCAGGTAGAACACAAATCCATGAATAAGTCTACTGTGCAAACAGGGAAGGAATTCCGCAGGTCACAGACACATTGTCCACAAGTAAACTTTCTTTTTGATGAAATGTCCAGCACCTACATATTTGAAGAAGATTAGACAAGTATAAGGAAAAATATTGTATGCTTAATTGTCCAAGAAATGGAATTATGAAAAGTAAAAACACAAATGTGACCATTTCTACTGCGCAAACTATATCTTGGTACAGTTAGTTAAGGTCAAGGCGGTCACTTTTTAGAATAAATACAAGCATGGCAAGTAGTACTAAAAAAATGGCAGCAACATATCACAGCATTACTGTTTTGTAGGAAGGTCTGTCTATGATGAGCATGTTTGTGGAGGTGGCCACACTGTTTCTCCCTGCAGACAGACATAAAGGTCACAAATGTAATTCTGCTTCCCGTCAGGAAGCAGAACAATGCACACAGCAGTGCCACCCCCCACCCCCTTCCCCAGCAGGGACCTAACCCCAACCTCAAAAACACCATACACAACACACAAGGTTGTGTGGATGTATAAGTTAACCCTTACAGAACCTGATCAAATCTGTTCTTTTGAAATACAGAATGAATTTTGAGTATTGCTTAATATATCTTCTCCTAAAAGCAGAAAATGACAACATAAACTACATTACATTCCTCTTATTTTTTTTTTTTTATAACGAACATTAAATATTATTCACAGCTTCCTAGACAAATGACTTTACTTTTTCATATGCAGTATGCAACAAGGAATTAAGTACAAGTAAAGGAAATTTTAAAACATCAGACAATTTTGTGCTATTTGGTAATTAATTTAACATAGTATGATGATATCTGCTCCCTGTACCCATATAGATCTCTCACTGGCTGTTGCAAGAGAGATTGATTGTTAGCAGAAAGTATAATACATGCCATAATGGACCCGTGGTTAATGGAATATGATAAAGTCACCATCACTATGCTTTGTAGGCAACTGCCAACAGTCTAGAATTACCAATATTACCTGATCCAAAAACAGGGAATACCATTCTAACTAAACCTCAATCACACTATAATCCATTAAACAATGCAACATAGTCAAGCATGGATCTAAGTGATTTGCATAACACTACCTTGGTCTGCAGAACCCTAAGGAAAGAAAAGGTCTGAAAGAGAGCTAATTTCAGCCACACAACAGACAGCTGGTTACTGGGTCAGATTTCAGATATTTCCCCAGGGGAGAAATACCGCAGGCTAAGGGGAGGAGGTGCAGTTTACAGACCTGCCACTTCTTAGGGCTAAGATGGCCCTACCCTCCCAAGAAAACCCCAGACTGAGCTTAGGATAATAAACTGCTTTTATACTGTGGCACCTGAGTTCACACAAACATTTGTGCACAACATCTACTTCAAGTATTCAACCAACTTCTGAGTGTCTTGCTAACCTTATTTGCTTGCTTTTACAAGAAAAACATCATTAACACCACATATACTA
>WWET01001302.1:171494-190563 GCA_011038615.1 Limnodynastes dumerilii | reverse complement strand
TAATCTGTCACTTACATTCTCTCAAATCAGAGAGATCTAGTTATTAAATCTATTTTATGAGGCCTTGTAAACATGACTCTTGCGGTTAAATGAAATGTTTTATTACTCAGCAGAATTATTGTAACCTTTCAGTTGCACTTTTTTTCATTGACTACTTTCAAAAACAGCTCTGTAATGTGACCGTACCACCCACATTTTTTTTTTTACAACATAACACAATACATTCTTCAGCATTCACGATAAGTACCTTGACACCTCAGTTAGAAGTGTCAGTGCATGCAATGTTGGGTTACTATTAGTGGGAGAAATAAGTGCAACTTTAATTGAATTTGAGCCTAAGGATGCACATCAGTCCCAGTCTTGGGGGGCATGCAGATGTCCTCAAATCGCAGAATGAGGTTCAAGGAAATAAATGGTCTATCTAAAGTGATTTAGTGTGGTCAATAACCTAAACAAGTGTACTGGATGGTATGTAATACATGACTCCATCGCTGGCATAAGAGATAAGAATATTAAAAACTGAGAAAATTGAGCATCACGTTCATAATGTATTGTCTCTGGTAAATTTACATATTTTATATAATTACATTATTAGTCTTATGGAGATAAACAAATTATATGTCGATCAACTGTTTTGATCAAAACAGCAATGCCCATAATTACTTTAGAAGAGTGACCAGTTCCAGGGTAATCCTAATTCTAGCACAAATCAAAAACCTCAGTACATATTTAAGGAACACAAACCGTGATCCCAGTAAACACAAATCCCACAGGACCAAACAAGGTGTAAACATGGCACAATGGTTTGTTTTTGATGGTATACAATGAAATAACATATCAGGCATAAGTGGGCCTTGGTTTTCTAGGGATCCAGGAAACTGCAAGGAACCTAACATTTCTAGTAACCTATCACTCTGCTCTTTACAACAGTAGCAGATAAGGCATCACACATAGTATCTGTTTAAGGATAGGTTAACACAAGGTCTCTGCTCCCTGCAATTACACACAAGACTGAGGTTTGAATTATGGAAGCACACAATTACCAATATAATTACTGAATTGTAAATAATAACCCAAGAGGTTGTATCTATTTCAAACTCTTACAACAATAAATGTTACATGACAGTGACCTCTGACAGTTTAATGACATGATGCTTTTAGAAATAAAGCCTGAACATGGTATTTTTACATGATCTTCCACTAGATTTATTCTATTGATTCTGAAAAGCTGTTTACACAGTATCAACAACATATTAACTTTGGGACAATCCAGCAGCCCTAAAGAATTTACAATCAGATTTTGCTGCCAGGAACACAAGAAACAATGATTTACCTGTACACAGGAGGGTTGTTATGTAGCCAGTTACATAGCATATACATTCTGCAACTTACAAATCATACCCAAGTAACTCCTGCCATTCATTTAAGTGTACAGAAAGTACTGGAACAAACCCCAGGATTTATACTCTTGCAGTATTCTTATTTACTTACTGAAAACTGGGTTTTTATATATAATATACAACATAAACAAGCATACAATGAGAAACCAAAACATGGATACTGTAACCTATAACGGTTTACTAGCAGATGATTTTTATCTCATAACAAGGACACATTTTCTTTGTTTTCATTACATAATGCAGCAGATGAATGACAGCATCACAGACAGCAGACCATAAGATGCTAATGCATTACTTTTATTCATTGTTGCTTCATTAACTTTTCTTTTCTTTTAGTTTCAAACTAAAAATGGAATGTAGTTTCTTTATGTAATACACACATTTAGAAATTCACAAGCAATATATTTGTGACATTATTTCCTGACATTAGTGCCTAACGCCTGATCCAATTTCTAGAGTCCACACACAGGCAGGTAAGTGCACTCCCATGCCCCTCACCTCTTGCATGCGGCCGCCCAGAGCACCGATGCGTAACATATGGCACAAGCGTGCGCAGTGTGCTCGCAAAGCCTTGTACACAAAGTTTACATAAACAGGCTGTTATTAGTTCTGGATCCAATCCCTAGAAATGAATTCTTGCCCAGGTTCTACCAGACCTCAGGACATAAGAATATTATTATAACGCAAAACATTTGTTTTAACAACACCTAAAGATTTTGATATATGCATGGACTAGAATAGCAGCTTACAACTGTCAACCCTTTTAAATCAACTCCAATCTCTCTAAACTCTGAATAAGTAATTGTACAAAGGAAGCCATTACTCTCTGGGTATTACACAGGTCATGGTTTTCACATATTCAGTGCAATACATTTCACATTAAGTTATAAACTTCATATAAGTTAGAAGTTCCTCAATACAGCCAATATTATCTGAAATTTGAATGAAAAAACACAAAGTTCTATATAAACTGTACTTTGCATAGAAGTTAAAGTCTTTTTTTTTTTAACAGTTAAAAAGAATAGGAAAACTTGTTTATTATTTCCTAATGAAATACCACAAAAGGAGGGGGTGGGGGGCATTACTAAATTCAGTCAGCCCTCATTCAGCCACAAAGTCACACGTGCTCTGCTGCAGACCTTACTACTCAATGTGCCTTTTGTTTGAAGGCTGGTGTTTCAACATCCTAGTCTTGAACACTAGAAGAAAAAGGGTAAAAAAAAAAAAAAAAAAAAAAAAAAAAAAGAAGGGGGGGGGGGGGGGGGGGGGCGGGGCGCGGCCGCTGGGGGGGGGGGGTGGGGGGTCAGCACAAGTCTTCTGTCATTCATAAACCTGAATCACTGCTTAGCGAACACCAGTCTCTCCTCCCCCTTTTCTCTGTAAGATTGATGTCACAATAAAACATAAAAAAACAAAACATCTTCATAAGAGACAAACACCAAAACCCGTCTGCCAGTCACTCAAACTGAAATGAATATTGAGTTTTACAGTTAGCTTTAAAACCACTCTAATTCTAGTTTTTTCAGAAAGAACAAAAACATCAAGCTCAAATGGTAACATTTATTTCACAACAAAAGTTTGATACTAAATATACCTTTAATTTACTGAAGTCAGTAAAGCTTTTTAAAACAATGGACCTTAAAGTTTCAATTTTATACATAAAATGAAAATTCAGCTGCACTCACTAGGTAACAAAATGAGAAAAAGTTAAATTATTTAGTAGTTGGTTAAGTGTGATACAAATGATGCCAGCAACACAACAGCTTAATACTCCAGTAATACACCAACTTGACCATCGCATCAGATTAGAACAATTCAGACTAAGGAAAGAGTAGTCAGAATTTCATTCTCAATTTTTCCCCAATAAAATCAAGAAACAATATTGTCGAATACAAATCTTGACCTTTGTAAACTACTCCACTGAATATATGCACACCTATATTTTAATTGCCTATTGCATATGTATGGCATGTCATATTTATTCAGTCCTAACTGTTCATTTCATATTAGACTGCTCGTTTAGGTACCATGATTGCAAAGGGTGAAAGAAAAAAAACCATATCCTTGGTTATTCTCCTTCACTGCTCTCATTCCATTTCTTTGGAAACCTCTGAAAGAGCATTTGTTCAGGCTGCCAAGTTAAATCCTCCTTTCTCATGTCAAGGCTTTGAAAAAACAGTCCGAACACCAGCTATACCAAAGTCTGCTAAAGTAAAAGGAGAAAAGCAATTCCTTTGGCACCACAGAACCATTAAGTCATTTGCAGATTATGAACTGAAGCACAAGAAAATCCACTCTGCCCAACCAGACAGTAATGCAGTCTTATGTAGGTACTGTACATCATACCTAGATCTTTGTATGAGTGAGACAAAGATTAGCACATTAGCAGCAGATAAGCGGTTTGTTTTGTTTCAGCAGTACATCATTTGTGCAAATTTTGTTCAATAGAAAAAAAAGGCAAATAAAAACAAAACCACAAGAGTGTCAACAACACTTTACACATTGCAAAGCAGCGATAATACACAGAAGAAATCTTTACACAAAAATTGACTTGGACCCTGGTATGTACCATATTTTTACTTAGCAAGGTAATCAAAGACTGCTTTCAGGCAAACCTCAATTTACATGATAAAGGTGAGATTATTATATTCCAAGAGGAAAGAACAATGCAGGTGTCCATATCAAACCAAAACCAGTAGTGTTTTAATAACATTTAGGAATATAATGCAGCTGTCTAATAGTGTACATTTGCTTCAAAACAAACACGGTGGAGTTATTATTGTCATACAAAAAACTGTTAAGGCGGAAAAGGGAATATTAAGCACTTTTATTGAATGGTTTCCCAGGGCACACAGGGTTAAACAAATTCAAGCACTGACTGCAGACATTTAAAGGGGAGTGTTTTCAGTTCATAACATCTAAAACCATCAGCTGTTTTGTTATTTGCTTTCTATTTTACATGTGTTTTATTTACCTTCTGCTGAAACATTAATTTGTTTGCAACTATAGGTTTTATTTAGACTTTTTGCATTGCTTTGTTTTGTTTTTTTTCCTTGGAAGGGGGTTACACATTCCTTAAGTGTTTAAAAAGGGAGCTTTTCTTGAGGCTGCTAACTCACACTGATTGGAATCCCTCCCCCAAGACTTCTTTTCAGATCCATTCTACTCTTTCTAGTTTACTGGGACATCTGTACACCCAAATATTGATGGGGCTGTAATCAGACACAAATGAACTTCCTCCAACCTCACTTGACTTAATTTTTCTATAAATAAGGTTTCTGAGTTTTTATAGAATATATGGCATTTTCAAAAAAAATATATATATAATTAGGGCCACAGCATAGTAAACTGAAGTTTGCTCAAATGACAATCCAGTTGGCACCAACAATATATTGACTGCATCTAAAACAAATATGCATTGTAAGACAAAAAATACAGTATTGGATTCTGTGTATAGAAAGCATAACAGCAGTAAAAATTATGACATACCAGTCCCAAACTGCAAAATGTAAGCAATTACAGACCAAAAGGGTTCACGTACAAGGAGATGGAAAGAATAAAAACATCATTCAGTGGTCTTTGTAATTATAAGTGAAACGGGGCCTCCAATTTAGGCCAGCACAAAGGGATACATTAAAAATCCAGTCCCTTAAACAAGATTTTTTTTGTTTAAATATATAGCATTGTAGGGTTTTGAGAGAGATCCCTTGTGCACGTAGCTTACTATCGTTTTGCCGAAAAATAATTGAGTCATGCAAAACTAAACACAGCACAACACATAGGAAATTCAGTCCCCTAAATAGACAACCAGACGTGCAAGACGCAAGTAGAATGTAACTTCCAACTTTAAAAATTGCATCACAACGCTAATGTAAGAGCGACCAGAGATCTACTGACCTATAATGCCTGGTTTACTTTCACACTGCTGCCCATACAACCACAACACCCAGCAAGCCCTAATCAGCCAGTGTCTCACCTCCATAAACACACGGACAACGTGTCCTTACTGAAAATCCTTCACACATCCTCTTAAAATCTTCCATGATCCATTGTTTGTGTGAATCTCTCATTCAGAAAGGAAAGCCTCTAACACAGAGAGAGAGAGAGGTGTGAAAGGAGATATTAAACTTACCAGCTGAAGACAAGGCAGCCTGGAAGCCAAGCAAATGATCAATATCCTCTTTTCTAGGTAGATCTCAGCCTTCCACTGTACTCCCCTCTTATTTGTGCTTCTTTCCGTCCCTTTTTTTGCCCACAGACAGTAAAAAAGGAGCTCAGTGTTAGTGGGTGAGTAAGTGAATCAACTAGCAGGGAGCACAGTAAGTTGAAGTGTCAAATTACATAGCCTATTCTATTACCATGCTTGCTGGTGGCTAGGAAAATCTGTTCCAGATTTCTATCTGAATGGAAGAGAGTCGAGAAAAGCATGTTCCTTGCCTGGAGAGGGATTGCACACGGAATTCAGCTTGCCTGCTGGAACATTACTGTAAACAAATAAAAGGATTTTCATATTTGCTCAGCCAGTGTATCCCGTCGCCCACACACCCTTTACAGGGTAATGTGCATATATTTATATGCGTTAGTGTCACAATATTAAAATAAATAAATATATTTGCCAGTTACTACAAGGAAGCTACAGATAATATGCATGAATGTAATATTACATTACAGTTATGAAAATAATAATATACAAACGCAAAACAAACCTCATAACAAATATTATAAATAATAAATACATTTATGATGAATTGTAACTGTTTATAGATTAAATCTTAAATATATATTTTTAAACTCTATTAATAAGGGTCTCTGTCACATTTTTCCTCCTTTGTTATGAGTCAGGTGCATTAGAAATAATTTGTTCGGGGGAGGGGGGGGGCTTGTTTTGCTTTAAACTTGATCATACCAAATATTATGATGTTTAAGGCAATTTGGCTTCTTTTGGTGCCACATTAAACTGAATGGCTTTTGTATTACCACTATTGGGGAGCATGCTTTTCAGCATGTTTAGTTTTTATTTGGAGGTCTGATCAATGTTAATAGAGAACTAACAAGCTTTGGGCATCTGCCATTTCAACTCATTTAAATCATTCTGGACCAATCCAGACTGTCACAATGTGCACTCAGCAAACCTGCAGCATGGACCTGGATCCTCAGGATGTGTGTGGGTCCCTGCTAAGAATGGCCCTATTTTGATAGGACTATTCTCTCCCATCCAGTTTCAAACTGGCTGGGATATCGTTTGCTTTTGCCTTGATGAGGCATAGTAATCGATCCCCAGAGCAGTGAACACGGTGCTCCGATAGGTAAGTGCCAAACACTACCCCAACCCTTCCCCAATTCTAACCCTACCCTTCCATTTCCCTAACCCTCTCTTCCGTGCAGCCTTACCCTAATACTCCCTTCTTTATAGCCTAACCGTAAGACCCCCCTCACCTTCTATTGACCTAGCTCACCTCTCTGGAGCTGTCTGCGGAGGGTGTGTTGGGTCCTGTGAAAATAATGGGCGAGTATGCCAATCAACATACTCACCCATTCATAAAAAAAAGTCTAAAAAGGCTGCCTATTCGAAATAGAGACAGTCGAAAAATAACTTTTTTCTAAAAGCAGCCCATCTTAGCGAGGACTCATGGTGGGAGTGGGAGATATGTTCATTGTACGATGAGGACTTTGGCCTTTATGTACAATTCTCATTTGCGTACTATCCTAATTTTCTGTCGGTGCAGTGTGGAAATTTTAAGATAGAATACTGGTGGTGGTAGTCTCGTGCGTGCAAGCAGAGTGGTGTCCCACTGGAACCACAAGATTTAGGATGGCACAGTGAACTGGCACTGAATCTTCACTGGATTCAGATCTAATAGTTAATTCCATGTGTAACCTCCACAACAGAGGCTAACATATGGAATTAGCCATCCCAGCTCCCCCTGATCTCATACGTGCGGATGGAGGATCCCTGTGTGATTTAAATGCTCAAGCACACCCACCATGCATATCTCGTACACATGGTGGGTGACATGGTCTCTGTTGTGGATGATAAATTCGCATGGTGCTGTGTTCTGATGTAGAAGAATTGGTACTGCACATGCGCAGTAACAAATAACAACTTACTTAGGCATCTAGGACCGGATCCAGACCTCCGTGTGTATATTGAACACATGGAGGTCTGGCAGTCCAGACGGAAGAGGGGAGTAAACGCCCCTGTCATTCCCCTTTCTTGTACAGACTGTACATTACTTATGCTGCCATATGGCAACCTTAAGTTTCTCATACACTGAGTTCTATTTGTAACCTCTGTCAACGTAGGAACATCAGAGGTTATAAATAAAACCCAGTGCCAGCATATCTGTCATTAGGTGGGATGTATTGGGGTCTATTTTTTGCCAAGATTTCCACAGGCTTAAAATCTTGGAAGATGGGATCCTTTACAGATGAAGATCCTTTCCAAGCAGGTAAGAATGATTTTATGTATTTTTACATATTTTTAATGTAATGATTTTACTGTAACAGGGCCAATCCTTTAATATAGTCCATTAGTATTGGGGACATTACATGCCGCAGAAGGTCCTGGCTGGCAGGGAATATTGGCGCTTGTGGTTCTTCAAGCCCCAGCATGGCCTTGCAACCTTGGGCATGCTTGTGCTTGTTGTACTAAAAGCATCAATATGCCCTGTAGTGGTTTGTATTTTTTTATTAGGTGATTTGTTTATTTTTTATATTTCAAATTTTTTTTTCCACTTTATTGTACCTGCACCTTCCACTTAACACCATCTCCTTCAAAAGTGCTCTTTTCTGCCAGCTAGTTGCGAACTGGCTGTGAAATTGATTCCTTCTGACTCGTAATCGATCCACTGAAGAAAAAATATACTGCTGCAACTGGGGAGTATTAATGTAACTCTTACCCTAATCTTTACCTTAGTCCTCCCCTTCCATTACCCTAACCCTTTTCTTCCATTACCCTAACCTTAACCCACCCTTCCCCACAGCCTGATCCTAAGACTCCCTTTCCCGCAGCCTAACTCTAAGACTCTCCTACCTGTAGCCTGACCCTAAGGGCCTGATCCAGAGCTACGCTCAGCGTTACATCGTGGACTCCCTCTAACACTCCCCCTGCCCCCAGCGTACTAACCCTGACTTATGCCGGCTGAGGGTTACCTTAACTTCAGCCGGCATAAGCGAGGGTAACTACGTTGTTACGATAACGCCGCCCTCCCAGCCTCACTTAGCCTAACTCTCCATAGATTCCCCCTTTAATACTCACCTGTGTGGCGGCTCTGCAGCGGTGCAACGAATGAATGAATGAATGAATGGGTAAGTATGCCGATCAGCATATACGCCGGCTGAAGGCTACCTTAACTTCAGCCGGCGTAAGCGAGGGTAACTACGCTGGGACGGCGGCGTCGTTACGATAACGCCGCCCTCCCAGTCTCATTGCCCTCCCTCCCCCCGCCTCCCTACACTAACTACAGCGTAGTAACGCTGGGGGAGGCCCCCTCAGAGGTTACTACACTGGTGCTACGGGCAACATCTGCCCGGCGCATGCGTAGATTGGCTTTTCAGCCGATCTTACGCTTACACCCGTCATAGTTAGCCGTAGCCAAACCCTAAGTCTCCCCTCCGCGCAGCCTGACCCTAAGACTCCCCTCCACTTAGCCTTACTCCCCATACATTCCCCCTTTAATACACACCTGTGTGGCGGCTCTGCAGCGGTGCAACGAATGAATGAATGGGTAAGTATGCCGATCAGCATACTTAACCATTCATTAATAATATCTTCTAATTAGTGCTATTTTTAAAATAGTCAGAGGAAAATGACCTTTCAGCTGTCTCTATTTCAGAAACAGCATTTTCTTTAACTTTCTTTTATTGAAGCATTGGCATTATACAAACAAGGTCTGCTATAGCATTTTTTAGAAACATTACAGTAGGGGAGTAACAAAATAACATTGTAGAGCAGCAGGTATATAAATAATAGGAGGGGAGGGGGGGAGGTCAACAGGCCATTAGATTTAGGAGTAGATAGATCATTGGAGATATATGGGATGGGATAGTCAAGGTCAAATACAGCAGAGGGAGGAGGTGTCTGTCAGAAACAGCATTTTCGAATGGAGATTTTGCCCATAGCAACCAATCAGATTCCAGCTAACATTCTCTAGTATGTGATAGGAAAAGTGAAAACTAGAATCTGATTGGTTGCTATGGGCAGGATCCTCCTTAAGTATTCTGCACGGAAACCCATCTGTGCGGAATTCTGCATTGTATGTAAAGGTTTAGCAAAGCCCTGACTGTACAATTTAAATGCTTATGCCAACCCACCCATGTGTATCTTCTATGCATGGGGGGTGGGTACCTTCCCCATGCGGAGGGTTTTTAATCGGCATGGAGCACAACATCGATCGGCTGTGCTTCGTTGCAGAGATTATGGTACTGTGTACGGAAGTCTACTAGAAGTATTAGGGCCATTAGCTCATTGGTTTTTACCAGCATTGGGGCTGATCAAGTGTTTAGGAGTAAGGGTAAAACAGGTGCAAATGTAGACCTTTGAAAAAACATGTTGCAATGTGAGCGTGTAAACTAATATTAATTATTTTCCATGAATATAGAACGTAAATACTTATTGCTTTATGCTTAATATCTTTGTCTTAACCCTGCATACATTATGTTGGTCCCACTTACAGTTCCTTTGGTCCCACTTACATGAAGCAAATCTCCTAACTTATTCTAGGGCTCCTTTGAGATCCCAATATGTCCCTGCACTAAACTAAAGTAAAGTAGATATGTCCCTAATGGGTGAGGGTCCCCGCAAAGAACAGCCCTATTTCGATAGGGCCGTTCTCTCCCAGCCAGTTTCGAACTGGCTGGGATATCGATTGCTTATGCCTCGAAGAGGCATAGCAATCGATCCCTGGAGCACCGAAAAGGTGAATGGCTAAACTAACCCTAACCCTCCCCTTCCATTACCCTAACTCTAACCCTCCCTTCTTCCTAGCCTGACCCTAACCCTCCCTTCTCCCTAGCCTGACCCTAACCCTCCCCTTCTATGGTCCTAACCCTAACCTCCCCCCAATACTAAAATGCCCCGGAGAGGTTACTCACCTCTTCGTAGCTGTCATCTGACAGGTCTGCGAAAATGAATGGGCGAGTATGGCGATCGACACACTCACCCGGATCGGAGACTGCAGCCGGTCCCTAATTAGTGAAACTATTAGCAATTATGCATAGTCAAAACCTTCATACCAAAATAAAGGTTGTACTACATATATGTACCCCCTCCAAAGAAATGATTCAACTTAATATACATTTTCCTCTGTATACATTTATATTATAAAATATTTGTTACAAGTTTTTTAAATAAACAGTCTAGTTTAAACTTTGAATTTTATACCAAGATAATATTTCAACTGCAATGTATGTAAACATGGGCATGATACTTTTTTTTTTTTTTTACATAAACCCCTTAAATATCCTATCTTGTGTAGCAAATACCCTTCTGTTCACACCTCTCCTACCTAAATAAAGGTAAAGTCCCACAAAGGCTGCAGACAGAATAAAGAAGGCATGGCCAACCTGTGACTCTCCAGGTGTTTTGAAACTACAAGTCCCAGAATGCTTTAACTGCATAGTTATAGAGGATACCTGACAAAGCATGCTGGGGCTCATAGTTACAGAACATCTGGACAGCTGCAGGTTGGCCAGGCCTAGAGTAAGGTTTCTATTTAGCCTCTTCTACAGCATGTAGTGCTGGGGACAAGGATAAAATGGTTGTTTGCTGTTGTAAGTGGGCCACCATTGCCAGGCAGTGGCCAATGATTAAAGAGGATAGCTTTTTCTTTTTTCTTGCTAGAGCTAGCAAGTATCTTGGTGTCATCCTGACAAAAGTATGTTGTATATTTGCTGTTGTGGAATATAAAAGCATAATCTTCTACACCAAAAAGTTGTTGTGTTTCTCATCTGCTGTCTGTCACCATCATTAATGTCTGTCAAAATGGAAGAAGTACTAAGAGACTCAGTAGATGTGGAAGGCGCACAGGAGAATACCCCTCCAGTGCGCCAGGAAATTTCTCAGGATAGCCCTCACCGCACCCACACTGCAGAAATGAACTTCTAATAATTATGTGGAAGCAATTCTGATGGCGTTTGAACATATGGCCATCAAAGTGAAATGACAACTTGAAAGTTGGCCTGAATATCTAGCTCCATATCTTTCAAGGGAAGGTCAGTGTGCCTATATCAACCTGGATGAGGATCAGACAGGTAAAGTCTAAGGATCTGTTAGTTTGTGCTTAGCTAGCTGAACTTTTGAAAACACTTAAAACATGGTTGCAGCCAGAAAAAACACTGCAGTTAGGATGATTGAGATGAGTCCGACGAGGACTCATATGGGTCAGTGTTCTCTAACCTCTTTACACTGAGAGACTTTGGTCAAGACCAACTTGGAGATGCCACCTTAATAAAAGTGTACACATATGTCATTGATGTAAATGGGGGTAGTGAAGGGCAACAGAACTGCAGACGGAATTGCCTATTAAATTGTATAAATATGATTTGTTCAAATTCATAAAAAATTAATTATTGGTGCCACAAATGCATGTTTTACTTGTGCTTAATGCTGCACATCCACATATGTGTAGTGGACACCTGTGACCAGGGAAGAATATTATTTAGGTTTTATTGTTCCTGACAGTATAAAAATGTTGTCAGACATGTCCTGTATGTCAGAGAACAGGGTCCATGGCTGTGGTACAATATTGGACCATATTGATATGGATTTGCTGGGTCCATTAGACAAATCTGCCTGTGTTTATCCGTATGTGCTGGTCATACTACATGGTGAGAAAGAGAGTAATATAGAGAAAAATGGGACTGGGCTTTCTCGTTACACTAATGTTCACAGAGAGAGATGCCTCAAGTGTTTACAGGGTTTAGCCTCTTTAATGTGTTGTACGGCAGACAGCCGAGGCGCATTTTGTATGTTCTCAAAAAGGGCTGAGAGCAACAGGGTCCTAAAAAACCAATATGATCCATTTTGTGTCCCAGATGTATAACATGTTAGAGAAGATCACCTCATTGGTACAGCAGAATATGAGAAGCAAACCAAAAGTAACTATGATAAGTAAGCTCTAATTAGGACTTTCCAACCAGGTGAAAAAGTTCTTGTACTGGTACAAATACAGAAGAATAAACATACTGGCAGGGGCCATATCAGGTGGATGTCAATTATGAACTAACTCAGGAAGGCCGGAGAAAACCAGTCTAGAACTATCATATTAACTTGTTGAAAGCATGTCAAGAGAGGGAGGACCACAAGCCGTGCAAATAAATGCAACGGTGCAGGAAATCAAGGTTACTGGAGCAGAAGAAATGGATTATCAAAATTTGAAAAGAAGATCACTATGGCGCACACTCAAGAAGCTTTCTATATTCACCAAAAATATTTTGTTTATAATAAAAGTTCAAACTTTAATGAATTTCAAGCTGGGGAAATGGTTCAGAGGAACCTAAATGTGTTTTCTGAGGTACCTGGATGAGCCATCCTCATAAAACATAATAGAGTTACACCTCCAGGGGTGGCAGCAAAGGTTAAACTATAATTCCTGAAGCTAGACATATAGTTTTGAGAAAAGAGGTTAAACAGATGTTAGACCTCTATATTATTGAGGAATCTAGTAGAAATTGGGACAGCCCCATTGTGTTAGTCACTAAGCACTACGAGAATATTTGTTTTTTTAATGACTACAGTCACTACCTTACTACAACGGATTTGAACAAAAGTTACTGGCAGATTCCTCTAACGCAAACTGCCAAGAAAAATGCCCCCTTTTTTCAACCCCAAAAGGATAATTTTACTACAATTTATTGCCCTTCGGGCTTCATGAAGCTCCCTTGACCTTCCAAAGGGCCATGAATTGGTAGTACACAGCTGCATACCTTGACAATATTGTCATTTCCTCCCAGGATTGGGAGTATCACCTGCCCATTGTAGAGGTGGCATTAGCATCACTTAAAACGTCAAACGGCCAATCATGAGAATCATGCATTGGCCATGCGAGAAGCTAAATACTTGGGTATGTGATAGAACAAGGGAAAGTCAACAACTAGACAAAGCAGAGGCAGTCAGAAACTGGCCTAAACAAGTTCTGGAAGGCCAGTTGAGAACTTTCCTGAGTCTCGTTGGGCACTTTTGCCGGTTTGTGAAGGATCTTGCCATTAGAGCTACTCCTTTAATGGAGGTTTTAAAAATAGCTTATCCAGAGAAATTGGTCTGGTCAGAAGGCGGCGCAGGATGTCTGGCAAGATCTAAGGGTTGCTCTATGTTCAGAGCTAGTAATTCTTAAACACCGGACTTCAGCAGATTATGGGCCAGATTTATGAAGCTGCGAAAAGTGGAGATGTTGCCCATAGCAACCAATCAGATTCTAGCTGACATTATTTAGCATGTAATAGAAAAATGCAAGCTAAAATCTGATTGGTTGCTATGGGCAACATCTCCATTTATCCAAACCTGGCCCTATATCTCTAAACGGATACATTTGAAGTGGGTTTGAGAGCTGTGTTCTCATAGATGTCTTGATAGAATAGAAAAACCTATTCTTTATCGGAGCCACAAACTTCTACTGAGGGAGAAGAAGTATTCCACAGTGACAGAAATACTGCACCGCCTCTCAGGAACGACCTCCTGGGTAAGGAAATTCAACTTGCTCATTCACCATGCTCCTTTAAAATGGATGCACAGAAACAAGGAGCTAAATGCTCAGTTACCTCAGTGGTTCCTATCACTTCAGCCCTACCACTTCACAGTAAAGCATAGGCTTTGGATGCTGCCCAAAAAATGCAAATGCTCTTTCATGCTGCTCTTTGTGGTATCCATGTCAACAAGGTTAAAAGGCAATAAGGAGAGGGGTATGTGACAAATAGAGATATTTGCCACACCAACAGAGTCTGTGGAGTTAAGTTTCCACTGAGTCTCTTTCACATCAAAACACACAGGTTCACCTCGCTGGTCTAATTTGTAAGGTAGTATGGAAGAGGATAAAAGGGCTGTTTGCTGTTGTGAAGTTTATGGGCCAGATCCAGACTCTCACACGATTTCCATACTTGCGGAAGTCTGTCCGTCCGACAGAGAGGGAGTGTCTCTCGTGCAGGCTTTATGGCAGTTTACGCTGCCATAAGCCTGCCTTAACTAAAGCGTGCGGATCAGTGGTCCGTACGACCGCTGATCTGCATGAGTGTGGGATACCCTTCCCACACTGTACAATTACCATGCAATTACATGTACAATTACCACTTTAGCGGGTGGAGGGGAAGCACAGTCCATGTCTTCTTAAATGGCTACTAACACCAGCGTGACATCTGGACGGCGCATGTATTCATCCCAGTGTGTGGCCAGCTTTAAGAAATTATTTGCCCAATCATACAATTATCATGGCTTGGGCCAAAATTCGCTCTAGTGTGTGGGGAAGATTTTTTCTTCAAACACAGATAAAACTCATATGAGATATTATCTCATAATTCAGGATTCCTTACTGATAATTGGACCCTAGCTACGAAATTTCGAAGTGACATGCAGTGTCGTCACAACGGGGAGTGGACTGCACCAGGTGTTAGTGTCAAATGGGATGACGGAACCTGGCTACACTGCTACTAAGCAGTGCGCTGGCAGAGGGATGTACAAAGACAGCGCCTGGCTAGGGGGGCTTCAGCCCTATTTTGACATTGATACAATTGTTGAAAACTTTGGAAAATAGGAAATTGCTATTGGGAATGGATACGTATTTCAACCTGTTCCAAATAGTGATATGCTGCAGCAAGATAAGGTTAGGTTCAAGCTGCGGGATATGGAGGGTTAGAGTTAGGCTGCAAGATATGGAGGGTTAGGGTTTGGCTGAGGGATATGGAGAGTTAAGGTTAGGCTGCGGGACAAGGGTTTAGAGCTGAAGAAGAGGAAGGTTAGGATTAGGGCTGAAGGGAAAGGA
This sequence comes from Limnodynastes dumerilii, assembly GCA_011038615.1. NCBI lineage: Eukaryota > Metazoa > Chordata > Amphibia > Anura > Limnodynastidae > Limnodynastes > Limnodynastes dumerilii. The sequence continues at coordinate 175,193 of WWET01001302.1, read as the reverse complement.
TAGAGTTAGGCTGTGGGAAAGGATATGAAGAGAGTTAAGGTGTGGGTTGGGTTTGTCGTTCGATGACTTTTAGTGAGATTTGAAGCACCGCAGCTTTTTAATATGAAGACTGCCATTGCCATTCAGCTGGTGTACAATGGTCTGCCGCAAAACAGACCATCGTACTGGCAACCCCTTACCCCCTGTTTTGATGCAGGTCTGGGTGTTGCTGCTAGTATGCAGAGTTGCAACATACAGTTTGCCATAGAGTTGGAGAGTTTGACTACAAAAGAGCATGAAGACAGCAGAGAATGTTACAGGGGTTAGGGGGAGTAACTGATAAGGAAGAGTCAGGGAGAAGAGAGAGCAAAGAATGGAAGGAGTGAGACAGAGATCCAGTATGAGAGAAATTCAGAAAGAGCCAGTGAGATAAAGACAGCTGATAGAAACAGAACTGGAGTAAACAAAGTAACAAAGCAGAAACTTCAGAGAAAGGGGTGCGCTTTGTAACAGAAGAGAGCGCAGTATTCATAAACATAGATAAAGACAGTGAAAAGTTACTGAGTATAGACAACAAGAAAAATTGTAAGTTTTATTTGCAGAAACCGTATTCTGAATTTAAAAAGGAACTTTTGCTATATATGAATTTGATTCATCTATCACTTATAATCAGTGGTCGAGGTTGAAATTTAGAAGTGGCGGTATGAAATTATAGAAGTAATAGAAGTAAATGGAGATTTATAGCTTTTCAATTAAATCAGTGGGAGAAGTGAAGGTATGGTATACCCACAAATACCCCCTCACTTCCACCCCTGCTTATAATAAGAGACAGAAGAACATATTCCCAGTACTACTGTACATTGACTTTCAGATATAAATCTTGCATGGATCTTCAGCTAAGTATCTAAGGCCCTGATTCAATTTCCTATGATGTTGTATTCATATTGGACATGATTTGAACATCGCACCTAATAGGATAGGGAAAAATTACCCTATTCTATCGCCCATATCAAGCTGTAAACAGGCACAACATGATGTTGTATTTTAGATATTCACAGTCAATTGTGTACAATATGGCCGCAAATACCTAGTTTAGGAAAAAAATGTGTAAAAAAAATTCCTCCTAGAAACATAATAGAACTTAAAATACCACCTGCACTATAGGCCGCAGCAAACCCAGGTTGCCATTAAAAGCTTGGCTATGCTGGTGCTTGTAGCACTTCAAGCACCCTGGCTGCTGCTGACACGTGGGCAACCACAAGTGCCAGCATGCCCTGACACCAGGGCCCACTGCGGCCTATAGTGTCCCCACGAACAGTAATGGCTGGCCTGTTGTTATAAATAAATAAAACAAATCCAGCAATAGTTTTTTTTCCCACGTCTGCCATGATTTTTATAGGGTTAACTGTTTAGGCATGTTGTTGGAATTTTGTTCCAATATCGTGCCCAAAATGCAACATTAAGGGGAGTTGAATCGGGGCCTAATTTTGGAGTTACTAGACATTTGTAAAAAAGGGCACAACTGATATAAGATTTATTGCAGCACTGCTAGATAATAGTATATGAACTGCTTACAAATACATCTATACTTAGCTTAATAGTTAAGATGGTAATCATTTATTTATTTATTTTTTTTGGGGGGGGGGCGCATGAATTTTTTTCTTCCCTGGGCACTGCTAGGTCGAAAAACGGCACTGACCATACTTATGTGAGCAGTTTTGGGGAGAGGTTATGTAGCAATTATTTATTTATTGACCTTTGTTGATTCCTCCGTTGTCTCTTGTCATAGAGCCAAAAAGAGAAAAGAAAAAATTTTTGGTGCAGTATGTCGTAAGAAGATAATTTACTTTTATTACACATAAAACACACATAAAAGATCCAAACTGGTTAAAAACCAACACCAGACAAAGATCAACCCCCCTGCATACGAGACAAATGAGGTGGTAATCTAAAATCAGTCCTCCTTGTGGTTTCCGATATATGGTCCTCTGGAAGCGGAGTCTGGCGGTCCAGCAGCAGCGTGGTCTTTCGTGTCAGCTGTAGGGTCACCTCTGACGCATTTCCATATACCTGCTTGATAATTTACAACGGATTGAAGTGTGTATAAAGTTTGTGAAAGGTCTTGTGTGAATACAAAGAGTATCCCAGGTTGCTCCAGGTGATTTAAATCACATCCAGCAAGAAGACTTGGATGGAGACACTGCTTACACATTCGTGCAGATCGCACATACACTATTTAGATTAAAAGTTGTTACATGCCGTTAGCAACATGTAAATGTACCTTTCCGTCACAGCAGCTCCTTCTGGCGCCATTGTCCTCCAGTGCCGTCTTCTCCTCTGTGCATGTTGTTACACACGTGACTGCATGTATAAATTAGCCATGAGGTAAGCAATGTCCGCGCTCTCTATTTCCTTGTAGTGTCCTAGCTGTTGCCTATCAGCCGGGATATCAGCCATTCACATCCAGGCTTGGGATTGCAGACAAGTCAGTGGCAAGCATCCACTTTATAGGTTTTGATAGCACTTTCTTCTTTTTCTTCTCCTGGTTTTTTTCTTGCTTCCTTTCCAACTCTCCGGAATATGTTGTATGTTGCTACCTGTGGATCTCCAAGTGCCAGTATACGCCTTGCTAACCAATTTTGTCATATGGCTATGTTGCACAAACAATTGCATTTATATTTATTTTTGGAAAATATTACTTATAGTTGCTGACTTTTTGTGTCTCTCTTCCAAGAGAAAAAAAGAGACAGCAGCATGGAAGCATGGCTTGAAGATGTGATATATGCAAATCACTGCCTGAATCCCTGCCCTCTGCCTAATCAAAACTGCCATCCATAATGTTAAAAAGGATGCAGCATGGCTTGATGACACAAATACGTCATCAAGCCCCATCCATCCTTATTAATGCTCAGGACTTGAGGCAGTGATTTGCATTAAATCACTGCCGTGAGTCCAGATTAGGGGGATTTGTCGGCTCTCCTGGAATTTTGGGAACAATGGCCAAATTTTAGGAGTTTCCCGGACACTCTGGGAGAGCTGGCAAATAATATGCTATTACTTAGCACCCACATCTGGCTTATTGCACTAGAGCTTGTTAACCCCATCTCCTTTATGCAAGCCAGATTCCCTTAGGGAAATCAGCACTAGCGCTGACTGACCAGAGCTTACTTAGATTCATATGGATCAACCCCTCTACAGTTCTACCAGCCCAGACAGGCAAAAGCCTATTGCTAGTAGTATGAAAATAGGGAAATCCGTTCACCATATTTTTTTCCACTACAAGCCTAGACTTGTGGGGCAGAGACTCGCTGTGATTTAATAAATAAAATAATTTAGAAAAAAGTAGCAAATCGCTACACTTTTACCACAAATGAGATTTCTCAGCCACAAACCACTGCACATCAATGGCGAATTACTCTTGAAGACCATACACAACGGTTAGTATATCCAAGGATTTGGTTCTTTAAACCGCTGACAGTGTGCAGCTGATTTAAAACCAAGGCCAACTTCGCCATTTAATAGATTTGAGTCTATGGGCTAGATTTACTAAACTGCAGAAAAGGAAAAATAGAAATGTTGCCCGTAGCAACCAATTAGATTCTAGCTGCCATTCTCCAGTATGTTATAAGAAAGTAAAAGCTTCAATCTTGCTTGGTTGCTATGGACAATATATCCACTTTTCCTTTTTGGTGTTTAGTAAATCTAGCTCTAAAACTCTTT
>WWET01001302.1:150068-164391 GCA_011038615.1 Limnodynastes dumerilii | reverse complement strand
AAAAGGTGGTAACCCTAATTAAAACCCAAAACTTCATACACATACGTAGAATAACAGAATCACTATATGTGGGCTTTTTTCCATGTGGGCATTTTTCCGTGTGAGCTTTTTTCTATGTGGGCATTTTTCTGTGTGAGCAATTTTCTGTGTGAGCAATTTTCTTGTGGGCATTTATGACAGTGGGGTTTTTTCCGAGAGCAATTTTCCTGTGGGCTTTTTGCCTGTGAGCTTTTTTCATAGAACCTTATACATAAATAATATGTTTGTTTCTACTTTTAGTTTAGCATCTTCCAGTGTCTTTTTTGCAGACACTTTCATGGCAAGATAAATCATCACATTCTTCAGTCAGATTGCTGTATCATTATTGGGTCTACTTTATATCTAAGTTGACAAGCTGGCTAGACTGAATGATGAAGCATGGGAGTAGAGAATAAGAGAATGCCACCTTCATCAAGTAAGTATAAAATTAGTTACGCTGTTGTGTGAAATGGGACTCTGGAGAATCCTACCATATAATTTGGATAGATTCTGGAGGAATTGTGCACATTTTGGGTCAGATCCTAAACTACGTACACGAGCGATTTTACGCTAGCCGCTTACGTAAAATCGGCCATTAGTATTTACTGCGCATGCACACGGCAGATGTTACGCCAAATAACTCTGAACGTACGTACCAGCCACGTATCAACAGCATAACTACGAACAAAGGGGCGTGACAGCCATACGACACCCATAATTATGCTTCGGAGGCGGGGTGCGGCATTTAAGTCGTACAGTATGGGCGTGCTTAAGCACTTACGTACGTGTAACCTTTATGTACGTCAGAAGTTACGCTTTGAAAAGTTAAGGTAGGGGTTGGCAAGCGTAAAACGGCCAAAGTATAAGAGAGGGGAGTGCATAGAAAATACGCTAGTGTAAATACGCTATGAAACGTAACAAGCGCTTAAGTCTGGATCTACCTCTTTGTTTGGTTGTCCAAGTTTTAATATCTACTATTCATCAGGTATAAATCCTCCCACTTTCCCCAACAGCAATCCTGGTTCACATTTCTCTCACCTGTTTGCAGTCTTATGCTAGTCTGTCACAGCATCCTACCCTGTCCATCTCCTCACTGTTTTCCCTAAAATATAAAACTGGACAGGAGGTGAACTGGCCTAACAGTCATCCTGCAAATTTGTTTCTCTGAGCCCTGGTAGATCTTGTGTATTTAATAGCCCCAAATTTGGTATATTAGTGACTCACAGCCCTACACAAAATACTACAACCCACCTAATGTATACAGCGGGCCAACAAGTCTGAGAGCCCCCCATCAAACTGCTGGCATTACCTTGCTACCCTCTGGACCGGACAGCCGGGTAAAGAAATTTGGGCATAATCAGTTATCACTTTTCCCATCCGGACCTTAAGCTCATTGTAAAGCTAGCATTGGAGGTGCCATGCTGCCACAAGTACATTGGGCCAGATACAGAACAACGCTTGTGAGCGAATTTACGCGTGGCGGAGACGTAAAATCGCCTTTTGGTAAGTACTGCGTATGCGCACCCTAGAAAATACGCTCAGTAGCGTAGCGTAATTGTGAACGTATGGGCCATTCACGTATGTGTCATGTAAATACTTACGTGTGGGCGTACCAATTTTACGTGAGTCCAAAATACGGTGACAACACAGGAGGAGATGATGGGGGAGGGGGACAACACAGATGGAGATGATGGGAAGGGGACAAAACAGGAGGAGATGATGGGGGAAGGGGACAACACAGGAGGAGATGATGGGGAAGGGGGACCACACAGGAGGAGATTGAAATACGTCTGAAATACGTTAAGTAGGTTGGGATTTGTATTTAAAGTGTACAGGCTTAGCTGCGTAAATATGTGTTGCCCATACGTATGTGTGCGGATCACTGCAGTTACGTTGCTAAAAGTTAAGGTAGGGTTTGAAAAGCGTATCTTAACAAAATACGTACATTCAAGGGGTGTGCCAAGGGGAGTGTATAGAAGGTACGCACGCGTAAATACGCTACGCGAGTAAACGTACGACAAACGTAGTTCTGGATCTACCCCATTATTAGTAAATAGGAAAGACCCAAGGGAAGTTCCAGCATGAATATTGTACCCAGACTGGGAGCTAGCAATACTGCAAGAGCACCCTTATGGTTCAGAGTGCACTCCCACTTTTTAATTTGCTCAGTTGTCAGGACCAATATTCTACTGGGAAGGCAGCCTTCCGTTAATCTGCCTCCAGCGAGTCCTTTTGCTCTTTGTCTACAGTCGCCTCCTTCCAAGGGTATACTCTCAAACCACGCACATACAGCCCCCTTGCAATAGGATCCAGGCCAGCAATTGCAAGGGGCATAGCTGTGCTTAAAGCTGGAGTACATTTGTAACCTCGTACATTCTGCTGTTAGAGCCTATTATACTAGTGTTCATCAGTTCTACTCATAGGGCTGAAGAGCAGTAAATCATCTATCTGCTTTCAAGAATTGTGCCTGCTTTATCATGTGACCTGCTTTATCATGTGACCTGGTTTATCATGGGACCAACAGATGAGAGCTAAATTTTAATCCATTTTTGCCTGCTAATATATCTGCAGCCCTGATTCATAGTGAGTGGTTCATGGGCACATTAGCCAGACGCAGCAGCTATATCATGCGATACCTAGGAAAGTGTTTCCAAGTGCTAGGAAGGAGATTATTGGTGGCAGCAACAGTCTTCTCCAAGCAAAGTGGGAGGATCCAGAACATTCGATTGCTCCACCCGGACTACACTTAATTAAAGTAAGGATGGTACAAAGTGTTCAAGTTATCATCACAATTTATTTTTAATTAACACAGATCTTAAATTATTTGTAAAACTTTTGGCAAATAGATGGAGTGCTAACCTTCCTGATTGATCCAGACCAATTATCTTTTATACATCGCACTCTCTATTAAATTATTATTATTAGTAGTAGTTATTTCATTGTCACAGTCAATTTCTTTTTGGAGCAGGTTATTATAATGTCTGCATTGACCATTAAACACCTTCACTTTCTATCTGGAGCAAGTATGACCCAGGAAGATTGATCAGACAATGGGCTGTAGTATCTTACTTAAACATAGACAGGCTACAGGGGATGGTTTGTTCATATTTTATTTTAAGATAAACTCGTCAACTGGAGCTTCCATCTATCTACATGTCCTCAAAATGGTTACCTTGCATTTAGTTTGCGTGTTATATCCATATCAATAATAACAAAGGGATAGATCCAGAACTACGTCCGTCTTCCATAGACGGACGTAATTCAATAAACAATAGCTACTGCGCATGCGTAGTAGCTATTGTACCTAATCTGCGTATCGTTTCGTCTTTTAGACCGCATATACGCAATCTAAGTATCAAAACGATACGCAGATTACGTACAATAGCTACTACGCATGCGCAGTAGCTATTGTTTATTGAATTACGTCTGTCTATGGAAGATGGACATAGTTCTGGATCCGGCCCAAAGTATTAACACACACAGTTAGGATATTAAGTTACTTTTTTAATTCAACCACAAGCTCCTGTTATTTTGCCTGTATTTGGGGGGCTTCACAAATGGTGTAACTATGCTTATGTAGGAGGCCCAAAGCAAGTGAACTCACAGTGGTTAGGCTTTGTCAGGAAGCCCTCTTTCCTCTGTTAATAAATAAGATGGAATAACTGCTGTAACTGTTCTTAAATAAAAATGATGTATTCAATACAGAATGTCTGATTTCCAAGGGTAGGTTTAGACTTCTGATCGCTAGTATGGGATATTGGGCCTGATCCAGAACAACGCTTCGAAGCGAATTTACGCGTGGCTGTTTAGAACGCACTGCGCATGCGCACCATAGAAAATACGCACATTCACGTAGCGTAATTGTGAACGTATGGGGCATTCACGTATGTGTCACGTAAATACTTACGTGTGGGCGTGCCAATTTTACGTTACTCGAAAATACGTCTGAAATACGTGAAGTAGGCGGGGGGTGGTATTTAAAGTGTACAGTATGGGCGTGCTTAGCTGCGTAAATTCGTTCAGCCCATACGTACGTGTGCGTATGACAGCGGTTACGTTGGAAAAAGTTAAGGTAGGGTTTGGGAAGCGTATCTTGACAAAATACGTCTGTGCAAGTGGTGTGCCGAGGGGAGTGTAGCGAACTTACGCGCACGAAAATACGCTCCGCGAATAAACGTACGGCACACGTAGTTCTGGATCTACCCCATCATGCTTTTTGTTTTGCTAACAGCGCATGTGCAAGCACCGCATTACCAGGACCACATTACTAGATCCAGATCCTGGGACCTTGTCCAGCAATGGGGCAGAACAGGGCACGAAGTAGAAAGCACTTCCACTGTGTGGAAGGGGAAAAAGAATGCAGAAAGTATAGTGAGGGCATGCTCCATGCTATTCAGACTTTACAATGCAAATATGGACCTACCTCAAAATTTCCATGCTGTTAAATTACCCTGAGTAAACAATCATTTAAATTATCATAAATCTCAATAAGCCATAGTTGCCAATTGTCTTGTAATATCCAGGAGACTTCTGAATCAGGAGAGCTTTCTACCCTCCTGTATGTGCCCCAAAGTAGGCCGGATGAAGTGATTTGCTACTCAATGCTGTGAATGCAGTTGTGTTATTGTGACACAATGTTATGAGTCCCTGATGCAGTAAACAATCACCTCAATCACGCGGATCTGGAGGGGAAAATTTGAATGTTGGCAATAATCCTTTTTACAGCAGCAAATCCACATAGATGGCCATTTTTCTAAGTGTGCTTCTGTCTTTTTTCTGCTTTAGTTTTCTAAAATTGTCTCCATATCAGATACACACTAGAGGAAAACCAATTACAAAATCCATTTAAATGCATAGCAAAGTGGCAGAGACTGTGGCTGTACAAGCGACAGCCTCTGTCCATACTTTTTCGACTACAGAAGGGAAACGTGTCTGTCCCTTTTCCCTATGTCCTTTTCAGAGCTGCTTCTGTGGAAACATGCAACTCTGGATAGGACATATAGTGCATTCACATTTCAAATGCGCTAAAACTCTGGATAGGACGTATAGTGCATTCACATTGCAAATGCGCTAAAACTCTGGATCAGCTTCAACATTTTTAAAACCTTTCCTTGTAATATTTTTTAGGTGATTGCTGTTTAAAGTTCCATCTGATCCTCATTCTAGGCCAGATCCTGAGATACCTACGCTAGTGTATTTACGCTAGCTGGTGACGTAAAAACGCTGTTTTGTATGGACTGCACAAGCGCGCGGCAGTTGTTACGCCACATAACTGTGATCGTACGTACCAGCCTGGTATCAACAGCGTAACTACGAATGAAGAGGTGTGACAGCCATATGACACCCGGAATTACGCTTTGGAGGCAGGGTGAGGCATTTAAATCATACAGTATGGGCGTGCTTAGGCGCTTACATACGTGAAGCCTTTACGTACGTCAGTAGTTACGCTTTGAAAAGTTAAGGTAGGGTATGGCAAGCGTAAAACGACCAAAGTACGTACGGCCGAGGGGTTTGCCTAGGGGAGTGCATAGTAAATACGCTAGCGTAAATATGCTACGCGCTGTAACGTAACTAGCCGGTGGGTCTGGATCCAGCCCTTTGTTAGTAAACTCATTGCAGCTAAAGGGAGCAACACAATTTAACACGAGTATAAGCATTCCTGGGAGCTGCAAGTCAATGTGTGAGCATTTTTATGTATCTGAATATAGAAAATGTGCATGCATAATATACTCCACAGAACTATATATAACCAATGCATCATTCGTTATATAACCTGTATTCCTGCTCTAACATCAGCTGTGAATTGAAGTGGAAATTAAACCCAGTAAGGGATGTGGACCCGGGTTCATTTTAAGATCCCACCTTACGTTTTCCTTCCTTCTCATTCAATGACATTTAAAGATATTATTTTTCCCAATTATCATCTCCATACAGCACAGCCCCAGGATTGTCAATAACTGCTTAGTATTATGCTATCACTTATATCAATTAATATAGCATTATGAACATTGGGACTCTAATATACAGCTCCAGTGTTTATATTTAGGTAAACAAATGGGAGAATATATACACAACTTTTATATTGTGATTGTATTAATGATATGTGGAATTTTATTATAAAATTTTAAAACCCAAAGTGTTCTTGAACACTTTTTAGTTTGTTTGACAATAAAGTATTTTCACAGAGGAAATATTATATATATTTATAATATTTCCTCTGTGAAAACACTTTATTATAAAAAAAACTATAGTGTTCAAGAAAACTTTGGTGTGAAAATACTGCTTATTGCCTTTTTATATATGTACACTTATTTTTCAATAATGCAATTAATCTATAGCGCTATTATCTACTAGTCTTCTGTTTTTTCCTTACTTTTTTCTTTACGGGTTTTGTTCTGCATGATTGCTACCTGCAGGCTCTTAGACAGGCTCCCTGCAGCATGCTGCTGACATTGGGCCGGATCCAGACCCTCACACGCTTTCTGTACGTGCGGGGGTCTGTCCGTTCGACACGCCACCTGTCACTCTCCTCTCTCGTGCAGGCTTTATGGCAGTCTGCCTTAAATCAATTGTGCGGACCGCTGATCCGCACAAGTGTGGGAGCCCCCTCCTACACTGTACAATTAGCATGCTTCTCCCCACCCTCTTTAACGGGCGGAGGGGAAGCACTGCCCATTACTTCAGAAGTGGGCTTATACGTAACATTAGCGTATTACGTGGACTATTGTAATACTAGCGTAAAATCTGGAGGGCGAACCTTACGTGCATAAATGACCTGACTTTTTCAGGTCTGGATCCAGTCCATTGTCATTATATCAGTGTCTGCAGAGCTTTATCTGCCATTGCAGAGCTTTCTTAACAGCAAAGAGTCAGGAAATGTCTGTGTCTGTGGCTGCTGTCTGCTAACTGCAGTTGTGAAGCTGCTTGGGTGCATTCTTCCAAAGCCTGGCACTCCATGCAGCCACTCTGCAAGATCCCAGAGGACAGGAAAAGCAGGCAACGCTGGCACTCAGGGGGTACTGGACATTCCAGGTGAGTTAGCAAGTATGATCTAAATATTATTGCTAGGAGCTCACTGTTATTTGTATACATATACATGTGTGGAATATGCCTTATCTCTGATTTTATATATCCCTTCTAAGAAATCTATACTACAGTTTTCTTTTTAGTTTAAATATCCTGTTTATAAGTAAAAATGTTATTATGTCCTTATCTGGAATATTGTTTTGGCAATTAAGTTATTTTTTGTCACATTTACTTTTTACAGATAGTGGGCTGGATCCAGACTTAAGTAAGTGCTTGAAATCAGTTACTCCTAGGTTGAACAATGTTGATTACAGGGGGAGTCAAGTTAATTGTATACTTTGCATGCAGGGATATATCTTTGAATTGCTTACTGCACACAGATACTGACCAGCTTTATTGTCACACTGTTATTTACACTTGGGATAGAAAATATTACCTCTCAACTCTAATATTGTTAGCAATAGATGAAATATGGCTCCCCTGCAATCAACATGGTTTAGACCAGGAGTAACTAATTTCAAGCACTTACTTAAGTCTGGATCCAGCCTAGTGTTCATATTTTTTTGTTTTTGTTCCACATTGTTTCCTGTTTGTGACTTGAAAAACTCTAATTTTCTTACTAGGCTACCCTGAAAGAAGTGACAAATTTGAATGGGATCCCATTGTGGGGAGTGTTTGCAACTGTTGGAAATGTAAACAGCAGACATAGGTGTGCAAGAAAAAGTTATTTTTAAATGCCCACATTTTCTTGTTGCTTAATTAGCCTGTCTGGGTCTACGTCTTAAAGGAATGCTGTATTTTTGCATCGCTTGGAAAACCCATGTAACAGGTGTGGCTTTCTTTCTACAGCCAGCTATTGTCGTCACCACGCAGTTAACCATCTGGTCAATTTAAAGAAATACTGGTTTCTGAACATTAGCATGTTTCTAAAAGTAATTCATGTAAAGAGATTGGTTACCCTTGTTTGCAATGATATTACTGCAGTCTTAACTGACAGCCAATGACATACTCAGATTTTTAGATTGATAAAGAGAAACAAACCCTTTTTTTTACATTTTATTAGAATTTTTGACCAGAATGTAACATTGAATATAGCACTATACACTGGTCTACATAACTTAGGCATTGTACCTACTAGTGTTTTATGCACCACTTGACCATTGGAGGCCTGTCCAATTGTTGCTGCAAAATACTGATAAATTGTCCTTAGCCAGTTTAGAATTGGCTTTGGTATCAATTGCTCCTGCCTCGCCAAGGTCAAGCAATCGAAGATCTTGAGGACGAATCTACAGTGACAAGAGGTGAATATTTATCCTACCCCAACCCTTCTAATCCTAATTCTCACTCTAACTCTTCCATTACCCTAACCCTAACTCTCCCTTCCCCACAGCCTGAACCTAACCTTCCCTTCCCTGCTGCCTGACGTTAACCCTCCCTTCCACTTAGCCTCACCCTAAGACTCCCTTTCACGCAACCCTAACCCTAAGACTCCCTTCCCCGCTGCCTAACCCTAAGACTACCCTTATAGACTAACCTGTCTGGTACGCTAGGTCTGTGGTGGCGGGTCTGCAGCAGACACCGGGTTTCAGAAATCCAATGAGAGGGTAAATTACTGAAAAATTAATTTGGCATGCTTTCCCATTCATTAACAAAATCTTCTAATTAGTGTTATTTTCGAAATACGCACAGCCGAAAATGAGCTTTTGGTTGTCTGTATTTCAGAAATAGCATTTTCTTTATGAAGAATGCATCCTGTGTTGAAGGCTCAGGCTACATTTTTTTGGTATATATATAAGTGTAACCAATTTCAGTCTGGAATATCACACTGGGGGCTGGTGCAGAGCTGTGCTTCTGTCTATTTTCAGACGGAAGAGCAGCCAAAATGAGCACGGTGTAAATAAAAAAAATAAACAAAGGTAGGCATCAGCGCTATACTCAACGGGAGTAACAATGGGAGCAAGCACAGAAGGATGGGCAGCCTTGTGCTTGTGTCCGCATCCAACAGCACTGGGCGAATAGAACTGAGAAAACGTTTTTTTGGGGGACGGTATAATTGGAAGGCACAGGTACAGTAAAGTTAAAAAAAAAAAACAAACAAACACATTAATAAAAAAAACCTTAAAAAGTATATAAACAAGCACTAGCAAGTCATAGGAAATGTTCATTTTAGAGATTAGTTCAATTGAATCTTGTGTAGATTCAGACTTTTATTATAAGATTTGTATTTGCAGGGCTGTTTGTGTTGTGAGGTTTGTTTACTTTCATTTTCCAGCTTCAAGCACTAAAAGAGCAAGTGTGAGAGAGAGGGTGAATGATCCTGCAGGGGCTACTGTACCTTATTTCCCTGTAGTGTTTTTAACTCCTCTATCTGACTGTCCCTGTCTAGTGTCTAACTTCTCCCTCCCACTTCCTTAAGTTCATGATGAACTAATCTTCTTGGCCAGGTATTTGAACTAAATGAGCTATTGAACGAAATGAACTAGATGAACTACTGAAGTAAACCACTAGGAGAAAAATCTAGTTTGGAGTGACCTGCTCATTAGACTGCAGTGGCACCTTTGGTGAGTTAGAGGTATAGGCTTATGATTAAGTCATAAGCAGGTACCAGTGTGTGAGACTGATCTTGCAGGAGCTGCTGTGCTTTATCTTTCTGTCTAGTGACTGACTCCTCTCTCCCATTTCATGTAGTTCATAATGAACTAATCTTTGCCAAGTCTGAACTTAATGAACTAGTGAACTTAAAAGAAAAGTTAATTTGAACTAACCATTCATGAACTACCCATCACTAACCAGTATGCCCTGCCATCCAGTGGCCGCATCGGCCCTTCAGGTCCCTAGAAATAATTGATTAAAATAAGGGATGGTCTGTTACAGTAAAAAAATAAAAAAAAAAATACATAAAATCATAGCAGGTTGGAAGGGATCTTCATCTGTAAAGGATCCAATATTCCAAGCTTTTAATCCTGTGGCAGTCTTGGTAAAATAAAAAAAACCCTGGTAAAGATGCCTATACATATCCTGCTTCCAAGAAATTCCGCCGCTAATGACAGATATGCTGGAAGTGGGCTATATTTATAACCTCTGACGGCGTGGGGACGTCAGAGATTATAAATACTTTACTTTTGCATTCAGAAACTGCATAGCTTTTATTTTAATCTATAAAATAGAGTTGAGCTGAGCTAATTTTCAGTAATATAAAGGTGGAAGGTATCCTGTTTTCAGTGAGGAATAATAATGATCAAATATTCATTTTTAATGTGATTTATTAATCATAAATATAAAACACGTTTTGCACATTTAAATGGGCCAGATCCAGACTTAATAACGACAGCTAATTTACGCATGCTGCATGCGTAAATTTGGCTGTGGGAACACAATGCTCATGCGCGCGGCAGATGTTACACATCCTAACTCTGATCGTACATAACTTGTACGTAACTCAATACAAATGGGCGTGACATCCGTACGCAAGCCGAAAATACGCTTTGGCGGAGGGGGGAGGCATTTAAATATTACAGTATGGGCTGGGTTAGGCACTTACGTATGACAACTTGATACTATCAGAGATACGCAAGGAAAAGTTAAGGTAGGGTTTTGAACACGTAAATCAGTTTAGTTACATCAGTGCGAGTGCATTATACTTAGTAGTGCGAAACTCGGGTACACTCGCGTGCGTAAAACGACCTTAAGTCTGAATCTGGCTCAATAACTATGATATGCAGCTACGCTTTTATTAATAATAACTACTAATAATTACTTAAAGAAGGTTTCTAGCATTTTACATTGCACAGTTAATATTCATTCCCTAATATTGCTAGTTTCCTATTTTTTTAAGTCGCTTAACAAGCTGGAAAAGATGTATAGAAGAGAGAAATGGGGTTCACATTCAAACCTCCAAAAAGATTTTAAAAAGCGCCTATTTGCTGGCCCTTTAATTAGGAACATTAAAAATTCAAGAAAGCTAGCAAAAATTATTACAAAATAAAAGTAATACCAGGACCATTGCCTTTACTATATTAATTTAACAGGTGGGCAGTCAAAAAAACAAAAAGCATCTCCTCCCCTAGTATGAGTGCTCCGTCTGCAAGATCACATATGTACACTCTAGCAATAAGAGAAATATTCAAATTAGAGATACCAATTTTAACAGTGTATCACAATGTTGCAATTCAACAATATTTGTACAAGGTTAGCAACAAAATAAAGCTTGCAGTCCAGAAGATAAGCAAGGATTATTGTGAGCACCATTGTGTCCAAGCCCTATTAAGTCCCTTGCCAAATAAAAAACAAAAAAACTAAATAATAAAGCTCCCGAAAGAGCCCTATGCATCCCTACTGCCTAGATAGGTATTCATAAATAGAACAATCTTACCATTCAAATTGGAGCTGGACATGGAACAGTACCCGAGGGGGGAGTCTGCACACACCTGGGCTGCCGACGTGTGTTTCACCAAAGCTGTGTCGCTGGAAAAGTATGTTGGGTTGAATTTCCGCTATCTTACATACATTACTTAAGTCATCTGTGAATTGGTTGTCCTGTTGTCCTTCTGTGTGTTTCATCTAACAGTTGGTTAGGTGCAGGGCCGGCGCGACCCGCTCCGCGGGGGGATGCAGTGCATCCAGGCGCCATGCTGGACAGGCGCTCATCCCCCCGCTCTCTGCAAGATGGACGCTGCTGTAAAACATTGTAAGGTGCTCTCATCACTCTGATGAGAGCACCTTATAGAGCCTCACAACGGAGTCCATCTCAGTGCTGCTCTGCCTGTGTGAGCAGCGCCTCCCCCTCACTGACGACGCTGGAGTGACCTGAGGTCACAGCAACGTCATGCAGAGCCTGCCGCGGAGGAGAAGCAGCAGCCAGAGGAGGAGAAGACTTCAAAGGTAAGAGTAATGGTATAGGGCGCTGGGTGCTGGACAGACATGATGGGGGGTTAATAAGTGCTGGACAGACATGATGGGTTAATATTCATTCCCTAATATTGCTAGTTTCCTATTTTTTTAAGTCGCTTAACAAGCTGGAAAAGATGTATAGAAGAGAGAAATGGGGTTCACATTCAAACCTCCAAAAAGATTTTAAAAAGCGCCTATTTGCTGGCCCTTTAATTAGGAACATTAAAAATTCAAGAAAGCTAGCAAAAATTATTACAAAATAAAAGTAATACCAGGACCATTGCCTTTACTATATTAATTTAACAGGTGGGCAGTCAAAAAAAAAAAGCATCTCCTCCCCTAATATGAGTGCTCCGTCTGCAAGATCACATATGTACACTCTAGCAATAAGAGAAATGTTCAAATTAGAGACACCAATTTTAACAGTGTATCACAATGTTGCAATTCAACAATATTTGTACAAGGTTAGCAACAAAATAAAGCTTGCAGTCCAGAAGATAAGCAAGGATTATTGTGAGCACCATTGTGTCCAAGCACTATTAAGTCCCTTGCTAAATAGAAAACAAAAAAAACAAAAAAATAAAGCCACCTCATGGTGGTGCTTCGCTCCCGAAAGAGCCCTATGCGTCCCTACTGCCTAGATAGGTATTCATAAATAGAACAATCTTACCATTCAGGGGGTAAACAAATTGGAGCTGGAGATGGAGCAGTACCCGAGGGGGGGAGTCTGCACACACCTAGGCTGCCAACATGTGTTACGCCAAAGCCGTGTCGCTGGAAAAGTATGTTGGGTTGAATTAAGAATTTCCGCTATCTTACATACATTACTTAAGCCATCTGTGAATTGGTTGTCCTGTTGTCCTTCTGTGTGTTTCATCTAACAGTTGGTTAGGTGTCTTGTCTGTTATCTGTTCCACACCTGTGGTTAACTGCATCCATCTGGTTTCTACTACTGAGTACTACTGGTCTTCATTCTTGTGAGCAAGGGTTCCTGCTACCTGTGTTGTGTTTAAGGGTTCCAGGCTGTGTATCGGTTCCTGTTCAGGTACCTACGCTACAGATTTTCCTTGGAGGCTATTGTCGGGGGCAGCGACCTATCAGGTGTCAGCAGCCAAGCCTATCCCCATCATCAGGGGCTCTAGTGAATACCTGGCCCTGGTTTAGACTCCACGCCCCGGTGAGAACCATTCCTGGAGACTGTGACAGGATCAAGTGAAGGGGAAGGATGATTTTAAGGATTGCAGTTTGTCGTCAGGGATGGAAAGATTAAAGGCAGAGGTCTTAGCTTAATTAATTTTGAAAATAGAGAGCGCACTGTATTTGTTAAATTCCGACATAAGACAAGGTAGGGAGACTAGGAGATGTTTTATAAATGTAAGAAGGTCATCTGCAAATAACGTGAGTTTATGCTCTTACCTTCTTACTCTAACCTCAAATGTTTGGATTCCTACTAATTGAGTGGGCCAAGACAAGGGGAGAAAGGGGACAGCTCTTTCAGGTACCATTGCTTATTTGGAAGACGTTCGACAAATTGTGCAAGCTGACGGTGTTTTATATTAGGATCTATTGTATGCATACTGGGCCTAGGCCTAGATATTGTAAAACCCCAGCCAGGAAGGTCCAGTCCACTCTGTCAAATGCTTTCTCAGCATTGGTAGCAAGGAGCAATCCAGGGACTGAGGAGGCCTTCATACATAAGGCTTATAGCTTTAGTCATGTTGTGTCAGGCTTCTGTTAGCATAAGCCCATTAGGTGCGAAGTCTAACCAGAGCCTGAAGTTCACTGGAGCCCCTGTCGGTGGG
This sequence comes from Limnodynastes dumerilii, assembly GCA_011038615.1. Classification (NCBI taxonomy): domain Eukaryota; kingdom Metazoa; phylum Chordata; class Amphibia; order Anura; family Limnodynastidae; genus Limnodynastes; species Limnodynastes dumerilii. The sequence goes on along the minus strand of WWET01001302.1, from coordinate 150,655 downwards.
TACAGGCTTGGGTGCAGAACTCTGGCAGGTCACGAGCCCTGTTGAACAGATTTTATGAATGTGGGTGAGCACACAGAAGAACAGCAAAAAATGAGAGATACCCAGTGACAAAAATAGAGACATCCAGGCAGATAGTGGGTCTTACAAGTTCTCTTACTCACAAAAGTGCCCTGGAAACTCACAAAACGCAAACAGCAATCTCAAAGCTGAGACAACAAGGGAAAAAAGTAGGATAAATGGGGCACTCCGGAATCACTAGCACAGCAAGAAAAACTGGCAAAGGCAAGGCTGGAGAAGCTGAAAACGCTATAACTGGCAGCTTGCACTACTGCTGCTGGTTCTATATAGAGGTGCAGCCGTAACGCCCCCACTCTTCATATAGTTGCATCGTAGCTGCTAGGAGACCAAGTTGGATTAAATTGCCCATGAATATCCATTTGTAAGCTTTCCATATAATTATTTTTGATGTCCCCTGATTGTTATTATGTGTAATATAGTCTGCTATAATTGCTTTGATCTGGGTTTGTCGGACATGTTTTGTAATAAGATTTTGTTCAGTCTCCAGCCGTTTTGGTCTGGGAGTGTGG
>WWET01001302.1:119881-148989 GCA_011038615.1 Limnodynastes dumerilii | reverse complement strand
AGGATAGTTTAAGTCTTTGACCTTAACAGTGCAGATCTTAGGACAGTTTTTTCACAGGGGCTTGGTGCTGTATCCCAAAGAGGAATTGGATGCCATCTAGGTTATTGCTAGGTAGAGTAAATGTAAGGTCTGAATACACCAGATAGAGGGGATTAGGAAAGAGAGGGGCAAGGAGGAAAGAAGAAGAAGAAGACTGAAGAGAACATATAGGGAATAAAGACAATATATTATAAAAAGTGACATATAACTCAATGAAATAATTAACAGTAGACAATATATATTCAAGCACTGCAACCTGTAGCAATGAGGGACATGGTCCTTGGCTGTATTAGGAAGGGCAAAGCCTAGAAGAGTGGTGGGTAAGAATCATGTTGAGTATCAGTAGTAATGCCCATGTGTGGATAATATTGTAGTAACTGAACTTGGGTACTAAATTACCTATTGGTTAGAGAAAGTAGTTATAGCTATATGGCCCTTACAGACGATAGGGAACTCAAAATAACAACAACTAAAGGAATTTAAACAACATGGGAAGTTTAACAGGGCCAGCATGTCCTGGAGCACTCAGTGATACCACAAATCGGGGGAGCAAGAGAGTAGTGATACTGTCAGGAGAACAGTGAATCTGTGGAGTGAAGATATGATTAGAAAAGAGAAGACAAAATAACACTTGAATTCAAGCCTGGCTGGTGGAGATTGATGAGGTGAGCGGGCTCCGGTGTTTGTAAGGGGTTTGTAAGCGCAGTCCTGTGGTGCAAGTTCAAGCATTGGCCTAAATTGATAGGCTTGAAATAGCTCAAGTCTTGCGTGTGGTATCTTAAACTTTTTGTTAACGCTCGCAGCTAGGTAAAGATGGAATGGGAGGGCTCAGTAACTAGGTACACCACTTATTAAGGCTGACATCTGAAAGATCAAAAATGTAACAGAAGCGGTATAGATCAGAGGGGTCACGGATTGTAAGTTGTTTGCTGTTAGACATAACCTGAAGGCTGAAGGGGAAACGCCATTTGGATATTTCCTGAGCTCCTCGGTGGACAGTTTCAGGAGTTCACTTTGGTCAGTGTATCCCATGAGAAGTCCTGAAAATTTTTATTGGGTGATCCTCAAAGCATATTTTTTCAGAGTTTTGAACTTTGCAGAGAATGGTTTATTTTTGGTAGTGGAGACAGCAAATTATATCTCTATATTACTCAGAGCTAGGCCTCTGGGACGTAGGGCTCTGTGTGCTCTGACTGAGCAGTCAATTGGTATGACAGGTTACAGAATCTTTCCTTGTCAAAAAACTGATAACTCAGGACTGCAGGATTAGGGAAGAGGAGAAGGCCTTGCAGAAGTTCTTGTCTGGTCAGCCCTGCAAGGGTTAAGTTGAGCTTTGAGTCCAGCTTTAAGTCCAGAGGGTGTTTACAGATGAGTTATTATGCAGGGAGGTTCTGGTAGTCTGAGAAGGGGGAATGGGGCCTCTGAACTTTGCTGCTGTTTAACTGGGCTGTGTAGTTGTGGTTAAGGAATGGTGGTTGCTTCTTTCCAAGAAAAGAAGACAGAGAAATGCCTGCAGCTCCTTACTGATTGTTGCTATCAGTGTTGTCCAGGTGCTGGGTCTCCTCTCCTATGCGGCCTGTAGGAAAATGGCCCCACCACAAGACCACTTCCCAAGCCACCACTTTAAAGATGGATGTTTGGTGGAGGGCCCAAGATCTAACTGCCGCTACTGAGTGGTCCAGTCTGCAATTAAAAACTCCATCAGACAGACTTTGGGCAGCCAGTGAGGAGGGGTATCAGCCCCCATACACGGTAGATCCGTATGGCACCAAGGTGAGAGAGGCTGGATTGCTGATTCCCCACAGTGAAACCACAACCGTGTGTCTGCTAGTGGAAAGGAGGACACTCAGGAAGACAGCTGCAGTCAGAACTCCTCCAGGGTCCACCACCCGGAGCACCTCCAGGCGTCTGCTGCAGCAGGCGATTCTTGAGGTTGCCGGCACCTCATTGACTTAAAACTGTCCACATAAGTAGTTCCAATGACAATACAATATTTTCATGTCTCTGACCTCATGATATAGTCAGAAAAGCAGAGCAAGAAACAGCTAAATGTAAGTGTAGCACTAGCATGTGCTCCTATTCTGGTAGAGAACTACATCACTCTAAGGGTATATTTACTAAAGGCGCTTTTGGCTGGCAATTATAAATCGGCAGCCATCGCTGGGCGATTTTTGAAAAAAAAATTGCGGGATTCACTAAGAGGCGCATTGCTATGTACATTAATATACATTTATTATAATACACTGTGGCTACCAGCGGTAAGTTCACACATTAGGGGGCATTATTAGGCAGTGTAAATGTTTATTTTGCATACACACGTATATTATTGTCTTACTGTATGTTTTGTGCACACAGTTTTTTTTTATTGCACCACACACAGCGCAGCATATTTATAAGGCTTATCATGCTGACACTGATATTACTACAAAGCTAAGCAATGCTTAGCCCTTAGTGCGATTTGCCATCGCACTAAGGGCAATTTAGACAAATCACCTTTAGTTAATACGACGATTTGTATATTTTATATGGCAAACATCTGGACGATTTCTGTCTAGCGATGTTTACCTTGACGATTTGGACAAAGGCTCAAGTCCCGTGACTTTGCCTTTAGTGAATAGGGCGAATGAAAAATCGCCTGCAAAGTCCCGGGAGTTTAGGCGATTTGGACCAAATCGATCTTTGTAAATACCCCTAAGTGCAGTAGGGAGGAGGAGCATGTGTAGGAGCAGTTTCAAAATGGTAGTTGGAGATTCTGAGAGGGGGCAAGGAAACAGAAAAGCCATAGCCTGCAGCAAGTAAGAGAGAGACATCCAGAGGGAGTCCCCTGCAGAAAGAGAGTAAAGGTATGAGAGACAGAGGGATTCAGGAGAGACAGAGACACCCTGAGAGAGTGGAAAAGACCTTTCAGTAAAGAGTGGGAGAGCTTACCAGAAGAAAGCATTGCTTTCCTCATCGCATCCAGCGTGCCTCGCATCACGCCGATCACCGGTCACCGAGCCCCTTGTGCCTCACACCACACTGCTCATCTGTCACTGAGCCCCCTGCTGCAAGATTAAAAATAGCAAATACAAAACAATTAAAGGAAACCACAACACAACAAAAGACTGTTGGAGAAGATGAAACTTATGGGACAACAGATGTACTCAAATGAAGACAATAGCCCTGATTCACACATAAGTAAGTGTTGAATTTCCATGTGTGTTTTGATTAGTTAAACTGCACACGCCCAAAACCCAAATATAAGCACGGAAACCATGGCCAACTGATTCACATACATTGACGTCAAAAATAGGACTGCACGCATTGGCACGGAATGAGTCCCTCGTGTGGCTAGAGGGGTAAGACTTTTAATGCAAATTAGTTGCACACGAGCTACTAATGTACAGTATGGGAGTTACAACAGAGTTAGCACTGATTTACAAGTAGGAGTGCCTTGCGTAAACTAACATAGGCACGGGTAAAGTTAAGGTAGCCCTCAACCACTCGTAAGTTAATGAACTGTATTGTATTCTGTGAGGCAATGTGTCTTCTCTTACTTAGTTCAGGCCACACCTGCTGCAAGTTTTTAATCAATGGATGTGTGTTTTTAAATTAAACAAATAAAGGCTTGTTTATTTAATCCTATGCTGATTTTCCATTTTGTGCAAGACTTTAACCTTGTAAAGGTGCCATTATTTGTTTTTTGTTTTTGAAGGTTTTTTTTTATTAACGTGAAATTTTCTGAACAAACCATTACATTTACTTATATTTAACTGTATTGGTTGTTTGTGTTGTTTATCTTTTTTTAATGTTTTTCTTTTAATGTTTTATGAAAGTCTCTATATGTAGTGGATCATAGTATTTATAATTTTCTACAGTATGGGCCTGATTTAGACTTAAGAAGGAGCTTCAAATTAAGAGAGGAAAGTTACACCTGGGCAAAACCATGTTGATTTCAGGGAGAGTCAAAATAATTTTATTTTTTGCATGCACAGATTTATCTTTGAATTGCTTACTGCACACAAATAGTGTCCAGCTTTACTTTTACTCTGTTATTTTGACTTGGGCTGGGAAATGCCACCTCTCAGCTCTAATACTATTTGCAATAGATGATAGTCCAGGAGTAACCTTCCTCTCCGAATTTGAAGCTCCTTCTTAAGTCTGGATAAGGCCCTATGCATTTATGTGTATTGTTTAGTATGTCATGATTTTTCTTATTTCAAGTTGTATTTTTAATGGTTTAATGGAGAGTACATGCTATTTTTAGAAAATAACTTTACTTTTCCAAATCCTGATCACTGCGTTTAGTTACGTATCTTTGAATCATAAGAAATTTTAGGCACATAAACGCAAGACTGATTCACAGCTAATAAAGTCCACATGTACCTAAATGTATGCAGGAAAGACTTATGTCCTTATGTAGCACTCCCGACAAAGGGTTCAACTGGGTTCTTTATATTCTCTAAATTGGTATTGCGGATAAGTTCGCAATTTAACTCTTAACTGTAACTCAGGTACAATGAAACAAAGCAACGAAGGCTAGAAAAACTTTGTGAGTATGCACAAAACAAATCAGGTTACAATATATAGTCAACACATCTTCAGCATACTTGCCTAACGAGTTGACTTAAAAATCAACTATTATATTGTGTCATTGCTGCAATAAACATGTTACCAGTAGTAAGTATACCACCACCAAAAACTTATTTGAACAACTTGGATCCTGGTGCAATACCTGATGTGATTCAACAACTATCACAGCCTGAGCATCATCTCTTGTCCAGCATCATTCCATTTGTAAAGATCATCTAAATTAATGGACTATTTGGACAATATGGTTTCTGTGGTCAAGCTGTTATTTTCTGCTCAAGATGTTTTTTTACTTAATGAAAAGTTATTGAAAATGCTACTGAGATCAACTTATAACACAGCAATAGAAACATAGAAAGTGACGGCAGATAAGAGCCACATGGCCCAATAGTACTGGTTACCGAACATCTTGATAACCTAAACATCACACAAGAGTTTTATATATCACGTGCTAGAGTATTTGACAATTTACAGTGGCTAATCGCAAATAAACCACTATACAAAGATGTGATCATTAATCACTATGCTCAAATATGTCAGCAAGATTTAGTTTGTGATACTGAGCAACAACCTGTTGAAACCATTGAGCAACTCGATGTGAGTGCTTACATGCCAATATATAAGAATTGGTGAACTTTGACCCGAGCACTTTGCCAAACTCATGAACAAAGTGAGCCCAGGTGCATTATCAATCGAAAAGGCTCTTCAAATTTACCCAACGAATCAGCAAGTACAAAACCACAACCAAGCATGTTAGAGCCAAAGGGGCAACAATATTAAAAATAAGCGCACAGGACAAATTAGTATATGCAACACGGCAAACAAATAATATCAGCATAGACTAAATCATTCCTTCTAACATCAATAAGACAGGAGGCTTGCCTAAGATATTAGAAAAATTATGCTACGATCCAACATCAATGTAATAAACTAAACTCAGAACATCTCTTCTATGAAGTGAAAAAATTAAATGTAGATAAGAAAAATTAAAAATGATAGAAGGCTAAAAAAACAAAATATTTTATAGTAAAACATTTTATTTAAAAAAAAAACCAAGCTCTTATTAAAATGTACCAAAAAGGAAAAAATCATTTTGATACCGGCCTAAATGACTGCCTTAAAAGAATTCCCTCATATGACTGAAAATAAAAGCGTGGGACGCTTATGAAAACTAATGAAAACTAATGTATCAAAATACGTAGAGGATTATAAATATAAAAAGGACATTTCATTAGGATATTATACCCTACCTATATTAATAGCATGGAAATACCTAATAATTGGAAAAGTGTTCTGCCCTATCACTTCATACTATAACCATCCCTAAAAATAAAACAGCCAGAGATTTAAAAGCAAGCAGTTTATAATATGTGACTTCATCTTTTCATCTCTATTCTGTCTTTGCTCTGTATGTTCCTAGAAAGCCATTCTAGTTGCACTGGTTGGAATTTCTATTATTAACACATATGACAGTATGATCATATGTCTCTGCTGTGGGCTTCCGGAATATGAGATTTGTGTTCACTGTTTATTCACATACTGGTTTGTATGGCTGGTATGGTGGTGTCACACACATTTCAGCTCTCCACTATTGGACTTGTCTGTAAGAGTAAACCTCCCACCTTTTCCTTACAGGCATGTGTCCTAAATTGTACAAGTACCTTAGCAAATCAATGATACGAGTAGCTGCCTGTTTCTTTCCAAACAGTGACTCTTGAATCCAGACAGTCTACTCAGTAACCCTAGTATACAATATAGATATTATTATTGGTTCGGTCCAGCATAACAGTCAGGCCGATAATTGTATTTTGTATTTTCTGGTCCTTACGACAGGGGAACAACGTACAGCGCGTACGTAATTCCCCTGTCTTGAAGCTTGTGCGCATGCGCACAACCTTCTTACGGTGCCATAAGGGTAGGCGCACGATGTTACATATGCAGGCTGTTATGGGAAAGGGGCTGTCACCTCCTTTACGACAGTTGGACGGGGAAAGCTTTACAGCCACATACCTGGGTGTAAAAGTTAAGATAGGAATCTGGACACGTAAGTGTCCAGATTTACTACTTTTAGCGGGGAGTACAGGGGACATGCACTCCCCATTACGCAAGCGGCCGTAATGACCTTGTTTTTGTTAAAACTAGCTAGAAAAGTTATGTAACAGCCATGCACCCCAAAAAGGTAAAGAATATGTATTTCTCTCAATTTTTACTACACATATACATGTAAACTCTGGTTTATTATTGAGATTTCTTGGGATCCAATTACCATTTTCATAAATATGTGTTATGAGTGATATTACTTTGACCTATAAAGTGCCATATAAGGAATATATAATTAACTTGTATTATTCTTCCTAGCGACATCTCATGTATAAACACTATGAAAACTAAAGCTATACCAGATAATATCGACAAAGCACATTTAGTTACCTTAAAATAAAAATACTTATTTGCATAAATGTCTAAAGATTTGTCATGCTTGGATGCAAATATAAGATTATTTCTTCTCCGTTGAAGGGAAACACCAGGAGGATATGGCAAGGACCATAATCCACATTTCCTTATAGGTGTTTATATCCACTAGTGAAAGAAAATTTTACTTTATTTCTGCATTATTTTAAACAACAATTTGTTTAAATCCTTTCACAGAACTTCAATTGCAATTTTAAGTCACATTTTTGTTACTATAAATACCTACAGAAGCCTGTCATTGATTAGAGAAAGTCACATATATTTTGTTCACAAAATTAACAAAATTAACAAAGGCGATAGTTCACATGGAATATTCCTTTAGTAAATGTTCATTATTGATCAAAATATTATAAACCTGAGTCACACTTAAGAAGCTCCAACTTCTTTAGTGCAGAATCTCCGGAAATGACCTATACGCATCAATAGTAGGTCATTTACACAATTTATGTACCGGTTAGGTACGTAGATTGTCTCCGTGCACTCTTTAAAGACTGCACGGAGTAGTTTAGGAAGAATGAGGCGTGCTAATGCTGCCTTGGAGAGGTTTTAGTTAGAAGTGGGAGGGAATTAGATTAGCCGTGGAGGGCGGGGGAGGCGGGGAGAGCCATTCTCCATGTGTAGTTTCCTTCCAGTCCGCACCTAACTCACTCTTAAGTGTGAACACAGTAGTAGGAACATATTTATAAATGCTTTGATTTGATGCCAGACCTACTTAATGTAAATTTTTTAGGTTGCACATACACTATACAGTTGTAAAGTGTCTGAATGCACAAGTAAACGGCAAACAATAAAAGGAATTTGAACCTGGGAACAGTTTTAACAAAATTGGACTTGTATTGGAAGCTCACCTGTTTCCAATTCTAGATTCCTGAGTGTGTGTCAAGTCACAGTGCTCCATTGTAAATATGGTAAATTGGATGTAACCATTTATGTGCATATTGTTCTGTCAGGATATGGAGGGCTAGTAAAGGTGCTCTCACTGCATACACATCAGCATTCATCGATCACATTGGCAAGGCAGGAAGATATAATGGTATGTTTATTATACATTAAAATATAACAGTCTTAAATATAATCTGCACACAAAGCACACAAAGATATGTGCAAACATGTCACCAGTTCTTTTTGAGTGTAAATGTCCACTGGTCCAATGGCCTTGGTAATCGCAATCCTGACTTGCTGGAGACTTACTTCAGTATGTACACCTGATAGAGAGGACTTTGTTCCAGAGTTACAGCTTAATCTGAAAAGATGCACAACTGTTATACCCTGTTAGCTGGTGATATATCTCTAAATCCAGGTTCTCTTCACATCTATATTACAAGTTATTAACATTCAGGATATTACAGAAATATGGCCGATCTCAAACACATAACCTGTCTCCTATCACTATCAAATCCCTAAAATGTGTCCCATGGAATGAGTGCCCTGTCTGCAATCAGCTAACCACCATTTTTGACCTCTTCCACTCTAACAACCTTCTTGCATTAACACAATCAACATTCACTAACTCATATGGCAGACGTTACTCATGCCCAAAAGGCCTGGAGACTGGGGAGTTGGGGTTAAATTACTTCTTTCCCCAAGTTGGTCAACCACTGTTCTACCCATTGTCCCTTAACTTACTTTCACATCCTTTGAAGTACATGATGTACAGCTTATCAACCCTTTCTTTCTTCGGGTGGCTATGATCTATTGCCCCCCCCCATGCTTATTGCAAACAATTTCTTCAACACTTCTCCGCATTACTTTTTTACTTCTTGTGTTCTGACATACCTTATTATCCTAAATGATTTTAACATCCACATTGGTTTCGACATGTTACGATTAATTGCTTTGATTTTGTTATTATTGCTTGATGGTGAATGAATGTTTTTGTATATGTGTGTGTGTGCCCCTGTGTTCATGTGTTGTGTTTGTGTGAGTGTCTGTATGTTTGTGTGAGTATGTGTTTATGCAAGTGTCCCTCTGCAAGTGATTGCACTCTATTTTTGTAGCTATGGGTTGTACTAATGAGGATATCATAGCCAATTTGATTTCAACATATCAGTTGAGCCATGTGGTCAGTGGCTATTTTGATTAGAAAAAGGACATTCCTTTATAACTTATATATTTAAGCACTGGTGTAGCTAAGGGGGGGTTTAGGGGTTCAAACCCCCCCATCGAAAATGAAACTTACACTAAATAGAATGGGGTTTCCATTGAAAAGAAAATTTGCACTAGATAGAATGGGATTTCCATAGTAGGTACTCAAAAGATCAGTTGGCACAAGGAAAGGTGTCACTGAAACAGGCCAGACGGCAGGTGGCGTGGATGACGCGACAAGTAAACAACGCACTACGCACACATAGCCAATTTATAGCTTACGCTTGGGATGGAGCATTGTTAGAGACATACAGATCGCGGCATATAAGCCAACTTGCGGTAAAGAGAAAAAGACTGAATTAAATTTTGTAATTATTATTTTGTGTTAGGAAATAAAAATTGTAAGTATTGGGGATTTGTAAAAACCAAATTGTGGAGCAGACACGCAGCGTCGGAGCTCCTCCAGAAGACGCCTGAAAAGGCCCTTTATTTCCCTTTTTTTTCCCCTAACCTCTTCTCCCTCACCCACCTCCTAACCTTCCTGGTCTCAGTGGCTGTCCTCCGGCTCCCTAAAGCCTCGGTCGGCAGTGTCCCCGCTGTCTGCGGTGAGGCCCGCGGCCGGGTAACTCCCCCCCGGGCGGGTGCAGGACTCTTGGGCCTCGTGGATCCGGAAGATCCCCTGGTGGGGATAGTGCTGTCTGCGGTCCCCAGGGGTCGAGGTGTGGAGATTCCCTGCAGCTGGCCACCACTCACCTGCTTAGTGCCCGGGCTGATTTTTTTAAGCCTGCAGTGGCCGCTAAAAGGAAAACTAAAACTGGTAAGTGATTTCAATTAGGTACCTTAGTACCTACCTAGGTAGGTAGGTATTTTGTTTTATTTTTTGCCAACCAAAACCCCCCCATAAAAAAGCTATAGCTACGCCAGTGTATTTAAGCATAGATTATAAAGTTACACTTATGGAATTATATATATTATTAATTTGCCTATAACAGTCCACTATCTGGTAGTACAAATAACTACCACTATTTCAAATTAATAATACAGTATTACTGTTATTAATATAATTCTTATGGTATCACCTGTGTGTTTTATATTCCTATTATTAATAACCTTTATCGTGAACTTGATGTTTCTGATAGACATCTTTCATTCTAGGTTTCTATTCTGATTGGGCTCTAAAATAATATTTGCATTTTAGAATGTGCCTAGGGTCATGATAAATAGATTACTATTGTGCTTGTTAATCATTTAAACCTTTAGTTGGATAATGGGAATGTGGTATAGGGGGGATAAATTGGCTTAAATGTTTTGATATCTAGAACAGATATGGTAGTCTACAGAAACAGCTATAATCTGTCAGATTAGTTATTTACTAATTACGTTTAGAAGAGTTTCTACTTTCTCGCCCAATCAAGTAAACCTAAAATGACTTCTGCAGGATTTTAAAGGAATAGACCAGGCTACCAGCACTTCTGATGGAGAAAATCAACCAGATGGGTACTGAAGATATAATAATTCAGAATGAGTTATTTCTGTTTTTTCCTTACTAGGTGCTTGGAGAAAGAAAATGCCCAACATTCTATATACCTGACATATGATAGAATAGACCAAGAAAGCCCTAATGTAGACCATACACATACCAGATGCCAATGATGACCTTGCCAATGCTTCACCATCCTTTGTGAAGATGACATCCAAAAAATATAAAATAGAAAGTAGAATTGTAAGATTTCTTTATTAGCAACTACCACCAACACATAAAAAACATCCTCAAACACGATTCCAAACCTACAATTCTGCATATGTGATTCACTATGTTCACACATTGCACTGTGGCCCGTATTCAGAGTACAGGACGTATAACATATACGTCCGGTGTTTAGCGATTTTTAGTACTGCGCATGCGTAGTAATTTTTTATTGTAATCTATGTATCTTTTTCTTACGTAGATTGCGTAAATGCAGTCTGAAAGAAAAATTATTACGCATGCGCAGTACTAAAAATCGCTAAACACCGGACGTATATGTTATACGTCCGGTACTCTGAATACGGGCCTGTGTCCATATTTAGTGTCCACAATATATTTTTCTTATCCTTGTTAGCTAAAAGTGTTTTTTTTTTACAAAGGCTGATCAACAATACCAATTTTAAGGAAAATGTTTTGTTATTTTCCTACTTATTTGTCCTCTGGACCACTCCATAAAACATACCAATCTCAGTACCGTATTTTGACACATAATACACAAACGCTGTTTCTTCCGCAGCTCCTTGTTCTAAAACGTAATTTTCTCAGCTCCCACATTATCTTGTCACCAGAACCAAGGAATTGATAGATAATATAGGTAGGACTTTAACAATTTTCTAGTCACAGACACCTTGTTGACACTTCCAAACAAGACAGCTACCCAATTAATGAAAATCCAAATAATGAAAATCCGATACTAGCACCATAACCAAGGAACACCTTCAATTGCTTTCTAAATAACCATCTCCATCCACTGGCATCCTGTCAGCCAAACCATCTGTACAGATGAACAAATCTGTAAATTACTCCTTATGGTTGCATAAAGCCACCCTTTCCTCAATATTGTCTAGCTTACACAAACTAACTTTACTCTAGTTATTTTTCAGTAACTTCTTAAAAACCCTTCCAAATAGTTTATCACTGGGGCTCGCAAATACAATGACTACTGCATGCTTTGAGCCTAGACAATATCATAGTAGTGCAAAACTCTTCTATTGCCCCTACTCCAGAAGAACCATCCAATCGCATAAACACTCATGTATGCACACACACACACACACACACACTTTTGTTTCCTCTAATCATTATTATCAATTCAATGTTATTGTAAACAATTCATTTATAAAACAATTACACAATCTAGACCTATATCACTTTGTGGAAAACAACCTTTGACATATAATAATCATTAAACCACTTATTACCTATACCCTAGATTCAATCTCTTTATAAGATTTCCTTTTTATGGATCGCAATTTCAGTCACTGACACAGAAAGCAGATAAAAGAAAAAATATTAAAATCCCCCAATGGATAATATCTGACAGCCATTAATCCATCCCTTCACAGAGACCATTGGGACCGTTAACAACAATAATCTAAAATTTTTGACATTTAAAACCTATTTCTTTACACTAATAGTCTTCTACCTACTATACCTGATTGTATTACACCATCCATTTGATTGGAATAAGAACATTTAACATTGTTTAAATCATATATTTCTCTTTCAGTGCACTTATCCATAATGTTTGTTTGGATAATATTGTCAATATATCTCTAAAAATCTGACTATTACACTTCATTCTTGCACTATATATATATATATATATATATATATTAGAGGATTTCTGGGCCCTGGTACAGAAAATTCTTGGACTTCCCCCCCCATAGTTGACAAGTATAAATACATCTGTGTCGCCGCGAAGCGGCACAAATGTGGGGTCACTTATCTCTTTCCTGCTTCTCACCTTTCTTCCTTTTTCTTCTTCCTTCCATTTTCTTTCCTTAGGTGCCTAACAAAGGATACAAAAGTAAACTCACCCCCGGCAGAGGTCCCCAAGTCTCCAAAATAGCCACTCTGAGACAGCACCCCCTGTCAGCTGCTATCCCAGACACGTTTTGAAACAAACACAGAAAATGGAGGTTACTCAAATCAATTTATAAGGTAATATGGAGCAGGTGCTGTAAGGTGAGGGGAATTTAGTTGCTTAGTTTTTATTATATAAGCATTCCCATCAGGTAAAAACACACAATTCAATTAAACAAGACATTATAAACGTTTGATATGCTAGGATGTCCTTTTTTTATTTTATTTTATGTGCTGTCTAAGCATGAAGCTTATCTCACCCTTCCTTGTATAGGGGGTATTGCTAATGGCCCCGTCACAGGTTGGGTATTTTGTTTATTATTCTCTAGTATTAGATGCCTGAATCAGGGTTTAATGCAGACAATTATGTTGTGATGAGTCATTTAGTGGACTGGTTGGTGATGTATTATGAATACTTTGTATTGGACATTATTGTCTTGTTAAATTGAATTGTGTGTTTTCACCTGATGGGAATGCTTATGTAATTATGTAAATACAGTTACTTACATACTTGCATTATACTCACATAACTTACATACATGCATTACACTCACATAACTTACATACATGCATTATACTCACATAACTTACATACATGAATTACACTCACATAACTTAAATACATGAATTACACTCACATAGCTTACATACATGCATTACACTCACATAACTTACATACATGCATTACACTCACATAACTTACATATATGATTACACTCACATAACTTACATACATGCATTACACTCACATAACTTACATACATGCATTATACACACAACATACATGTGTAATAATCACACACTTACCTGTCAGACTGTCCCGAGGTTAACTGAGAGGAAGTGGGGACGGTCCATAGCAGCAGAAGCCAATGAGGGAGTAGCACAATGACATCGCTACTCCCTGATTGGTTAATCGTTAGGCACCAGGGGAAAACTTTGAAAAAAATCTTCAGTGCGGAGCTAGCAGGGAAGGTGATAGCTGTGCCTGCCGGCTGTGATTACAGGGAGAGGAGCGCTCCAGCTCAGCTGCGCCCACCCCTCCTTGTGTTTAGTTACAGCCCTGCTCCCCCTGCCTGAATTCTCTATATAAACACAAAAAAGGGAAAAAAAATGACAACAAAAAAATTGCACCAGTGCAGACCTGAGCCAGGCCCCCTGGTAGGTCCGGACCTGTGTAATTAGTACCACCTCCCCTTTCCTCTCATCGCCACTGTATATATATACCTAGAATGGGTATACTGCTTGAGAAAGGGCCCAGCAGGCACGAAACGCGTTGCAGGTTTACCCATAATAGGAGCTTTTTTCTTGACCGGACATTTCTTATCCCACTTGTGAGACGGAACACGATCTTCCATTGTGAATTTTCGTTAAAAAGTGCCTCATTTGCCTAAGGAGCAGCATTGAAGAGTGGTCCATCTCACGGCAGGTGAAACATTTGGTGGATTATTGTCGATTCAGTCCACGGTAACCATCTATCCGGGGGCTTGTATGGTATACAGGTTCCTACCCCCGCTGCCAATTACCGGTGACCCTAACTGCTCCTACAGCTTGGCGCAACTTATTTGATACCCTGTCTCACAAGTTTGTTCCTTAATCGGGTGCTGGACTGGCCACCTACATCTCTCTGAACTTTACAGCAGCTAAAGGACTAGATCGGGGATATCTTTGGAATATTCTCTCTCCACGTGGAATTTCCTACCCCGTGTGTCCACGCTACAACATAGAACTGCTAAGTATACAATCTCTTATTGAACTCTTTGGTCAAGACTAGACTATTTCTACTACTATATTGCTCCTTCACTATCCACCATTCATACATGGGTTTTTTACATTCATGCATGGGGTTTTTCATTTATCTATTTATTTATTTATTAATTGCTTTTGTTGCTTATTATGTTGTTGATGAATAAATAATTTATATATTCATAATTATTATCAGTGTTGGTGTAATCAGCCATCATAGCCTTACAAAATTCTTTAAATGTATTAAGTTTTTAGGGCTCCTGCGCTGTCAACCTTTTTTCTATACCCAGAATGGAGGTTGCTCAAATCAATTTATAAGGTAATATGGAGCAGGTGTTGTAAGGTAAGGGGAATGTACAAAAAAACACAAAAAGACACCCCAGCACTCTTGCAA
Organism: Limnodynastes dumerilii; assembly: GCA_011038615.1. Taxonomy (NCBI): domain Eukaryota; kingdom Metazoa; phylum Chordata; class Amphibia; order Anura; family Limnodynastidae; genus Limnodynastes; species Limnodynastes dumerilii. The sequence continues at coordinate 134,074 of WWET01001302.1, read as the reverse complement.
TTACCCAGTAACAAATTATAACTTTCTATCTTTAAAATAAAAGTCAGAGAATTTGTTTCATACTGTACATTTGCAAATATATGATAAGCCACCAGCTTATCTGTTTTCTTAGTCTTCTCTGTTTTGGTAGTCCTAACTTTAAAACTACCAGAGTCCCAACTTTGGGTCATATATCATGTATTTTTAAATTGAGAGCTCACCCCTGGCAGAGGCACCCAAGTCTCCAAAACAGCTACTCTGAGACAGCACCCACTGTCAGCTGCTATCAAAGATAATCTTTAAAACAAACACACAAAATGGAGGTTGCTCAAATCAATTTATAAGGTAATATAGAGCAGGAGTGAAAGAAACAAGAAAGAAAAAAGGCCAAAAAACAAGTATATTAATGTAAGGCAATGTCTTGTTACATAGGCCTAGGTTGTTTGCAGCGCAAAAAACACCTTGCATAAAATTACAGAGTTACAAAAAAACAGCTTAGAAGTTAAAACTCATATTTTTAGTCAACTCTTATTAAAATCATTAAGGTATTTAAAAGTTTAGGCAAAAATTATCAAATAAAAAAACAAACATGTTCTGACACATTCCGCAATTCTGGTGGTAACAAAACAATAACAGAGTAGCAGAGTAACAAAAATGAGTTACAATAATGGAAGGGGGGAAAAGGACTAAAAGGACTAAAACTAGGCTAATTGCAGGAGAAAAAATTGAAACTTTCCCTGACATCAAACACCTAGCAGCCTCACGGCCACGCAATCAAACATTGAAACGTGTAGCCGATGCGGCTGATGAGACTTAATTATACCACACCTGAGATCTGAACAAAGAAAGAAACAGGAATTAAAAATGAAAGAAAAAGTAAAAAAAATGAAGAGATGGTGAAAAAGCAAAACGGAGAAATGTAGCAAGAGGCCATAGTATTTATATATAAATGTATAAGGACTGATGTGCTAAAAACTATCAATACCAATAAAGAAAAACTGATTCTATCTTTTGTGTTAAGATTAAAGGTTATTTACTTTGCAGCTAAAGAACACCATATTACTGAGGAAAAGTAAAATTCTAGCGGCATATCATTCATAAGGGAGAAAAATATACTATTCTTTATAAGGTGTAATTAACAGGTGAAACTAAGCCAAATATAAATAAGAGATATTAAAACAGACTCAATATCTTTATGAAATTCTATTGAGAAACAAAGGATTGCTACAGAGAATTCAAAGGAAAAAAATTCTCAATTTATATTTAAAGGTACATGGCAAAAATAGGCCCATCTTCTAATACACTATAGTTTGGTACAAATATCAGAATTTGTTAGCATTATAGAATGGCAAATACCAATAAAACAAAGAAAGGTGAAAAAATAATAAAGAATGTCAAGATTAAGCTGTTGCTGCAATTATAAACATTAAACAAATTATTATGCAAAAAAGGTAAGTAATTAGTTATAAAAAAGAGATAAATTAGATATTTTCATTTAGGCCTCGTGGGGACACACTATTGAGTAGGTAAATCCACCGATTACTTACCTTTTTTGCATAATAATTTGTTTAATGTTTATAATTGCAGCAACAGCTTAATCTTGACATTCTTTATTATTTTTTTCCCCTGCAATTAGCCTAGTTTTAGTCCTTTTTCCCCTTTCCTTTATTGTAACTCATTTCTGTTACTCTGCTACTCTGTTATTGTTTTGTTACCACCAGAATTGCGGAATGTGTCAGAACATGTTTGTTTTATTTGATAATTTTTGCCTAAACTTTCAAATACCTTAATGATTTTAATAAGAATTGATTAAAAATATGACTTTTAACTTCTAAGCAGTTTTTTTGTGACTCTGTAATTTTATGCAAGGTATTTTTTGCGCCGCAAACAACCTAGGCCTATGTAACAAGACATTGTCTTAGATTAATATTCTCTTTTTTGGCCTTTTGTTTCTTTCACTTTTTTCTAATATGTTATTTAAGGTTGTATATTTTGGCAGCACCCTTTTGCTTTCTTGTTTTTTGACTATTTATTTCAACGTAATTTACTTTCATAGTTAGTGTGGTCTTTGTTTCCTGTTTATAATATAGAGCAGGTGCTGCAGGGTGTAGAGAATTTACACAAATACAAAAAAGGCCCCAGCACTCTTGCAATTAATCAGTAAAAAACCATAACATTCTATCTTTAAAATAAAAGTCAGAGAATTCATTACATACATTTGGAGACTTATGGACCTCTGCCAGGGGTGAGCTCTCAATTCAAAAATACATGATATATGACCCAAAGTTGGGACTCTGATAGTTTTAGAGTTTGGACAACCAAAACAGAGAAGCCTTGTAAGTGGCTGGTGGCTTATCATATATTTGCAAATGTTCCTCTTCAGAGACTGATCAAACCGAACCAGCGCTACATCTTCCCATTACCCTGTTGAGCAAGCAGCTTGTTTTATCTGTTCATTGGAATCCCTGACTTGTTCACTAATGGAAGCAACCTCCTGCTCGTTCCTATTATCGGTTCACAAATTATCTGCTTTATTCCCATACAGTTGTCAACCCACACATTCCAGTTTCATGTATGTTTTTATGTAGTGTGTAGAATGAAAGTTTTATTAGGTCATTCAATTACCACGAACCTGATGACCACATAACCCTGCACCAAGCAAAAACTGTCACTCAACTAAGCCCATAAATAGGTGCCCTTGATGAGAACCCTTTTTCTGATCATTGATTAATTTTCCCTGAGGAAGTCCTGAAGGGTACACACCTTAGGGTGAAACGCGTTTGAACTATTATATACAATACCTTTAACGCTGAAAAGAGAGAAGACAGATTACCTCACGCAGCTTGATCGAGACCTGGATGCCCCCAGATGGGATTAATTGGCAGCTAACACTATTATTTGTCTTTTAATGCTTTACTTTTTATTGTACATGGTACGCATATTTTATATCTCTAAATGGTGGTTTGAGAGATATTGTCTATGCGTTTGTTTTTATATCTAACTAGCACATTTTTAAGGTGCCCCTACCCCGCACATCTTGTACACATTTCATTCTAATAACTTGTTTTGAGTGGCAAGTTATTATTTCAGTGGCTCTAAGGGAGCAGCCCCATATAATTGTTTTTGGATCACGTTACAGACTCCTCCAGCTGGTAGCGACTGATCAATGACACAGGTGGAGTGGCGGGTCTGGGTTCTTTGTTCTGGCAGCAAATTTAAAAGGTACAATTAGTGCTTCTCCAGCTGAGATCCCTGAGGAAGCCCTGTAATAGGGTGAAACGCATTGGTTTGGAGAGCAGTAAATAATATTGTAAACAGAAAGAGATCTCTTTATTGTCAAATACAATAGGACTATATGGTGAGAAGCACTGGATAAGCATGGCTGTAGTGCAGACAACAGCGATCACAAGTGAGGATAAGCAGGAACTAGGATCCAGGGTGTCCTGTGCAAGCATCTCTGAAGACTGTAAGCCTGGACACAACACGTGGAGGCTCCCCAATGGACCACGTAAAGGTTCCACTTTAAAATCATAGCTTCCTGCTTCCTGTGTGATTAAATAAAAAAAATCCAATAGCTAGTTATATCCTGCAGTTGGATTAATTTACATTTTTATACAGTGCAGTAAGACAAAGCAGTGTTGACTGGTATTCACAAAGGGGTGTTATAATTAGTATGCAAGGAAGTCTATTATATTAAAGGCAAACATTCCTAGACACTCCCAGATAATGCCATTGTTACTTATCAGAGTCACACAATGGAGTTGTTTATGTATAAATAGATGCTGATTTTTTTTTCTGTCATTTAAAACCATTTTTTTTATAAATTAATATATACTCTTTTGTTTCAGAGGCCAATGTGAAACACAGGATATAAATATGTAGGATAACAGATATTAAAATCCAGTAAGACTATATATATATATATATATACACACACAAAATGGAGGTTTCTCAAGTCAATGTATAAGTAAATATACAGCAGGTGATGCAAGGTAGAGGGAATTAGCACAACATACCCTTAACATACCCGAACCCTTATTTTCACATAATCATTGTATCCCTATCTAGTCTGTTCTAATGATATAATTAACACTTAAGAAATTAGCCCCATTTTTGTTAACTTCCCATCGAATATTCACTCTAACCTAACCCTTTCATCACTATCTAGACCCCTTATTTTCCATATATTTATTTCCACATAACTAATCATTGGTGCCTACATTACAAACACTTAGAATTACGGGTGCCCACAGTTGTTAGGACCCTCCTTATTTTACTCTACACCCAGTTCATTAATATCCCTTAGTATTTATCCCTTTTGGAATTGGTAACCCACATTGTTAAATTTCATACTTGTAATCTTTAATCTAAAAAAGTGTGCTATCTAGCTGATTCTAAAAGATATTATACTCATTAATCTAAAAAGCTTGCCATCTAGCTGATTCTAAAAGATATTTATCGCCTGCCTTATCTAATTGACACAAAGCCTCCACCTTCACGTAAGCAAAGATGCAGTAGAGAAGGTGTCCTGTTTCCTTAACAACATGAGCAAAGAGTAGCTGTAGGTAAAAGCGTCTCGTTTCCATGATAACCTCCCGCTTGTTCCTATTATCGATTCACATATTATCTGTTTTATTCCCATATAGTTTTCAACCCACACATTCCAATTTCATGTATGTTTTTATGTAATGTGTAGAATGAAAGTTTTATTAGGTCATTTAATTACCACGAACCTGATGACCACATAACCCTGCACCAAGCAAAAACAGTCAATCAACTAAATAGGTGTCCTTGATGAGAACCCTTTTTCTGATCATTGATTCATTGCCCCTGAGGAAGTCCTGAAGGGTACACACTTACCCAAGGACGAAACGTGTTGGTACTATTATATACAATACCTTTGAAGCTGAAAAGAGAGAAGGCAGATTCCTTCACGCAGCTTGATAAAGACCTAGATGCACCCACACGGGATTAATTGGCAGCTAACACTATTATTTGTCTTTTAATTCTTTACTTTTTATTGTACATGGTACACATATTTTATATCTTTAATTAGTAAAACGTTTATCTTTTAATGCACCATGGTCTGGTGATCTCCTTCCTTTCTCCTTATATTCGGGTCATGCTGCATACATGGATCATCAACAATATTCACTGTTTAGGAGCATAAAAACAAGGTTACACATAGTATGCATATAATGACCAAATATCCTCCAGGATTACCTTATTGATAATATTGCACTTTGATCTTTTTTTATTTTTTTGTCTCATTTATGTGGTTTGGGAAATATTGTCTGTGTGTTTGTTTTTATATGGAAAACTAGTTATTAGTAAAAGATATTGCTGTTCTACACTAATAACCGACAATATACGTATTGATGTTAATAAATAATAAATAATAATATTATAGCATCTGAGGGTAATGTACCATAAAATGAACAGTCTAACCTAGCGACGGCATACAGGGATATGTGTCCATTCAGTCTAGGGATTGTTCTTTGATTGCTTTCTGTAGTCAAAAGTCCTAATCCAGTCGAGGTAACTCCCGGTGAATCAGAGGATGATAGACCAAGAAAAAAAATAGAAATAGAGGAAAAAACAAAATGAGATTAGAATAATGTACCGATCAAATAAATAGATCCAAAGGGTATATAGGCATATGAATAATCCTAAATCCTAAATGGATTTAATGTGTGTTCAATACTCTTAAGAACGGCAGGGATTGCTCTCTGCTGCATCTAAGGCTGAAAAATGTCCAAGAAAAGGGAACCCAAATCTTATCAAAATCTGAGCTTTACTTGGTACACATAGAAAACACACAAGAATAAAACAATAAAACAATACAAAATATATAAAAACGGGCACAAGGTCCCAATTCCTTTTTGTTTTTTCCTCTATTCCTAATTTTTTCCTTGGTCTATCATCCTCTGATTCACCGGGAGTTACCTCGACTGGATTAGGACTTTTGACTACAGAAATCAATCAAAGAACAATCCCTAGACTGAATGGACACATATCCCTGTATGCCGTCGCTAGGTTAGACTGTTCATTTTATGGCACATTACCCTCAGATGCTATAATATTATTATTTATTATGTATTAACATCAATACGTATATTGTCGGTTATTAGTGTATAACAGCAATATCTTTTACTAATAACCAATTTCCAATTATGATTCCAGCGCTTTTTTAATCACACCTGTTAATTTTCACCTTTGTTCCGTTGGGGTGTAGGACCCCCTGGTGATTGAAGCTGCTGCAGGAATCTTTATAGCGCTTTTAAAGTGGTATTCTATCTATTCTATTGTTGCACTTTATCCTACTTTTACCGCTTTTTTAGCTGCTTTTATTTTATTTTAATATCCCATAGGATTGACATCTGTATTAGATTGTATTTTTATTATATTTTATTGTTTTAAGGTATTTTCATCTGCCATCATCTATAGAATCTAGATTTAAGGTTAATATGTTTGCACTTAAACATAGAAGAGTGTTAAAACTGTCCGAGATTATGGGACAGCAGGGAGACACTAATAATGACTTTGCAGAAGAAGATTTGGGGTACATTATGTTGAAGTTAGAAAGATTATTAATCAAAGAATGCAAATTATGGTGGGAGGTGGCCACTCTAGAACAGTACCAAGCAGCCAACATTATACCCCAGGGCTTGGTCATTGACAAAGTGGCATCATTTGAATCTGAAAATGTGGATTTTGATAGGAGGTGGCAAATGATTTTGAACCCTTGTATTTATTAATGATGTGACTGCTGACAAAAGCAGCAGGATGAATTCTGAAGTGTTTCGGGCAATATTATCTGCTCATATTCAGTCAAATGCTTCAGAACTCATTGAACGGCGCTTCACAGTGCAGATGGACAATGACCCAAAGCATACTGCAAAAGCAACCAAAGAGTTTTTAAGGCTAAAAAGTGGAATGTTATGCAATGGCCAAGTCAATCACCTGACCTGAATCTGATTGAGCATAAATTTCACTTAGCGAATACAAAACTGAAGGGAAAATACCCCAAGAACAAGCAGAAGCTGAAGACGTTTGCAGTAGAGGTCTGGCAGAGCATCACCAGGGATGAAACCTAGCATCTGGTGATGTCTATGCGTTCCAGACTTCAGGCTGTAATTGACCGCAAATTATTTGCAACAAAGTATTTAAAAGTGAAAGTTTGATTTAGGATTGTTTAGTTTGACCCATTACTTTTGGCCCTTAAAAAGTGTGAGGAACATATAGAAACCGTTGTAATTCCTACACCGTTTACCTGATTTGAATGTAAATACCCTCAAATGAATGCTGAAAGTCTGCAGTTAAAGTACATCTTGTTTGTTTCATTTCAAATCCATTGTGGTGGTGTATAGAGCCCAAAATATGAGAATGTTGTCGATGTACCAATATTTATGCACCTGACTGTAGCTGTTCACCAGACCTCGTGATGGTGGGGATGGACTTGGGTGCAGGTAAACCTATCTGCCTAGGTATTACCTTTGAAACAATAGATCACACCCCCTAAACAATTAGCGCTCCCTTAATCCTATGCTGCAGAGAAATGGTAAGTTTAAACTACTCCCTCAAACTATGCCTATTCTTCAACAGAAGAATAGGCTATCACAATAAACAACTGCACCAATTCTCAAAACTGCACTGAGGATATAAAAAATTTGTTCCCCTTTGCCTGGGTGCACCGAGGGAAGACCACGGGGAGAGACGGAGCCAAGCGGTGAGTGGAGAACGAGTGAACAGACTGTTTGCAGCGGGAGAACCGGATTGCAGGATCCTCTGAACGAAACTACTTAATGGTCAAGAGGCGACGATTATAAGTAGGATACCTATTGGTGTCCAAGTGAATATAAGAATATTGCTGTTACGTACTCTCTTTATTTCCATATAATGAGAGAGGGGAGAACTATTTGAAAGGAAGAGGAGAAAGAAAGGATTGGAGCTCTCCATCTGATAGATTTGGACACATTGAAGTTTATGAACAGAGTTGTTTCCTCCTGAGCACTTTTTTATAAAGAAACGTCAAATGTAACATTGTTGCATGTTGCACCCACATTGACATTTTTAATATCCTCAGCGCAGTTTTGAGAATTGGAGCAGTTGTTTATTAGGTATTACCTTTGACTATTAACTGTCCTTTGTTTCTCACATACAATCTGTTTCTAATTTTTTCTACATGCATCTAAAAATCAATTCCAGAATGTGCAAATACCTTACACAATACACTGCTAATAATCTCATTTATGCATTAATTAATCATCTACTACATTTATTATTGAAATGCTCTCCTTATTTGACTCCCACAATTTAAAATTACCCCTCTACAGTCTGTATTGCATGCAGCAGCTATTGTAGAGCAGGTCCACTCTGACAGTCTCCACATTACAGTGCAATGACCAGTTTTACCATACAACTTGGCTGCTCTAATGTGTAATATATATCTCACGCCCCTTTATGTATTGGTCTTTGGTTTCCCACTTGCAAAGATGTAATCTTAGATTTGGTACTTACAAATGGTGACAGAATCTTTGAAGTATGTGTGGGTGACAAGCTAGCATCCAGTGATCATCAAGCAGTGTGGTTTAGTATAATGAGAGAGAGGGAGCTTTGTAAGAGTGTGGCAACTTGAATTTAATGTCAATAAATGCAAAATCATGCATTTGGAGTGCAAAAACCCAAAATTTCAATATTTTATTAATGGCACTACATTAAAAACTAGTCTAAAAGACCGCAAATACGCAATCTACGTATCGAAGCGATACGCAGATTACGTACAATGCAACGGAGTAAAATGAATTCAATAAGCGCTGATATGCACAGTGGGAAGTATCAATGTTACAATATTGAATAAATAAAAACCATAAATAAATAGTCCAATATAAAATCCAGATGAGGTGGATAAGAAGTTTTTGTAGTGTCACCTTTCCCCGTGGGGGGATGAAGAAAGGGAAAAATAAAAGTACAAAAACAATTTATTAATACAAATCCACAATAGAAAAAACATAAAAAAAAGGAACAGGAATTCATTACCAGGGGATGTAAAACGCAGGAGGTGGAGTGGGGCTGTATGTTGATGTTAAGTGGTACCGAGAAGATCAGCTATCACAGGTCCGTCACTGCAATCCTGGGAATGGTTCTTAGTTCCTATCACCGCCGACTGACGCGTTTCAGACCGTACTAGGTCCTTTCTCAAAGTCTAGACATACAATAGCTACTACGCATGCGCAGTAGCTACCGTTTATTCAACTATGTCCGTCTATGGAAGACGGACGTAGTTCTGGATCCGGCCCACTGTGATCAGTTCTGGAGGCCATAATTTCAGAAATACATTAGAGACTTTGCAAAGAAGAGCAACTAAATGGTCTATGGCCTGTGTCACAAAACATACCAAGAAGGACTAGTTTCTCAACCTCGGTCCTCAGAACCCCCTAACAGTGCATGTTTTCCAGGTCTCACTGATGGAGCACAGCTGTGTTCAATACTATCTGTCACATTTTAAAAGCTCCACAGGTGGTACTCATTATATCACTTGTGATTCTTTAAGGAAACCTAGAAAATATGGACTGTTTAGAAACACTGGCCTAGAGGAACTAAACATGTATAGCTTGGAGCAGAGAAGGGAAATGGGGGATATTATAGCAGGTTTCAAATCAATGGTGATTGCCAGTCAAAGCATCCCTGTTTCGAAAGGCAGCTGTATCATGTTTGAAATGGTTGCCAATAAGAAAATTGCCCAATAATGAAAGAGCTTAGGTTTGGATTAGGGCATAAACAGAAGCTTAGGGTTGGGTTGTGGGTGTCATGATTCTACAGTATCCACTATGCTCTCTGCACGTTTTAGTTGCTTTGTTTACCTTTTGCTAGTCACATGACTACTTTTAGTTCAAACACTGCTGGTGTGCACTTCTGCTGCAGGCATGTCACAGGTGCTACTGATTGTCTTGCTGAACTCCCCCTTCACCTGCTCTATTTAAATGCCTGCCTGACATCACTTCCCTGTCAGAACAACAGATTGTTTAGTCTGCTGATTTGTGTCCTGAAACTCGCTCGTGTGTTCTGGCTCCCTGGTTCCTGGATGTGTTTCACCACTCAGTTCCAATGTCTCTTTGTGCCTCCTGTTACCTCTTACTGGTTCCTGCCTTTCCCTTGGTGTCCAGCTCCATTGTTCTTTCATCTTTGGTCTCAGCACTGCTGTCTCTCCTGGTTCCAACACCGCTCCAGAATACCTGACTTGAGGTTAGACTCTGCGCCTCTGGTCCGGCGTACCCGTTTACGGACCGGCGCTGAGTTCGGTGAGTGACAGTGGTGCATGGAGGGTTAAGGTTAGGCTGTGAGGCATGGAGGGTTATGGTTAGGGCTGAAGGGGAACGTTAGGTTTGGCTGCGAGAAACAAAGAGTTAGGGTTAGAGAGGGTTAAGGGTATAGGGTTAGGAGAAATGTTTACCTTTTCACAATAGAAATCTTTGCAGCTCCATGAGCAACACCACCACGGCATTTGACAGTGAAGACTGCTGGCATTCAAAGTAGAACCAGTCGTCATTCAACAACCTTATGATGATCATAAAATAGAAAATAGACCATTATGTTCTGGTAAACTACATCCCCTTCAAATATATCAAGGGGTTTGAGCAGCTAGAGGAGAATGGCATATTTCAAAGTTAAAGGTGTTATAGAACACGAGGGCATGCAAATAAACTGGAGGGCGATAGATTCAGAGGAAATGTGCAGAAAAATTACTTCACTGAACGGGTGATTGATAAGTGGAATAACCTCCCATCTGAGGTGGTTGAGGGTAAAATAGGCTCTGAGTCAGTATAGTTTTAAATAGAGAACTGGGACGACTGGATGGGCCAAATGGCATATATGCTGTCACTTTCTATGTTTCACTTTCTATGGGTTTTTAAATGAACTTTTAAATGGACTTAGATACCTGAATAAAATTCCAGCTGCTGATACTGAATGATCCAGTATTGGTTATATTAAGCTTTGTATGCCATCTGGTTATATATTAAGTCCTATTTTTTTTACCTACAATTTCAGTAAATAAATTGTATGTTATAGAGTTACACTGTGATATTTGCTGATTTTATATATTTTTCCTTTTGCGTTCTACCAGTGAATGAGATGTGAGCCACAGACTCCCAAACGCCAATTTAGGAAAAAGAAATCCAGCAACAAACCCACCGACAGTGCCGCTATAACCTGAGAGATTATTGTAATCTTACTTTTTTTGAAAATAAATTGAATCCGTTACCTAAAAGAAATATTAATCTGTGAACCGTGAGTGACTAATGAAACAGTGTTTCTCTCATAATAAGTCTCTAGTGTGACTAATACTATGTTCACACTACCGCCCTGGCAATATCCCGGGTCTGTGAATTGCCGGGTCACCAGAAGATCCCAGGCTCACAGACCCTGTTTACATTGCAGGGCAGACCTATATCTGGGACATCTACACTTCTATTTAAAACAGCAAAAAAAAAAAAAAAGGGAGACTAAGACAAACCAGTAGTAGCCATCTGGGGATTTGGGAGTTATTTGTACAGCACTGCCGACAACAACAAAAGTATATACCTCTATAAAAAAGATCACACCGGCTGCTCTGCACCCTGTATTAAACAGCTTCAAGTGGATCACTACAGCTTCTAATCAAGACCTTTGGAACTTTACATTCCTAGAACGCTGAACTTTGTTGCCGGAGATTAATATCAATAGCTTCCCATTGTTTGATTACTGACGCCTTTCCCCCCACAAGTATTATCTCTCCTATAGCCCCTGAAACTTTATATTGCCATATTGCTGTTGTGAAAACCTCAGAAACAATTCTACTACATATCACCTTCCAGCAAACGTCACCTGCCTACAATTATATGGCACTGAATATTTGTCTTGGTCGTCGGATGTTTGGTCTTAACTGCTGTTGATTCCTTTGAAAGACAAATTAAAAAGGGACACTTAGACGAACCAGAAGTGGCCATCTGGAGATTTGGGTGTTATTATTTGTGTAGCACTGCCGACAACTACAAAAGTATATACCTCTACTAAAAAAAAGATCACACCGGCTGCTTTGCACCCTGTATTAAACAGCTTTAAGTGGATCACTATCGCTTCCAATCAAGCCCCTTGGAACTTTACATTCCTAGAACGCTGAGCTTTGTTGCCGGAGATTAATATCAATAGCTTCCCATTGTTTGATTACTGACGCCTTTCCCCCCACAAATATTGTCGCTCTTATAACCCCTTGAACTTTATATCGCCACATTGCTGTTGTGAAAACTTCAGAAACAATTCTACTACATATCACCTTCCTGCAAATGTCACCTGCCTACAATTATATGGCACTGAATATTTGCCTTGGTCGTCGGATGTTTGGTCTTAACTGCTGTTGATTCCTTTGAAAGACAAATTAAAAAGGGACACTTAGACGAACCAGAAGTGGCCATCTGGAGATTTGGGTGTTATTATTTGTGTAGCACTGCCGACAACTACAAAAGTATATACCTCTACAAAAAAAAAAGATCACACCGGCTGCCTTACACCCTGTATTAAACAGCTTCAAGTGGATCACTATTGCTTCCAACCAAGCCCCTTGGAACTTTACATTTCTAGAACGCTGAGCTTTGTTGCCGGAGATTAATATCAATAGCTTCCCATTGTTTGATTACTGACACCTTTCCCCCCACAAATATTGTCGCTCTTATAACCCCTTGAACTTTATATCGCCACATTGCTGTTGTGAAAACTTCAGAAACAATTCTACTACATATCACCTTCCTGCAAATGTCACCTGCCTACAATTATATGGCACTGAATAATCGCCTTGATCATCAGATGTTTGGTCTTAACTGCTGTTGATTCCTTTGAAAGACAAATTAAAAAGGGACACTTAGACGAACCAGAAGTGGCCATCTGGAGATTTGGGTGTTATTTGTGTAGCACTGCCGACAACTACAAAAGTATATACCTCTACAAAAAAAAAAGATCACACCGGCTGCCTTACACCCTGTATTAAACAGCTTCAAGTGGATCACTATTGCTTCCAACCAAGCCCCTTGGAACTTTACATTTCTAGAACGCTGAGCTTTGTTGCCGGAGATTAATATCAATAGCTTCCCATTGTTTGATTACTGACACCTTTCCCCCCACAAATATTGTCGCTCTTATAACCCCTTGAACTTTATATCGCCACATTGCTGTTGTGAAAACTTCAGAAACAATTCTACTACATATCACCTTCCTGCAAATGTCACCTGCCTACAATTATATGGCACTGAATAATCGCCTTGATCATCAGATGTTTGGTCTTAACTGCTGTTGATTCCTTTGAAAGACAAATTAAAAAGGGACACTTAGACGAACCAGAAGTGGCCATCTGGAGATTTGGGTGTTATTTGTGTAGCACTGCCGACAACTACAAAAGTATATACCTCTACAAAAAAAAAAGATCACACCGGCTGCCTTACACCCTGTATTAAACAGCTTCAAGTGGATCACTATTGCTTCCAACCAAGCCCCTTGGAACTTTACATTTCTAGAACGCTGAGCTTTGTTGCCGGAGATTAATATCAATAGCTTCCCATTGTTTGATTACTGACACCTTTCCCCCCACAAATATTGTCGCTCTTATAACCCCTTGAACTTTATATCGCCACATTGCTGTTGTGAAAACTTCAGAAACAATTCTACTACATATCACCTTCCTGCAAACGTCACCTGCCTACAATTATATGGCACTGAATATTCGCCTTGGTCGTCGGATGTTTGGTCTTAACTGCTGTTGATTCCTTTGAAAGACAAATTAAAAAGGGACACTTAGACGAACCAGAAGTGGCCATCTGGAGATTTGGGTGTTATTTGTGTAGCACTGCCGACAACTACAAAAGTATATACCTCTACAAAAAAAAAAGATCACACCGGCTGCCTTACACCCTGTATTAAACAGCTTCAAGTGGATCACTATTGCTTCCAACCAAGCCCCTTGGAACTTTACATTTCTAGAACGCTGAGCTTTGTTGCCGGAGATTAATATCAATAGCTTCCCATTGTTTGATTACTGACACCTTTCCCCCCACAAATATTGTCGCTCTTATAACCCCTTGAACTTTATATCGCCACATTGCTGTTGTGAAAACTTCAGAAACAATTCTACTACATATCACCTTCCTGCAAACGTCACCTGCCTACAATTATATGGCACTGAATATT
>WWET01001302.1:90181-115268 GCA_011038615.1 Limnodynastes dumerilii | reverse complement strand
AAGCAATGCAATGCTTCCAATACACTACCTGGTTCTGTTACAGAGTGTTGGAGGGTGATCCGCTGCTGTGATATGAGAGATGTTAAATCTTGGGACTAATGATTGAACCTAATATTCTCTGGGAAGAACAGTTTAATCTAGGTATACATTCCCCCCCCCCCCCCCCCCCCCCCGGTTTGTGCTAGCATTAAGCAATGCTTCCAATACACTACCTGGTTCTGTTACAGAGTGTTGGAGGGTGATCCGCTGCTGTGATATGAGAGATGTTAAATCTTGGGACTAATGATTGAACCTAATATTCTCTGGGAAGAACAGTTTAATCTAAATTAGGTATACATATAAATGTTGCTAAAGATAGACGAGATTGAGATTCCCCATTCCCCCTGCCCTGTTCCCCCCTCTCTATTATAGATATTTCCTTTGTAGTTAAAATACATTTCGGTGTCATATATTCCCAGCAGTTGTGCTGGATATGATGTTTATTTCTTTTTAAACTATAAAAAAATATGAGGCATTCATATGTTACCAAAATGATGTATACTTATTACATGCCGTTGAGATGCACATTTCTGCTCGTATATGAAAACTTGGTATGACTATAACCTGATTGTATGTCTTATTGAATGTATTTTCAATTTCTGCCTCATTAAAAAAATAAATAAATAAATAAATAAACCATCCGGATCGGCTCTATGTGTATTTAACTGTGTGTGTGTATTTGACTCTTCATTCATTCCCACAACTGTTCTCCTTCATATCTTTCAGGGGGAGGTATTTAATCTATTATCATTTTATATTCATCAATTTTCTAAAAAGAAAAGAACTCCACTTTATTTTTCTACAAAGGTGGACCTAATGATCTTTACACATTCCTTGGTCCTAACGTCCATCATATTCCTCATCTAAGTGGACGTAATTCTCTATCCCTCCACTATATTGCCTTTACTAGGTCTTTGCTCTAATATAAACAATTAGTCCTCAATCTTATCTTCCATGACTAATTCCTGATATGTGTAATATTATACCGCTATGTTTTTGGACTAAATACGGACTCCCTTCAATTAAGGGGTGCATATACCGTGAACTAGTTCTACAGTTGTCTAATCTAGCCCTAATTCTACCCCAATCCCATCGCAGTACTTATCTCCCATACTTACATGTCCCACAGTCACATGACACTGGTGCTGGAAAAGGACATACATCGGGAGGGTACTCAAAAATAGAAGGGAGACATAGGTTAGAAGAGAGATAAAGGTCCCGTAGGTGGAGCCCTAGAAGTTACAGGAAATCCCAAGGTAGATCTAGGGGGTATTTAAGGGAAAGAAGAGAAAGAAGGGATGGGAGATATCCATCAAGGAATAGATGGCAAAGAGAAGAAAGAGAGGTATCGAATGGAAGAATTTAGAGGGGAACCGACTAGGCATAGAGGATATTACGAAGAACCTAGGTGTGAGGAAAGGAGGAATGAAAGAGGAGACCCGATGTTTAGACACTATCCCCCATTTGACCGTAGATTTCATGAAATCCCGAGATGGAGAGGTGAGTATTACCATCAAGGAAAGGATGGGGGTGACGTCATTTTTTAGGATGAAGGCCCCTGGTTTGAAAAACAGGAGGGGAAAAAGAGGGGGGATTATGAAGAAAAAATTTAAGAAGAGAAGAAGTAAAATCACCAAAGGTAATGAAGTGGATTCTGAGAGAGAGAAAGTTAAAATATTTAATTTAAGTAATTACAACTTAAATAAAGAAGAAGAAAAAATCCTAGGATTAGGACTTAAATTTGCTCCAACAAGTAAGCCAAATGATTTTAACTTATTTTTGGATCTCCAAAAATTTATTTGGAGACTCTGAAAAAATTCTTTGGACGACAAAAAGCGGTAAACAATACTGTTGAGGAAGAAAAGGAAGATGGGAATGAGAAAAGGAAATTCAAAAAGAATTCCACCTTCTTCCCACAACATTTGAAAGGAAAGTGGGTGGATACTTTTGGAGATTTAGTGAAGAGGGACTTTGGTAAGATCAATAAGAGATGTGAAAATAAGGAGAACATCACTAAAAAAGGGAGGGAAGCATTGAGATCCTTGAAAAATAACAAGGAAATCGTGATTAAGTCAAGTGACAAAGGAGGTAGCATTGTGTTCCAAAATAAGGAGGACTACAATGAAGTATGCTATGCCCTATTAAGAGAAGGAAATACTTATAGGAAGTTAAAGGGAGATCCTATACAGCAGATTAGAAGCAAACTAAATGATCTAGTGGAAAAATATCACCAGGAAGGCATCCTCACAGGTGAAGAGAAGAACTTCCTGCTCCCCAAGAACCCGAATGTGCCCGTGGTCTACACATTGCCCAAAGTCCACAAGGACCCTATCAAACCCCCGGGTAGACCCATCGTCTCGGGGGTAGGGTCCATCTCAGCTAACTTGTCTGAGATGGTGGACTATTTCTTGCAACCTCTTATGGGCAGAATTAAATCATACCTTAAGGACACTGGGCACATTTTGAGGATTTTCAATGAATTACAAATTACAGATGAGGTTCTGATGGTAACAGGGGACATCAGCTCCCTGTATACCATAATTAACCATGATAGGGGGATAGAGGCAGTTAGAGGGATGCTACAGAACTCAGGGATGGAAGAACTAGACAGAATTTCATTTTAGACAGTATCAAATTTATTCTCAGGAATAATTATTTTTGGTTTGGCGGGGAGTTTTTCCAGCAAAATACCGGGACATAGAAACATAGAACATAGACAGCCATGGGGACTAAATTCGCGCCCCCATACGCGAATATCTTCATGGCCGCCTGGGAAGACAGATACGTGTACAACTACCCAGATGTGGATGAACATCTGATTATGTACCAGAGATATATCGACGATTTAATATTTTTCTGGAGAGGTAATCAAGAGTCACTTACCAACTTTTGTGACCATTTAAATAATAACGACTGGGGAATTCGACTGTCCTTTGAGGTCAGTAATAAAAGTATTAATTTCCTTGATTTGTGCATTATGTATGATGAGGGGAAATTAAATACTAAAGTATATAAGAAACTCACAGTTGCCAACTCCCTAATCCCTAAGGAGAGTGGCCATCATCCTAGGTGGCTTCAGAGTGTCCCAAAAAGCCAATTGATCAGGGTTCGGAGGAACTGTTCCACAATAGAAGATTATCGAATACAAGGGAACGACCTGATTGACCAATTTCAAAAAAAGGGCTATAGTAAAACAAAAATTGAAAGAACTTATGAGAAAATAGGAGGAAAGAAGAGGGAGGTATTCCTTAAAGAGAGGAGTCAAAAGAAAGGGAAGGATAAATGTAAAGGAACAATTCCATTTATAACCCAATTTAACAGCAGGTTTAAGACCATATTAGGTATTATTCAAAAACATTGGGGCCTACTTAAGAACGATAAAGAATTAGAAGGAGTCATTGCCGATAAACCTCGTTTTTTATATAGAAGGGCTAAAAATCTAAAAAATTCTTTAGTGAGAAGTGCGATTGACACACCAATTAACACCTATGGTATTAAAAGTCAAGGGTTCCACAGATGTGGGAACTGTTTGAAATGCAGGGAAGTAAAAATGAAAGACAAAAAAGTATTGGAGTTTAATGTAACAACTACTAAGAAAACAGAAAAGTTCAGGGATTTTATCACCTGCAATTCCAGGGGATGCATATACATTATTGAGTGTGAGTGCTCACTCCAGTATGTGGGAAGAACCTCAAGGAGACTGAGGGAACGCTGGAGTGAGCACTTACGGAATATTAAAAAGGGGGATGAGAAGCACCCCCTCTCCAAACACTTCAACGAAATACACAAATGCGACACCAGAGCTATAAGTAAGCGTCTAGGAATTAGGAAAATAGTTGGACCTTGGAGGAATGGTGATAAGAAAGGAACATTGGCAAGGAGAGAAATGGAAACAATTTTTTATTTTGATACCATGACCCCTAATGGCCTAAACAACATGTTCGAAATGAAATGGTTTCTGGAGGGATAAGTCAAGAATTTAGAGTTTTATATAGGGTATATAGGGTACTACAATTATTTGTATGTTGACACTATTTTAATGGGGACATTTATCTATACACATTTTTCACTAATTATTTTTCACTATTTATTTTTCACATAATTTATTTTTCACATAAATTATTTTTCACATAAATTGTTTATATAAGGAATGTGAACACATATCCATACACCCTTAAAAATTAATTAGATTTTCACATATTGTTATATTTAAATATATATTCACTGTATAGGACGTATTGGTTTCCTTCATAATTAGATTTATCACATAGAATAGAAGGATTTAGTTTATATCCATCAAATTTTTTAGATACAATTCTCATTCCCACAGCTTTTGATAGTATTTTTTACAGATATCCTTTATAGATATTTTCACAGATAAGTATTAGGTTAGTAGTACCCACGACTTGTGCCTTAGTAGTTAGGGAGATCCCGATACTAGACAGCATGTGTCATGTGACTGTGGGACATAGATATATGAAATATAAGAACATTTATAAGTAAAATACGTATCCCTCCCATGATGAATAGGAGAAAAGGTATCTACTCCTTTTCCAGCACCAGTGTCATGTGACTGTGGGACATGTAAATATGGGAGATAAGTACTGCGATGGAATTGGGGTAGAATTAGGGCTAGATTAGACAACTGTAGAACTAGTTCACGGAATATGCACCCCCTAATTGAAGGGAGTTCGTATTTAGTCCAAAAACATAGCGGTATAATATTACACATATCAGGAATTAGTCATGGAAGATAAGATTGAGGACTAATTGTTTATATTAGAGCAAAGACCTATTAAAGGTAATATAGTGGAGGGATAGAGAACTACGTCCACTTATATGAGGAATGTGATGGACGTTAGGACCAAGGAATGTGTAAAGATCATTAGGTCCACCTTTGTAGAAAAATGAAGTGGAGTTCTTTTCTTTTAAGAAAAATGATGAATATAAAATGTTAATAGATTAAATACCTCCCCCTGAAAGATATGAAGGATATAAGGATATGAAGGAGAACAGTTGTGGGAATGAATGAAGAGTCAAATACACACAGTTAAATACACATAGAGCCGATCCGGACGGTTTATTTATTATTTTATTCTTTTTAGATTAACAGAGGAAGAATGAAAAAGAAACTGTTTAGGAAGGAAGGGAAACATATTGGAAGAGATTTGGAGAGAAATTTTGAAGGGAACGATAAGGGAAGATACTAATAACGGACAGGAAGTGATCAGACTTTAAAAGGAAGTAGAAATCCACCGTAGGGCAACCTTGAAAAAGATCACAGTGTGATTGAAACGCGTTGGTAAAGCCCTATTAGTGTGAGCTGCCCGGCATCTTATCCTAAGGTAACCTGTTTCCCCTCCCTCCCAGAGAACACGTTTTAAAGGGGGCCCCCTTTTTTGTTTAATGTATAGGAAGTGTGAGGAGTACTTTTGAGACCTTAGGGGAGACATAGGAGCCGTAGGATTGTGAGTTAAGAACGGGTAGTTCCCCTGAATATTAAAGGAAGAAATGAGAAATGTTTTTAAGAAGATCAAAGATTGTTAATATTTTTTAGTGTTTTTTAATAAATCTTTATTGGACGAAGACACTGTGTATGGATCGTTTATTGGAAGGGAAAAAAACTGAGGACAGGCATTACCCCAAGGGGGGTCTACTGAAATCTTTTTCGTGTTTGGAGAGTTGCGGAATAGGAAAGAAGGCGTCAAATCTTGTGACAGGCATTGCCCCAAGGGGGTTTACTGTAAGTAGCACCAGTAAAGTAGTGGCCTGACTGTGGTGGATTACTACGCAAGGAGGTAATCTTTTTTCTTTTCTGCAGGAACTTGAAGAGCTGTGGAATAGGAAAGAAAGTATTTACAATGCGTGACCTTGAGACAAGAGGTTAAGAGTGTAAGTAGAACTAATTAAGGTATACTTACCTGAAAAATGGACTACACAAGGATCCCCCCTTCTCCTTCTCTTTTTATTTCCATGTAATCTTGGAGAGGTTGATGAACTCAGAGGGAGACGGTCCAGAATAGCGCCGCAGGAGACCCACGGCTTCTGGATAAAGGAAAAGGAGAAAGAACCCACTACAGGCCTACGAAACAAGACACATGAGATGTGAGTAGACATCTGTTTGAGTAGAGGATATATTAAAGTGTAACAGTATTACACAAGGTGTGTTTTCCTTTTGTCTTCCTTGGAACGGACATTGGAAAGAACAATATAATTGAAGAACAGAAAGGAAAGGAAAAAGAGTTTTGAATCAACTATATCCGGAAAGAATTTATGAACACTTCTGTATGTCAAAAAGTTGAAAGGTACAGTGTTACCCAGAACTTTTGCTTCATTCTATAAACTCTAGCGCAAAGACTGATACCATAATTTGTGATAAACTGTTTATTTGTCTGATATTAGACTAATTTAGGTCATATAGAGGTATAGACCTTGTGGTTAGGCCATTGCAGCTGGAGGTGAGCGCAGGTCACTAGAACCTTTTCTATATTCTATAGAATATATCTGCAAGTGATTAAACTTACTTTCCAGACATCTAAGCAATTGCATTGTAGGCACTTCAACTTGCACTCATAGATTTCAGAAAAGCCAGGGACTACCTTAGTATTAAAACTTCACCACATGGAAGTAAAGAGTCTTGGATTGGTATGCATTCACTGGTAACATGCCGATATCCAAAGTAAGTGTAGCTCTGTTGTCAGTGTTTTATTTTACAATACAGTAGGTTCAGAAGTGCACTGTGGGTATTATGGGAATAATGAAATCCACACACATAAGATAAATGTAACACCCCAACTGTTGAGGTCTCAGATAGTGAATTGCAGAACATTGACACAGAAAGAGAATAATTCAAGGAAAAGACAACAGAATGGTTTGAAGAAAACTCAGTTTTACTCTCAGTATCTTTCAGGATAGGGCAGGAAACTTGGCTGAGCACAGAACAGTTCAATAAATTACATTCAGCTCCAGTCAGTGAACAACGTTCTTTTACAATTTAACAATATGAAATGTTTACATTCGTAAGATTAGTATTTGCTAATCACTATAAACTAGTAACGGTATTATATTAACTAACAATTTCTGCTTTATAATGTTGCAACAGTAACAGTTCTATCTGTACTCTATACACTCTAAACTGATACACAATGTACTTAATGAATCTATTTCGTAGAATCACAGTGGTATAGATATGTAATGGACAATCAATTAACAATTCCCTCAATTTCCACTAATCAGTCCCCTTTACTTATTTTCCCTTATTATCAAATAATAAAGCCAATAAGACAAATTTGATACAAACTTTAAACTAATTAACAAAATCCTCCTATTACTCAAGCTGTAACTTAACACTGTGAACTACCTCTTCTCACTGCTGCTTTTTAATATAACAACAATGTAAATTTTTTTGTTCTACTATTTTGCCTTTTTAGTAAAATTCCACTGGTTAACCTTAATTTCTTCTGTACCTCAAAGTCCACGGCAATAACACAATAAGCACTCCTCTCCATCTCCCCGCTGTTTCAGATGCTTTCACTCTCTTTAGAAAGTCCCTTCTGCACCTCAGCTGATTCTATTCTCCTGTCACCAAATACTCCAATTCCTGGTCAACACCTTCGTCACCTTTTCTTTCTTGTTCCACTGACAACACTATTTTCCCTATTACAAGGACTGACTCTTCTCTCACGCTCTCGACCTGGACCGTTGTCTCCAACTCTCTCCCGTTCTGCTACCGACTCCTCTCTCATTCTCTCAACCCGGACCGTTGTCTCCTACTCTCTCCCGTTTTGTTACCGACTCCTCTCATTCTCTCGACCTGGACCGTTGTCTCCGACTGTCTCCCATTCTGCTACTGACTCCTCTCTCAGTCTCTTGACCTGGACTGCTGTCTCTGACTCTCTCCCGTTCTGCTACCGACTCCTCTCTCACTCTCTCGACCTGGACCGTCATCTCCGACTCTCTCCCGTTCTGCTTCCGACTCCTCTCTCACTCTTCCAACCTGGACTGTTGTCACCGGCTCTCTTGTACTGCTACTGACTCCTCTCTCACTCTCCCTTGTCGTATATTTTCAACTAGTCCTTTCTTACTTTCCAGGTTTATTTTAACTAATCTCCTCACATAAATCACTTCTCCCCTCTTCACCTCCCTGTATTCTCTCCTGAACTCTCTAAAACGGCTCAACCCAACGAACTTTCTCTTGGACCTTCTAGAAATCCCACGTGCTATACAGCGTGTCCCTGTTGTCAGCTGTTACTAAGCAACCGCCATCGCACATCAGCTGGTCATTTTCCCCGGATACAGCTCTCATGCCATTCTGCAATTCAGGGGT
Source organism: Limnodynastes dumerilii (assembly GCA_011038615.1). Taxonomy (NCBI): domain Eukaryota; kingdom Metazoa; phylum Chordata; class Amphibia; order Anura; family Limnodynastidae; genus Limnodynastes; species Limnodynastes dumerilii. The sequence goes on along the minus strand of WWET01001302.1, from coordinate 106,903 downwards.
GCCACATTAGTATAAAAGTATTTATTATACTTAGCTTCGAGCTTCAATCAAGTATGTTCAGCATACAGAAAAAGTCAAATCCAGGAGTCTCGGCCCTGCAACGGTAGGCTGGATCAGTCCACAGCAGTTCTGCAGTCAGTCTGGGTGTGGAAGAATAGGCTGACAATCTAGCATAAAATGCTATCTTTTATACACCTTTTGCAGGGCTTTCTCCACTAAACCTTGCTCTTTGGAAAAACAATGCTGTTTATGTTTAGATTACCTATGTAATAGTTAACCCACACATAAACAGAATCTGAAACACAAACAGTATTCAGACTTTACACAGAGTTTAGTAGACAAATATGATGTATGCTTAAGACTTCTTCAATATTGACCAAAAAGTCAGGCTAACAATGACTGGACTTTGTAACATTTAACATGTAAGTTGACATTGTACTAAAGCATCTTAATGTGATACAGACCCAATAAAGGTCACTAAACAGCCCTCTTGGCTTCAAGCTCATCTGTTGGACGTGTTATTCCTCTTAAGCCTAAATGGGTGCGAAATTAATGGGTTGCATACGCTGCTGCGAAAACTCGTTTTCGATATACACACTGCTAATTTTCAGCTGTGTGTATTTTAGGTTATGGTCCATTATGAAAATCCCACCGCAGACCCACTGCCGGACCCAACGGTCCCCAACGCTCCAAGAACCGGGCAGGAGAGGGGATGTTGTTTAGTAGGGTAGTCTTAGACTTTTTCAACCGTCTTATTATTTGCTGGGTTTTTTACAAAAACCCATGTTAAGTTTAGCAGGGTAGATCCAGGAAATTAAGCCTGACCTGGCACTCTGAAGGGGCTGCGTGTGGCTTCTGGGGAAGGAATTGTTTAATGTTGCTATGCAAAATCTATCTAATTGGGTGTATTATGTGAGACCTGGGTTGAAAAACCTTGGTCAGTACCTTTCACATCACCACTTACTGGGGTCGGACACGGAAAAAGCCCTTCTTTTTTCCTGTGTCTGAGTCCTGGGTCATTAATCCTGGGTTTTTAGTGATCTAAAAGGGGTATTAATGTTAGTCTGCAGGGAGGGGATGGAAAATAGACAGGGAGTCTTAGAGTTAGACTGCGGGGAAGGGAGTCTTAGGGTTAGGCTGCAGGGAAGAGAGTCTTATGGTCAGGCTGTGGGGAGGGGAGGGTTAGGGTAATGGAAGAGGAGAGTTAGGGTAATGGAAGGAGAGGGCTAAGGTAAGAATTAGCATAAGGGTTGTGGAAATAGAGAGTGGTGATTACCGGCATGGTAGGAAGTTTCTGAGGAGCTCCGTCTTCGTATATGTGGTGTCGAAAGTGGCCCTTTTGTAAAAGTTGAATCTGGCTATACAAATCTATTAATGTTTTAAATATTTTGTATACCAAAAGTGCAATACCTATATTTAAATATTTGAATTGTCCTTTATGCCCCACATACAATCTGTATCTAAATTTTGGTCTATTTACACAACATTTCCAAAATGTCTCACACAAGACACTGCAAAGCCTCTCATTAATGCACTAATCACCTCTCTCCATGAATTAATGCAATGTTCATCTTATTGGCCTCTCCCAATAAAAATGTTTCCCTTACAGTCAATATTGCCTGCAGCACATTGAGTTTTCTTGCAAAATACCCTTCTAGGGCCAGATTTACTAAGCTGCGGGTTTGGAAAAATGGATTTTAGCTGACATTCTCTATTATGTAAAAAGAAAGTAAGAGCTAGAATCTGATTGGTTGCTATAGGCAACATCTTCACTTTTCCAAACCCGCAACTTAGTAAGTCTCGCCCCTAGACCTGTTAGACTCTACATTGTTTTTCTGTATTTTACAGAATTAAATACAAAACCCTGTTACTAACCTAGAAAGCCATCACCAAATTGTTTCCCCTCATAAATTTATTTACTTGTCTCTATTTATATCCCAGCGCATTCTCTAAGATATTCACAGGATTTGCAACTCCATCCTAGACTTATTAAATAATCTGATTCCCGATTACAGGACTTCTGAGATGTAAACACTCTCTGGAATAACCTTCCTTACCCATAGACTATCCTCTACTCTCCAAACTTTTAGTTGCTCGCTTCAAACTCGCCTCTTCAGACAAATTTAACAAATTTCTCAACCTGATAGTGTGTACAATAAAAGTAACTGTGAATAACAAAATACATGCCTTTATACCAAAACATGAATTAATAAATACTAATAGAATTCAGTAAAAAATTATCACAATGACATATACAACATAATATTTCTTTGTCAGTTATGATACCAATAGTAGGAAAAAGGTGTCAGTGATATTGTATTTCTTAACAAATACATTCAATGTAGTGGATTTATGAACTGGAAAAACAGTGCTCTCAGTTTTTGTATTAAATGTGAGAGTTTGTATTAGTATTAGTATTAGTAAAGGTAGTGGGCCGTATTCAGAGAACCGTCTTCGTGGGGAGGTACGTTGAATATACGCTTGTAACTGCTTTAGGCACGGGCATGTGAATCGCACTTGGGTGCATGCGGATAGGCGGCATAGAAATCCGTACTTGAAAATTTACATAAAAGTGGATGGGGGGAGGCATTTAAATTAACACATGGAGGCACGGTTATAAAGAATCGCACGGACGAAGCACATATACGTCCGTAAGTTCACACGGAAAGAACAAAGTTGTCTATGGACTCGTAAGTCACCGACAGCACGTCTGAGAGAGGGGAGTGTCGAGGTTGTTGGTGGGTGTTTCCTTGATCCGGCCGTTTGTATAATTACGTACATTAAAAAAAAAAACGATTCTCTGAATACGGCCCATTATTCCTATGTATTGTGGGTCTGCACTCCATGCTTTTTAGTGCAGTTTGAATTAACTGTTAGTATCTCAGAGAATAGGTGCAACAGGTGCAACAGCACGTGGGCCCATGCTGATACAAGGGCCCACAGCTGTCATCACAGCACTGCCGAAGCTCCCCACAGAGTTACCTGATATATCATCTCACTAGTTCCGCCTCTGATTTAACTCCTTCAATGTGGTAATGTAATTGCAAAAATAAATATTTCTGTTATGAACATTACTATAGTTTAGTGGAAAATGCAACTTCCACGCGAGCCTTGGCAAAAGGAAATAATTGGAATGCAATGTAAAAAACACTTAGAGAAAGGATAAAAAAAAACTCAAAGTGGAAAGAAAACTCCATACCAGATTCAAAAGAGCAAGTGAATATACTCATTTATAATTATTAATTTTGATAAACACTATCATATTGTAGAGGAGAAAGAAATACACTGCTCAAAAAAATAAAGGGAACACTTAAACAACACAATGTATCTACAAGTCAATCACACTTTTGTATAATCAAACTGTCCACTTGGGAAGCAACAAAAATGGACAATAATGGAAATTATAGGCAATTAGCAAGACACCCCCAACAGGGTGCCAAAACTGTCCACCTAGGAAGCAACACTGATTGACAATCAATTTCACATGCTGTTGTGCAAATGAAATAGACAACAGTTGGAAATTATAGGCAATTAGCAAGACAATTGCTACCCTCATGGATTCTGTTTCTGACCGTTTGAGCAGACACATGCACATTTGTGGTCTGCTGGAGGTCATTTTGCAGGGCTCTGGCAGTGCTCCTCCTGTTCCTCCTTGCACAAAGGCGGAGGTAGCGGTCCTGCTGCTGGATTGTTGCTCTCCTATGGCCTCCTCCACGTCTCCTGATGTACTGGCATGTCTCCTGGTAGCGGCTCCATGCTCTGGACACTACGCTGACAGACACAGCAAACCTTCTTGCCACAGCTCGCATTGATGTGCCATCCTGGATGAGCTGCCACTACCTGAGCCACTTGTGTGGGTTGTAGACTCCGTCTCATGCTACCACTAGAGCAAAAAAAGTGACCAAACTTCAGCCAGAAAGCATAGCAACTGAGAAGTGGTCTGTGGTAAACACAGAACCATTCCTTTATTGGGGGTGTCTTGCTAATTGCCTATAATGTCTATTCCATTTGCACAACAGCATGTGAAATTGATTGTCAATCAGTGTTGCTTCCTAAGGGGTCAGTTTGATTACACAGAAGTGTGATTGACTTGTAGTTACATTGTGTTGTTTAAGTGTTCCCTTTATTTTTTTGAGCAGTGTATTTAGGAATAAACCATCTCCAAGATAGAAGCTCCCCAGTATGCCTCCACCCTTGATTTTAATAAACTTTATATCTTTATTACACTAACGCTAAATCTAATTTAAGCCAATTCTTATTTATATATATAGTTAAGACTTTAAAAATAGATATTTTAATGTATATTAAATCTGAATGTCCAAAGTTGGTTGCAGTCTGCGGGATGAAAATGCTACTTTAGAAATACAGGCACTCAAAAGCTGATTTCCGTCTGCCTCTGTTTAGAAAAATACTATTATTGCGAAACTTTGAAGAATGAATGGGTATGCGAGTCATTCGGCTTGCTTACCCATTCATTTATTCAGAAAGCGCTGCTGGACACTACACCTGCCACACTGCTGGACACTACACCCACCGCACCTCTGGAGGTAAATACTATTGGCAGAGTCTTGTGGTGCAAGATAGCTGACAGCAGATGTTGGATAGGGATTTTAGTCCACACATATGCACTTAACCAGATTTAGGTTTATTTAGTAGAGACAGCAAGTAATAACAGGTTATGCAGTGTTGGTACACAAGGGGTTAAAGCATTTAGCAGTTTAGATGGTGGTTCTGCTAGAATAGAAACTCACAGTACAGCAGATATATGGTAAAGCAGCAGCTGGTCTGATTTGCAGGTTCAGGCTGTATGTAAAAGGTTACTGTGTGAGGAGGCTGTGAGCTGAGGTCTGTGCAGTTCAGTGACTGACTCCAGCAAGACAGAGGGAACAGGTCCCGTCCGGGCAGTGTAACAGACAAACAGGAAGGTGATGTCATCTGACACCTCCTACTGCACAAGCCTCCACTAGAGCAGACACTAGAGTAGGGGAGCAGTCAATAGTATAGAGAAGGAGACAGGTTACTGAGCGCTCTCTCCTCTCCAACAAATACTAGGGTTTGGATGCGGGGAGATGGGTCTTACGGTTAGGCTACTTGGAGGAGTATCTTAGAGTCAGGTTGTGGGAAAGGGGGTCTTGGGGTTAAACTACGGGTAGGGGACTCTTAGGGTCAGGCTGTGGGGAGGGGAGTCTTAGAGTTAGACTAGTGGGAGGGTGGTTTTAGGGTCTGGCTTCTGAGAGGGGAGGGTTAGGATCAGGCTGTGGCGATTGGAGGGTTAGTTTAATAGAAGGGTAAGGTTAGGGTGAGAATTAGGAAAAGGGTTAGGGTAGAAGTAATACTCACCATTCGCCATGCAGTCTTTGCTCTGGGGATAATCCATTGCTTTTCCTCCTCAAGGCAGAAGCAATCGATTTAGGAGAACTTTTGTAATTTGGAGGTATGAAATGGCCTTTTCGTATCACAGTACTTCATCCTTCCAAAGTATATAGTACTCTGCTACAATGTGTACTTGAACTTGAAAAACCTGGCTATCCCAATATCAGAAGCTGACTATCACAATGCCCTATGTACCCAGACCAACGGATTGTGAGATAGTAATTGTTCCAGTGTGATAAAGCTAGCCATCAATTAAATTGTAATATGTTTTATTTGGTTAACATATTTTCTTATTTTTTAAAAAGAAATAACATTTTGTAAAAAAAATATTATATTTTATAATAAGCATGTTTCCAATCCAGGATATTTTGGCACTTGAGGATATATTAGTATATGTGTGTTCCTGTGTTTGGAGTTTGTTTTTAATTAAAGGAAGTAACAGAGGTGCTAGTTTCTAATATTTAAAGATTAAAAAACCTGTGTGATTGTGAGGTATGGAGACCCAGCACAGGAAGATGAAATGCGGTTCAACAGGTAGAAAAAGACAGACTTTACTTTCCAAAATGAAAAATGTTTCTAAAAGTAGCAGCATGACTCAGTCAACCTGGAGTTTCACTTGAGATGGTTCAAGAAGTGTCTTGAAACACAGAGAGATACTGATCGTAATACACTCTTACACGCTCGTAGCTTTCATCCACCAGCTCTAATTAAAGGTCTCCCATATGCACAGCTTATTAGAGTGAAACGTGTGAACACTGACATCCAGTTGGCCCAACTGCAAATGACTGAAATGGTCAATAACTTTAGACAGAGAGGCTATTCCGAGACCTGCTTACGTCAGGCTTTACAGAAACTGTCTCTAACTCCACGGGAGACATTATTGATCAATAATCCTAAAAAAACGTTGGAAAAGAAATTACCTTGGGTAACCCGGTATCACCATCTATCATTTTTCCAGAAATGAGCGGCACGCTCTCTATGGCCCATGATTAATACCGATGTGACATTGCCAGGATTGAAATCAATGACTTTATTACCTAGTCACGCATGGGGCCGTAGTCTACGAGACATCCTATGTAAAAATAACACCACTACATCTGTGAAGCCTCTAGACACTTTTTTAAGGAAGCAACCTGGTAGCTATCGATGCACTGGGTGTGTTACTTGCTCCCAGATGGATAAAGGCACTTTTTTTGAACATCCCTCTACAAAAGAAAAATTTACGATCAAACAAGTGATTACCTGCACATCCAAATTTGTCATTTATGTTATTAAATGTCCTTGCAACAAAATTTACGTTGGCAAAACGATCAGGATGGTGAAGGAGCGATTAGCACTTCAACGATCGGCTATCAAATTGAGTCTGAGCGGCAAAGAAATTGATCAACCAGTGGCACGACACTGGCGTTCACTTGGACATTTGACCCATGATCTTCGTTTCATGCCTATTGAATATATCTCCCCCAGTCCAAGGGGTGGAGATCGTGAGAAATATCTGCTCCAACGGGAATGTTGGTGGATACACCGGCTTGCGGCTTTGGCCCCCGAGGGCCTGTATGAACAATTATCTCTAAATTGTTTTTTGTAACGTTTTCCCTCATGTATTTACTATTTCTCAAATTTGTCTTTGATTGATATAATTGTTACGATTGTTCTGGAGGGTTTATATATACTTTTTATGGACCCTAGGATTATATTTGAGAAGTTTATTATAATGATATAGTGTAACGTTCAATCAGTTATATTTGGTATTACATCGTCCTTTTGCTTGTTTTTGTTGATCTTGCGTCCTGTTCATTGCAAATTTTTTATGTTTTTGTTGTTTGTTTATCTTGATCACCAGGGATACATTGACAGCGCTCAAGCCGATGATCCTTAGGACCCAGGGGTTTTTTCCTCTGGAGCAGCAGAAGAGATCTATGCTTTGATCTTCTTCCGGCGCATCCTTACGGTGAGGCACGAGGCTGTCGCATCCTGAATGGTATCAGTTCATTTGTCTATATATACTCTGTACTTGTTAATTATCATGTTCTAGTCTGTTGTATTTGAAAGTTGTCCCTGACGAAAATCGGCTTGACCGATTGAAACGTTGGATATTATGGACTGAGCCTATTTGAGACGCGTATAATAAATACTTACCTGTTTTCATCGATATACAAGTCTTAGGAGTGACTTCCATTTCTCTGCTATATATATATATATATATATATATATATATATACATACACACATGCACACAAAAAACACACACATACACATATATACATATAAATACATAAACACACACACACACACACACACACACAAATATATATACATACAAACACACATAAATACATTCAGTATATACAAACACACAAGCCCTTCTCTTACCTCCTGTGATACTCAGCGGCACGCGGGCTATCTCCTCTCTTCTTATTGATGTGATTCAGGGACGTGAAGGTCCCTTACTTTCACAGGGAGGGAGGGGGTCGCAGGGCACACTGACAACAGAGGAGAGAGCAGCAGCTGCTCTGTGTATATGATCTTCACCTCCAACGTCTCCCAGGAAGAGACATGTAGCATGTAAATGGAGGCGAGGGGCTGCGTTTGCCGCACCCCTGGGCCCGGCGCCCTAGGCGATCGCTAATGGACAGTAATCAGCATCAAGGTGCTTTATTGTCAGCATAAAGTCCAAGGGCTAGATTTACTAAACAGTGGAAAAGTTGAGATGTTGTCCTTAGCAACCAATGGGATTCCAGCTGATATTCTCTAGTATGTGTTAGGAAAGTGAGAACTAGAATCTGAATCTGAATCTGAATCCGCAGTTTAGTAAATCTTGCCCCAAGTCTTAAATGCTGCAAACAAAAGGCAAATTCAGAAATTAAGTCCAAATGTACTCATAGATAACAGCAAGTAGAATTTTATACAGCCTCAGCAGGTCAGGTATCAGGGTAGCTGGCTTGAGATTTCAACTGGGTCTTAGAGCAGCAAACTATACAGCTCCACATAAGACATTTATCATTAGGTGTGTAAGGCTTATAAAGAGCACATTGTACCTCCTGATAGGGAAGGATGAAGTTTTCTTGAAACTCCCAGGAGTTTAACCTCCTTAGACCATGTGGCTGTTTTTTTTTACCCTGCCACATCTTCCTATTACAGGATATACACAAACTTGTACTCTTTCTATTTTCATACTAAAATTGCATTTTTGTGTTTTGCTACTAACACTATTATGTGGCGGGATCATACAGAGCACTGACCACTCTTACTATACAACTTGACTGGTCCATTGTGTGATTTATAGCACTCTGGTTGTTTCAAACCCTAATGCCCAATAAATTGTAAGCATGCGATCAGAGCTCTCTCACCCAACCATTCTGTCTGTTACTACTCAGTCTTGTTTTATAATGATTGTTTAAAATTATAAAGCGCTGCGTAACCCGGAAAGTATTCACAGCGCTTCACTTTTTCCACATTTAGTTATGTTACAGCCTTATTCCAAAATGGAATAAATTCATTTTCCCCCTCAAAATTCTAAACACAATACCCCATAATGACAACGTTAAAATTTTTTGGGGGGACTTCCGGTGGTGCGGTGCACCATGGTGGCTGCATTTTATATCAGCTCCCAGCGGAACCTTACAAATTTGGCCAAAAGCGGTATAATAAACAGCCGTTTTTCGACTAACATACTCCAATGGCTCTTACCTGACAGTAAGCTCCTTTATTGCACCTGAAAGAGCGGGTGCTGAGACGGGTGAGACGGGTGCTGTGGAGACGTGTGGGACGGATGAGTTAGCCTGGCTGTTGATGCTGGAGGATCGTGGAGCCTGGCGGTACCTCTCGCCAGTAGGTCGGTGATCGAGACGTGGATGCTGGCGGGTGATAGGCATTGGAGCCTGCAGACAAGCTACACAGCTGGAACAAAGTCCAGGGGAACCTGCTTTCATCAACCGCAGCTGACGCACCAGGAGATATGGGAGAGGTGTTAGTGGCTGCCCTAACACCTGTTGAGATAGTCTTTATTTCCCCCAAACTACACCCAAAGCTAGGTCTACGGGACTAACAACACAGGGCTAAGCTGGACAGACTCAAATCCCTATTTTAACTGAGTCCCCACGTGGACACCATTCTGGCAATCTTGCATTGTCAGGAAACCCACATATTGGATAATCAGTCGCCATTTTGAGTATCTGTGCTATTTGAATGCATTAACAAGTGGATTAACGTTTGTTTTTCTCACATAACCCTTACAAGGATTATTCAAGTTTACAATTGTGATTACTAATTTCCTCAACTATAATGCTTTAAGTGTATAACTTTACAGTATGTCATCGTTATTGTAACCTGAGAGCACAGTATCTACATATCAGAGTGATTCCTATAAGGAGCGCAAGTTCTATTCCATCTGGTCATTCTGCTTGGTATCTTGCTCCTTACTTGTACTTATACATATAGTACTGTTTTCTAATATCTCAACATTTATTATCCAAACTCATATCAGATTTTTCATTCATTTACTTGTTCTGGAATACAGATGTGATCTCTAAATAATTCCTATACCCCATAAATGGAGATGTCATAATATAAAGTAGTTTGTCGGAGTACCATATAAAACTGCAGATTGGTGTTGACAAAGGGGATAGCAACTGGTTAACGATCAAAACCACAAAACCTCAGGGAAAAAAAAACACAATAAAAAAAAAAAAAAAAAAAAAAACTAAACACCACACACAAATAAACGATAACGTATAGCAGTACTCTTATATCCAGAGCCCTAGGGGGCATGGATAGATTCTTGGAGGCAATGCCACCAAAAAGTTTGCAGGCCGCAGCAACTGCCAAGCCTACTAAACATAGACATGGGAATGCCAAAAACTCACAACCCTCGACTTCGAGGAGGGACTCAGAGGAGTCTCCCTCTCCCTCATCTGTGCCCACAGAGAAAAACCCTCTATCCCAAGAGCAACTAGTTACAATGGCCAGAGAGATGTTCAACTGTCTTATACCGTTAATGGACAAGAAGTTAGAACATATGCAAACATTATATGATACCTCTATAGCCAGAATTAAGGCCAACTCCACTAGAATAGTTGAATTAGAGCAACGCAAATTGAAGTGAGAAATTTAATTGATACGCAAGCCCAAACCATCAAAATCCTCTCTGAAAAAGTTGATGACCTGGAAAACAGGCATCGGCGTAACAATTTAAGATTTATAGGGCTGCCAGAATCACTGAAATCTGAAGGTCTGGAGGAAATGCTGGCCGTTACTATCCCAAAGGCTTTAGGCCTAGATGTCACATCTAATCCTATTCAGGTGGAAAGAGCACATAGGCTGGGACAGGATAATCCGAGACCAGGTGGTAGACCCAGGCCGGTAATTGCGAAATTCTTGGATTATCGTGCGAAAGAATCCATACTTATAGCGTATCGTCGCCTTCCTCAGCTGAACGTAGCAGGAGCACAAATTCTCATCTTCCAAGATTTTTTGGTCTTAGCGTCCAGACAGCGTAAGATATTTTCGGAAGTATGTAAGATGCTCTTTAATCAAAAACGCAGATTTGCATTAATGTACCCTGCAAAACTCCGTCTTAATGTTGATGGGCAAACTCACTTTTTTACAGACCCTGCAGAAGCTAAAAGATATATACAGGCCCTGCCGGCATCTCCTCCTAGAATAAATGATGCTTAACACAATAGATTCCAATTTCTTAGTCTCTGATGCCCACGGGTAAGAAAGCATCTTATAATAAATAACTATAGGGGTAATGGAATAAAATGATCAACTAATGTTATATTTGATTACAGTTAAATCTTTTGTTAATGTTTGTTGGTACCTTTTGTTGGTTATGACACAGGTTCCTCATATGTGGGAACTTAGTGTCCGAAATGTTATGGTTAGGAAAATGTTAAGAAAAACATGTAGTCAGTATCATACGTCAAATATTGTTGCAGCATAGTTTGCTTTTGCAGTGTCTCACCTGTAATTTCCTCTCTTTAAGCTCCTGGAAGGGCCTCATCATGCACGAAAGAAAAGTAATTTATCAGCAAAGTCACCCAAGGATGGAGGTAAAATGACCATGCCGTCATAAACACAACAACTTCAATCACACGCCTACAACATAAATTTAGGTTGGTATCATGGAATAAAGGAGGACTCAATACTCCCATTAAAAGAAAAAAAAGTACTTACTCATCTAAAACGCCTAAAGCCAGACCTATTGTACCTACAGGAAACCCATTGGGCCACAGGGGAGATTCCATCTTTTAAATCACCATGGATCAAGCATTGTATTTCAGCCACTTTTGAGAATAAAGCAAGGGGAGTTTACCCTTGCTAGGTAGGAAATAACCTCAATTGTACACTGGCAGAATCCCTTCTGGATCCAGAAGGTAGATTCATTATTCAAGACATAACCATAAATTCCACCTCTTATGCACTAGTTAATATCTATGCGCCAAATACGGGAGGAGGGGAATTCTTGGGGAATCTTAAGGCAAAATTGTTACAGAGAACCAATTTCCCATTGGTAATTGGAGGGGATTTTAATGCCACTGAAGATCCTGTGATGGATAGATAGCCTCCCACTTACATAGAGATGGACGAGTTTTACCCACATTCACTATAGATCTAAACTTATCGGACCCGTGGAGGTTATTAAACCCTACAGAATGATCCTTCACTTTTTGTTTAGGGGTCCATAGGACCCTATCCAGGATAGACTATATTTTCACCTCGGATTCACTTGTCAACAATGTAGTCTCAGCCAAATTATATGATATCATTATATCAGATCATGCACCGGTGTCTCTCGATCTGGCCCTCCCGTTCCCTCAGAGCTCCCTGCGGTTTTGGCGTTTTCCAGAATATCTGTCCACATCAGATGATTTTAAAAGATACCTGCAAGGAAAGTGGGGGGAGTATCTAGATGATAATTGTGAACATGTGGATAATCCTGTTCTCTTTTGGAATGCCTCCAAGGCTGTTCTCAGAGGACATATTATGGGATATGTTTCCAGAAAGCGTGAAGAGGCCAAAGTTATAGGGGAAAGAATGCGAGCGACAGTTGCAAACGCGTTTAGGATATATTTGGAGTTACCGACGGAGTAAAACTATCAGATATACGTTAGGGAAAGAAAGATCTTAGAACAGCACCTTACTGTACAAGCAAAATGAAGTTGTGACTTCATTATACAGCGATACTATAGATGGGGTAATAAGGCAGGCCATTTATTGGCCAACATGTCTAAGCCCCATAAAACAAAGTCATGCATTACAGCTATTAAGTCACCTATAGATGGTTCTACCCTAACCAAAACAGAAGATATCATATCGCAGTTTGAATCCTATTATAATACTTTGTACAACAGTCGCCAAATAGATTTAGACCTTCAAGATAACCTACTGAATCAAGCAAAACTACCAAAGCTTACTGCTGTACAAAGGGAGGTGTTAGAGGGGAATGTTTCCCAAGAAGAGATTAACCAGGTCTAAAACAGCTACCTCTCCATAAAGCGCCAGTCCCAGACATTTTATCTGCTGGTTACTACAAAATAATGCAGATGAATATAGTCCCACACTTACAGGATTTATATAATGTATATTTAAATCAAGGAAGAAGTGAAAGCTCATTTAACGAGTCACACATTATTTTGTTGCCAAAACCCGGAAGGGACCCTCAATTAGTGTCATCTTACCGCCCAATTTTGTTATTAAACGTTGATTTCAAGAGATTAACTAAAATAATGACCACGCGGTTGCAGAGCATTCTGCCTGAGCTATTAACTTCCCACCAATTAGGAATTGTAGCCGGCCGACAATCAGTCAAAGGTATAAGAACAGCAATTGCAACGGTTATCCAAGCTAGTAAATACCCCAAAGCAAATAATGTTTTAGTAAGTCTTGACATTAACATAGAATTTGACACTGTGCTTTGGCCCCATCTATTTAAAGTGTTGACCATACAGGGATTTGGGATAGACTTTGTGACCTGGATTCGTTATTTCTATACAGACCCTTACACATCTTTAATAATCAATGGAAATAAGAGCTCTCCAATTTTGATGAGAAGGGGCACACTCCAGGGATGCCCTTTATCGCCTCTACTTTTCAATCTAGCAATAGACCCCCTTCTTAGACTGCTCAATAATTTACCATCGTTCAAGGGCATTCAGATAGGATCCAAGGAGGTGAGGACCACAGCTTTCGCGGATGATGTGCTTCTTTATGTGTCCAATCCTGAGACTTCTCTTGGTGAACATGGAAAAATCCACTGCTTTATGTTTAACGGCACATACACGAGTTCCGGAGTGGGGTCACCAATTTACCATTGGCATGAGCTGAAAAACAGATTACATATCTGGGAATTCAACTTACCAAATTGCCTTCCAGCTTGTACTTTGCAAATATTACACTGGCGGTGAGGAACACCGAGACGGTAATAAGAGGCTGGGAGAGTTTGCATCTGTCTTTCACTGGTCGGGCAAATCTCCTTAAGATGGTGATTTTTCCATGGGTGTTGTATTTGCTTCAAGCACTACCACTGTTATTGAGGAAAAAGATGTCAATCAATTCAATAAAATCTTCAGAAAATTTATATGGATAGGAGGAAGAGCGAGAATAGGTTTGCTGAAATTACAGCAGCCAAAATCAAACGGAGGTATAAACTTTCCCAGCCTAATGGACTATAGTTACGCTGCTCATTTGAGATACCTTAGACACTGGATCCAGGAGGGGGAAACATATGTCCACACTTCATATGAGTGGGGATTCCTGGCGGGACGTTCTTTAGTAGCTTTCTTACACCAGGAAGATTGGGAAATAGAACCACACATAAAAGATAACAACCTTTTATGGTCCACACAGAAAGTTTGGCATATTATCCGACATAGATACAACCTACATTCCCACAAAACAATATTTCTTCCTTTGTTGCATAACACAGAGTTTCAAGACGGCATGGCATCTTACCCATTTAACATCTGGAAAGTTGGGGGACTCCGATATATTGGGCAGCTTATAGACAAAACAAACAAACGTCCTCTAACATACGTAGAGGCGTTGTCTAAATTTGAGGAAGTGCGGCCATACCCAATGGCATTCTTACAGGTGTGGCACTATATTGATAAAGTCATTAAGAATTTTGGAAATAATGACTGGGGTAACTCATTAGATACTGCTATCTTGCAACCCATACCGAAACGAAGAGCACTGTCACTACACTATACCATGATTAGGGGAATAATAGATCATGATACACAGCAATCAGGAATAGTGCAATGGCAAACACGATTTCCCTCTTTAACTATCCCACTATTATTAAAAGGCTTTACGGTGTCTTGTAAACTGCTTCCAGCCAGCTCGTATACGGAACTATTCTTGAATATTTACCACCATTCATACCTATCGCCACTCAGGCGTTTCCGAATGGTAATATCGCCCTCACCTGCAAACTGCAAACAGTTGTAATCTCTAAAATGTCATCTGAATGAAACAAAGAACAGTTATATGTATGATGTTGTGATACTGACTGAATAATAAAAAATATTAGCAAAAAAATTAAAAAAAATTGGGGAGATTTTTGCTAATTTATTAAAACTCAAAAACTAAGAAATCACATCAGCCTTTGCCATGAAGCTCAAAATTGAGCTCAGGTGCATCCTGTTTCCTCTGATCATCCTTGAGATGTTCCTACAGCTTAATTGGAGTCCACCTGTAGTAAATTCTGTTGATTGGACATGATTTGGAAAGGAACACACCTGTCTATATAAGGTCCCACACTTGACAGTGCATGTCAGAGCACAAACCAAGCATGAAGTCAAAGGAATTGTCTAGACCTCTGAGACAGGATCCTCTCGAGGCACAAACCTGGGGAAGGATACAGAAAAATATCTGCTGCTTTGAAGGTTCTAATGAACACAGTAGCCTCCATCATCCGTAAATGGAAGATTTTTGGAACCACCAAAGAGGTGGCCGGCCATCTAAATTGAGCGATCGGGGGAGAAGGGCCCTAGTCAGGGAGGTGCTCAAGAACTCGATGGTCACTCTGTCAGAGCTACAGCATTCCTCTGTGGAGAAAGGAGAAGCTGAAGGACAACCACCTCTGCAGCAATCCACCAATCAGGTCTGTATGTTAGAGTGACCAGACGGAAGCCACTCCTTAGTATAAAGCACATGGAAGCCCACCTGGAGTTTGCCAAAATGCACCTGAAGGACTCTCTGACCATGAGAAACAAAATTCTCTGGTCTGATGAGACAAAGATTGAACTCTTTGGTGTGAATACCAGGCGTTATGTTTGGAGGAAACCAGGCACCGCTCCTCACCAGGTGAATACCATCCCTACAGTGAAGCATGGTGGTGGCAGCATCATGCTTTGGGGATGTTTTTCAGTGGCAGGAACTGGGAGACTAGTCAGGATAGAGGGAAAGATGAATGCTGCAATGAAGATGGTAATACCATCAGGTTAGCTAGATGGGACCTCGCAAAGGTGCAGATGGATCCAGCGACTGTTAGATGGTAATGTTATGCTGCAGCCGTTTGGTGCAAGAATTATCAGGTCGACTGTCAGGTTAGCTGGATAAGACTTTGCAAAGGTGCAGATAGATCCAACGACTGTTAGGTGGTAATATTATGCTGTAGCCGTTTGGTGCAAAAATTATCAGGTCAGCTGGAAAAGGACGCTGCAGAGGTACAGATGGTTCCAACAACTGTTAGGTTGTGGTGATATGCTGTAATCGATCAGTGCGAAAGCCAATATTAAAGGTGATCGGTAGTCCGTACTGTATGTCTCTAGCCCGAGACGCTGGGGCTGTGCATCCAGCCGGACAGCTGACGGAGGAAAGGTGAGTACAGCTTTCGCCGTATAGGCAGTATGTACAATGCTGGAGGCACTTGTAAGTTGATGAGTGGTCTGTGCATGATTTTAAAAGTTCTGGTAGTGAGCCCCACAGCAACAATCAGAGCAAAGTGATTTAAAAGGGTTGTAGCTCGTGAGCAACAAAGTATTGGCAAGAATAAAACACACTTACGCGTTTCATCACTTGGTGTGATTTCTTCAGAAGGAAATCAGTGTGAGTTGGTCTTATTAGAGATTGTCTGTTATATTTTTTACCTCTACCTGTGGCCAGGGTATTGGTTGATTAGGGTGTTGTATCGCTAGAAAACATAATATGTTTTTATTTCTGTGTATTTAATAAAAATGTACATAATTCATAGTATCAAGATGTCAGATCCTTTATATTATCGCTAGAAAACATAATATGTTTTTATTTCTGTGTATTTAATAAAAATGTACATAATTCATAGTATAAAGATGTCAGATCCTTTATATATATATATATATATATATATACATATATATATAA
>WWET01001302.1:53891-83719 GCA_011038615.1 Limnodynastes dumerilii | reverse complement strand
CATATCTTGGTGTCATCTGCAAAAAGGCATATTTTCCCCTCAATACCACAGGCAATATCACCTATAAAGATATTAAATAGCACTGGTCCAAGTACAAACCCGGCTCTTTAAACAAAAAGGCTGATGTATTGTCTTGTTCTTTCCTTCCAGTCCAGATGTCGACCACTCCCCCTCAATCAGTAATTCCTCCGCAATCTATCATTCTGGGACTTACCAAAGACTTACAGTCACAAATAATGAAGGCACAGGGATCCAGTCCACCAGAGAAACCTCATCATCACCTGTTTGTACCAGATAGACTGAGAAGAGCTGTCTGCCTTCTGGGTATCACCCACAAAGTAATGGCCAGACTGAAAAAGTCAACCAATCCTTGGAGCAATTTCTTCGTCTTTTTACTTCTAAATTTCAGGATTATTGGTCGGACAACATTTCATGGGCAGAATTCGCATACAACAACTCTTGTCATTCATCTACTAAAGTTTCACCATTCTTTTGTCTTCAAGGATTCTACCCCAGGGCAAACTCTTTATTCATTCCTGACACAGACCAAGAAGCACTGAGGGCCACGAGCAGAGTAAGAGGGATCTGGAAAAAAGTCAACAGGGCGTTGCGGATGTCCGCATTCAGAATGAAAAACAGTGACGATAAGCACAGGAGACCAGCAACATTCAAGGTGGGAGACAGAGTGTGACTATCCACTAAAAATATCACGATTAAGCAACCATCTGTCAAACTGGGGCCATGCTTCATTGGTCCATTCAAAATTATTAGAAAGATAAATCCAGTAGCATTCAGACTTCAACTTCCTAGAAATGTATGCATTCCTAACACTTTTCATGCTTCCCTGCTTAAACCAGTTCATACTTCTAGGAGATTTGGACTTGTGACACCCACCAAACCACCACCAGTTATTATTGACGGTCACAAAGAATACATGATTGAGGATATCCTTGATTTCAAATGGGTGCAGGGCTAGTTACATTATCTGATTCACTGGGAGGGGTACGGCCCTGAAGAACGTTCCTGGATCCCTGCTAAAGATGTCCCTCTGCAGGAGGAATCCTAGCAGGGTGTGAAGTTCACCCTCTGATGCTAGTGTCTGGTTTTCCTCAGCTGTCAGATAATTAGCCTCCCTTGCCTGGGCTTGCTGCTGATTGGTGGGAGGTTCTTTAAATAGTCTTACCTGGGAACACTCCCCTGTCGGCTATAGACTCTACTTTCCGGGATCTGTGCCTGCCTTGTACTTTGCTCTTGTTTGCTTATTTCTGATTCCTGAGTGCCCTTCATTGTCCAGCCCTAGTCCTTGCCTGTTTCCCTCTGTGTACCAATTCCTCCTCTCCCACCTTATTGTATTATTCCTTTTTGTATTTATTCCCTGCCTTCTCCTGTGAGCCTGTGTTTGTAGCCCTCTGGTTAGTTCGTATGATTGTGTGTGTGTGAGTAAGTCCCAGTCTGTCAGTCAGTCTTGTTTGTCCCATTAACCCCCTCTAGTCTGTTGTCTCTGTTTTGTGTTTATTGTGGTTTGTCACAGTCCAGTCACTTCTGGTACTACTTTTGCTAGTTACCCCACTTTATCTTATCCATTCGCTGCTGCCCCGTTTTCTCCTTCTGGGTATTCTCTAAGGGGCGTAACCTGACGTATTCCTACCAGCTCCAGTTTATCCCCACCATCAGGGGCTCTAGCGAACACTTAGTCCGACATCAGGCTCTACAAACTGGTGAGCTACCCGGCTTCCTCTCTCTCTTGCTGGTCA
This sequence comes from Limnodynastes dumerilii, assembly GCA_011038615.1. Taxonomy (NCBI): domain Eukaryota; kingdom Metazoa; phylum Chordata; class Amphibia; order Anura; family Limnodynastidae; genus Limnodynastes; species Limnodynastes dumerilii. Next base: position 81,965 of record WWET01001302.1, on the reverse strand, counting down.
CCTCGGTTCTCTGTCGAGGTAAACCCGGGGTATCATTACACCGACATCCACCTCTCCAGACGGTTACCTCGGTTCTCAGTTCAGGTAATTCTGGCGGTGCCGTAACAGCTGACGCTTTCGTTCTATGCGTCCCGTCTCCGGAGGTGGCAGGCTCCGGTGGTGTGGAACAAAGGATGAGAAAGAGGAGGGGAAGCAATAGTGACGACCCGTGGGACAAGGTAAATGAGATAGAAAATACCACTAACCCTGTTCTCCTCTTGGTTACAGGCATTGTACAGATGGCTGCAGAGTGTGTGTCGGGGTTCCCGCTGTGCTGCGTTACGTCAGGTTCCTATGACGCGGCGGTGTCTCCCAGCCTGGTGGTAAAGCCGAAGGATGACCGTGGATAACCTTCGCTAGATAACGGGTGGCTGGCGGTGTTCGGTGGTGCCGCTGCGAGCGGGGGACCACAGGCTACGGTCCTGGATGGTGTCATGGCAGGAAGGAGCGATGGGGAGTAAGGAGGACCAGAGCCTCTCCTCAGCTGGAGCTGCGGGAGCGGTGGCATCTCTGTGTACGTGGCAATGGGCGCTCCTGGGCTGATGTGTGGGTGTTGAGACGGCTAAAGTGAATCAGGAGGATGCTGGAGATTGTAACAAATGATTTATTGAAATAAATGCAATAAAATGATGTAACCCAATGCGTTTCGTCAAATTAATGACTTCCTCAGGGGTATCAAAAATCTGTCCATGTGTTGGTGAGACTCTTAGATGGGGTATGTGGGAGGGGGATCGGTGATGGACAGATGTGTGGTGGTGCAAAAAGGGAGGATGGGTGGGTAGCACTAGAGAGTACTATGAAGCTGGTACATATGTGTTGGAAGATATTTAAGTCACCAGGGGTTAAAGGGGTCAGAAAATAAGATAAGAGACGGAACCTGCATTGTGAGGGCAGGGGGGCATCGGGGTGGGTTGCTGCAGGGACTATGGAGGGGCACTGGCCAATGGACGGAGAATGGCTTTTGGTAGATTGAGGCATCCAGATTAATTTGATTTGTGAAATGGATTATGGATTTATCACAAAAATATCACAAAAATAAAACAAAAATAATGTCCCAAAAAATAGATAAATGTGCAAAAAATAATAAATGATAATGAAGTAGCGCAAAGGAAAGGGAAATATACGTAAAACGTGTAGATTATTGCCCCGGGGGTGAGAATGCGGGTGGGATAATGGGTGCAATGTGGACTGAGAGGGGACAATGTCGAATTGTGGAGCGTGAGCGCCAGGGAGTACTGGGATAGGTGGTATTGCCACCTTGTTCCTTCAAGGATGAAGGAGCTGTGAGGTCAGATAGGGGGCCTACCGTCGGAGGGGGAAGGTAGGCAAAGGTGGCTAACATGGGGGATTTGGGAGTGTGATGGAGGGAGACGGAGAGGGGAGATGAAGTTGCTGGGGCTGGAGGTGAGGAGGATGGTTGAATGCTGATGGATTCAGGGTATAGTGGGGGGGAAGAGATGTTGAGATGTATGCCAGGGATATGCAGGCACATGTTCAGATATAAAATTTAGTCCAAAATGTTCTGTATCTCCAGATCAATGTTCAGGCCTCTCAGATTGAGGATTTTGAGTGAATGAATCGATGGTATTTCCGCTTTGTTTATGGTCTACAGTGAGTTGCCTTCTCTCCAGTCGAGTGGAGTGGTGTTGATTCCTAGGAACTTCAGACCCATGGGGTCCTTGTTATGGTGAACTGCAAAATGGTGGAAGACGCTGTGTAGGTCGATATTTCTGATATACTCACTGATCCTGGTCTTTAAACATCTGATGGTTCTCCCGACATATTGCAACTTGCATGGGCATTCTAACAGATATACTACCAGCTTGGTGTTACAGCTAATGGTGTCTCTAATGTGGAAGGACTCGCCAGTGACATTGGACCTAAAGTTGGACGTACTTTTAGGGCTACCGTACCCTAAGGTTTTGCAGCAGATGCAGGTGGGGCATTGATAGAAACCTCTGTTAGGGTTAGAGCTGGGATAGCTAGGGGGTCCTTAATGTGATTCTCCACTAGTTGTTGTTTGAGGTTAGGGGCCTTAGTATATACAATATCGGGTGTTTGGCCCAACACTGTGGCGAGTGCCTCGTCTTTGAGAAGGATATGCCAGTGGTTTCGGAGGATGTGTTTGATCTTGGTAGTATTATTATTGCACTGTGTGATAAAGTATGTTTTATCTGAACCAGTGGTGTCAGGTGCCCTCGTTTTATATTGGATTAGCTCTTGTCTGTCGGTGTCTCTCACTTGTTGGTATGAATCCTGTATGCATGTCCTGTTGTAGCCTTTGTCCAGGAATTGTTTTGGCTTAGTGGTCGAAAATGTTGATATCGCTACAATTTCGGCGCAACCTTTTGAATTGACCGGATTGTATATTTAGAAGCCAGTTTGGGTGATGGTTACTGCTTGATAGGATATAGCTATTCACATCAACAGGTTTTTGATATGCTTTAGTGTGGATTTTGGAGTTGCTGACGTATATGGTAAGGTCTAGAAATTGGACTTCTGTTTTGCTGTACGTGGTTGTGAATTTCAGGTTGCATTCGTTCTTGTTCAGGGAATCAATAAACTGGATAAGGGTGTGTTCTGTGCCTTTCAAAATGAATAGCACATCGTCTATATAGCACCGTCAAAGCACAAGGTCTGCTCATGAGTGTGGGCTTGACCAGATGGTGTTGTCTTCCCAGTGACTCATAAACAAGTTTGCGTAACTTGGCGCGAACTGTGTGCCCATGGCGGTGCTTTGGCGCTGCAGGTAAAAATTGTCGTCAAACCAAAAGTAGTTGTTATATAAAATGAACCTTATGCCTTCTAGTATAAAATGTCTTTGTTTGGAGTGTTGGGTGTGGTCTTGGGACAATATGTAATCTGTGCTATCGATGCCTTGCTGGTGATTTATGATTGTGTACAGTGAGGTGACATATCTTCTGTCCACTGTATGCTGTCTGTATGACTAGTTGGAGGACCTGAATGCTGTTTTCAAGGTAGGATTGTTGTGTAGTGACATATTGTTGGAGAAAATGATCTAGGTATTGAGACAAATTGGATGTGATGGATTGGATGCCTGAGATTATTGGTCTGCCTGGTGGCGTTCTTCTGTTTCTGTGAATCTTTGGAAGAAAGTAAAAAACTGGTATTTTGGGATGTAAAGTGTTCAAATATTCATGTTCTTTTTTACTGAGGATGCCTGACTGTAGTCCTTGTTGTAGATATTGTTGCAGTTTGGTGGTGATGTCCTTGGTGGGATCTGAGGGGAGTTTGGTGTAGGTAGAGGGGTCATCCAGTAGTCTATGGAAGTCGTAATATGTCCTGTCCATGATGACAATCCCCCCCTTATCTGCTGGTTTGATGACTATAGATGGGTTGTTTTGTAGTTCTTTAAGTGTGGCTGATTCGGTCTTAGTAAGGTTTGGTCTGTTTGAGTGTCCATGTTTGTGGGGTTTCTTGAGGATGAGGTTAAGATCGTTCTCTACTAATTTTTAGAATGTATATTGGCCTTTAATGTGGGTGGGGTTGAATTTAGACGTGGGCTTGAGGTTGGAGTGGCGGAATGTGGATGTTGTGGTAGTTTCCCTGGTGAGTGGGTTCTTGATGAAGTATTTTTGAGGGCTAGTTTGTGTGTGTATTTGGGAAGGTCTAGGTAGATATGGAAAGGGTTTGGTTTGTTGGTGGGGGCGAACTTGTGGCCTTTGTTGAGAACTGAAATATGGTTGTTGTCCAGGTTTAGGGAGCTGATGTTGAAAATACCTACTGGTGTGATGTTGGTGTAAGTTCCTGGGTGGTCTCTTTTAGAGTCTTTGCCTTTTGGCCACCTCTGGTTCCTCTCCTAGTCTTTCTAACTAACTTTTTTGGTTTGGGGTATTGTTGGTGGTGTTGGGGGGTAATGCGCCCAGATTTGGTCCTTAAAAATATCTTCCAACACCAGCTTCATAGTACTCTCTAGTGCTACCCACCCATCCCCCCTTTTTGCACCACCCACACATCTGTCCATCAACAATCCCCCTCCCACATAACCCATTTAAGAGTCTCACCAACACATGGAGAGATGGAGAGAAGTAGGCACATGGGTACATCTTTTTGTCAGCAGGGTCTTGTTGAGAGAGGACCGCTCCAGCTCCGATATCAGAGGCATCCACCTCGAGAATGAATTGAAGATCTGGATTGGGATGACGAAGAATAGGTGCAGAGATGAAGGCTTGTTTGAGAGCAAGGAAAGCGTTAGCCGCCTTAGGAGGCCAATGAGCCGGATCACCTCCTTTCTTGGTGAGATTGGAGATGTGCGTCACCAGGATGGACATGTTACGAATAAATGCCTGTAATAGTTTGAGAAACCCAAGAATCTCTGAGTGGCTTTAAGGTTGGTGGGTTGTACCCACTCCAAAATGGCTTTAACTTTAGCTGGGTCCATGGCAAAACCCTGTGGGGAAATAACATATCCCAGGAATGTGACCCTGTCCACCTCGAACTCGCACTTTTCTGGCTTGGTGAAGAGATGATTTTCTCGAAGGCGAGTCAGGAACTGATGCACATGACAGCGATGCGACTCCAGACTGGAAGAGAAAATAAGTATATCGTCCAAATACACTACAATAAAGTCTCCCAAGAAGTCTCGTAGAATTTCATTAATGAGGTCCTGAAACACCACTGGGGCTTTGCACAGTCCAAAAGGCATCACAAGGTATTCATAGCGTATTAAATGCCGTCTTCCACTCGTCTCCTTTTCGGATTCTGACTAGATTATATGCCCCACGGAGGTCAATCTTGGAGAAGATGGTAGCCCCTCTGAGTTGATCGAACAAGTCAGAAATACGAGGAATGGGGTAGGTGTTCTTGATAGTAATTTTATTTAATGCCCGATAGTCGATGCAAGGCCTGAGGGATCCGTCTTTTTTAGCCACAAAGAAGAACCCGGCACCGACTGGAGATTTGGAAGGGCGGATAAAACCTTTGCGAAGGTTCTATATTGATCCATGGCTTCTGTCTCAGGGCTAGAGAGGGAGAACAACCTACCCTTATAAAGCTTAGCTTCGGGAACCATATCAATGGCACAGTCAGAGTTGAGGAGGGAGTACCTCCGAGGCTTGGTCCGAGAACAAATCCGCAAAGTCGGCATATTGAAGAGAAATCTTCTGGACGGAGGTCTGGAAAACTTGAATAGGTTGTGATAAACAGCCTTTGGCGCAGAACTCACTCCACTTAATGATCTCCCCTTTGGCCCAATCTATGACTGGGTTGCGGACCAGAAGCCACAGATGTCCTAGTACGAGGTGTGCTGAGGGGCTCTGGATGAGGAGTAATTCTATGAGTTCCGAGTGGCAACAGCGGATGGAGGGGTGCAGAGGTGACGTGCTGGTACTGATGTTAGGTTCAGATAGAGGTCTACCATCTAATCCACAAGCGATCAAGGGAGAAGGAATGGACTTGACTTCCAGGCCGAGACGACAGGCTACTTCAGCATCGATGAAGTTCCCTGCTGCCCCGCTATCAGTTAAGGCCCGTAGGCTGAAGACTTGTTCATTCACCAGCAGTTGAACTGGAATAAAGAGGGAATTTTTAGGGGAGATTAAATATGTACCCAGCCCGAAACCCTCTTCTTCCGTCTGGGTTAGGCGTTTCCCGCCGGCAAAGGTTTGTTAGGGCAATTGTCCGCCCTATGGCCTTTACCCCCACAGTACAGACAGAGACCTAACTGCCGACGATGGGCCTTCTCTTGTCTGGATAGACGGTAGACACCAATCTGCATGGGCTCTTCTACAGACAGGACCTCCGATGGGGACTGAATTGCGGGAAGAAAAGAAGGTGCAGACGAGTCTTTCTCCAATCGTCGTTCTTTAAACCGACGATCAATCTTAATTGCCAAGCGCATGAGATCATCCAGTTCTGGTGGAGACTGAAGGGAAGCGATGGCCGCATCTTGAGACCGGACATGTGCGGTAAGACTTTGAACCCATTTGACCCAGGATGGAGACCTGGGCAATAAGGGCGTTTATGGCCTCAGTAGTCGGGTCCATGTTACCAAGACCGGTAACCTGTGTGTGGCTGATAAGTACCGGAGTAGTCAAAGAGAGAGTAAGCGTGGTACCCCGGGTTTACCTTGTGAGAACCAAGGTGACCACAAAAGAGATAGGCAGAATGGACGGTTTGGTTACTGGAGCCCGGAGACTTTACTATCCGGGGGGTGTTCACCAGGGCCCCTGATGGTGGGGATGGAATTGGCAGCGGTCCAATAGCTTGGACGGTCCCCGTTGAACCAAACTCGTGGAAGAGAAATGAACACCGGGAGTGAACACCAGACAGGAGGGATGGGAGTAGTAGGTAAGTAGGAGGAGTAGTCTGGAAGCGACCGGACTGCGACAGACGACAAGCAACACTGAACTCAGTATGTAGGAGAATGTTCACAGGACAATACAAGACGCACTAGGACTCGCGCACACTCAACCACACAGCGGTGCTTCCAAAAGAAGTAACATAAACATACACACAAGGTACTGCAGGGAAGGTAGGTACAAAATAGGGATAAGAACCAGGCCTGGATACACAAGGTAACAAAGGCAGGAGTCAAGGCAGGTAAGTGGGTCAAACAACGGTCGATTCACTAGGCTAGAAGCACTAGGCACACACGATAAGTAGCAGGTCACAGAACTGAGGATCACACTCTATAACCTTCAGAGAAGAGAGGAAGAGGAAAACTAGATATAGCGACAGCTAGCCTCTAATAGGCTGAGCTGTCTAAGAAAAACCCTGCAATGACGCAAGTAAAAAACAGAGAAGACGTGCGCCCGCAGCACGTGGATGGACCAGGAGCTGGGAGAGAGAGAGAAGACGCCGGCGGCAGAAGAACGCAAGCGGTGAGCGGTGCCCGGAGGATAGAGGAAGCCAGCAGTGAGGAAAGATGGTAAGTGACAGCGGGAAGCAAGGTAAGGGTGCACACAGAAGCAGGCTGGATGCGGGCAGACCTAACACTGCCACCTCTGGAGACGGGACGCACGCTTTCAACAACCTGCAGCATAGTAGAAGAAACCCCAGCACGTCTACAACAACCCACAGCCCAGCAGAAGAAACCCCAGGCTTCCCTGATCCACCCCCAGCGTGTCAGACACCACAGCACTACAGGATCCGAGCGTCATCTAGCTACACAGGAATCCCTAAACAGTCCGTTCAGATGACCACGTAACCACTATAAGTACACAGTCAAGAGAATGACAGGGTGAATGTATATCAGTCTCCTAGTTCTCTTGTCTCTCGGAGCCATCGACATCATCTATAGGAACAACCTATCACAAGCCGCGGCAGACGCCGCACATACCTGCTCCCTGGTTCCCTGACGGCGTCCCTCTCCCGGATTAACTTGGCTCCCCCTGAAATCAACATGGTTTAGCCCTTGAGTAACTAAGTTCATGCACTTAACAAGGTCTGGATCCAGCCCACAGTCACTGAAAGGAGGTAGCCTTAAACTCAAGACCTTCCATAAGGCCACAACTGAATAGCCCCATGTTATTTTATTGTTCTGGAGACCTGAGAGAAATGCATATTTTCTTTGGTCTCCAAGCTGTTAAAATGAAAAAAATAAATAAAATTATATTTTTAACCTAGTAGAGCTTTTTATTGATAACCTATAAGTACCACTGCATATTGATAAATTACTTTTAAAAAATGATTTTTTTTTTTAAATATTTTGTCCTGTTCATATCTCACCTCCTCCTTTCTAACGTCAAAGGACGTCTGTGTCAAGAAGATGCCTTAGGTCAGCTAGCACTCCACAATCACTTCCTACTGCCGTAACTCTGAAGCTACATGACATCTTAACCTTTAAAAAACTGCTTCCAGTCAGCATTTAAAAACACCCAAATCTTACTTGACCTTTGCAATTTGGTACGGATTTAGCAGAGGAAAAAAATGACTGTACAACAAATTGTTTTCCAGCTATGGCCTTTTTAAAATGTTCATTGTGTACTGTATTTTTACTTTAGCTCTACCATATTATTATTTGAAACCAATCATTAATCATGAAAGATAAACACCTGATTTTTATGATCTGGGTTTTTAATAGTTTTGCTTCTTGCCTGTGACATTTAAAGCAGTCATTTTGCTGAAATGTAGATCTGATTTGTGCTATAATGTGCATGGAAATTGAGGTTTTTTTTTTACTTGAAAATGTTACACTTGTCTCTGTGTGTATACTAATATGTACAATTGTACAGCTTTTTTTGTATTGAGTGTTACTGGGAAACAACACAGTAACATTTCCGGAACTATTCTCTGTATTGCTTTTCTTATATATATTGAGGTAAAGACTTGATGAATGGTGGAATATGTAAGTTCAAAGCCTGGAAGAAAGCCTTCTTCTCAGAACTGTAAATATATGTAATTTTATCTGACCCAACCATGTAATTTTGGCAGCATTTAGAGATTTTTTATTATGGCATTGAGAAGCTTAAAGTTTAGAAGTGGCAGAGCTAAGCTAGAGTTCAGAGGTGAAGTCTGTTTGCCAAAATTATGATGCATATTTTATATATTTTAATTTCCAATGGTGAACATTTTACAGTAAATTTTAGTATGAATCTACTTGGTACATATCCATCGAGGTCAACTTTTACGACATTACGAGTTTATGACGAGAAAACAAAGGCATGTCTGTACAGTAGACGGAAACCAGCGTCGATCATCTTCTTCCCCTAAAACTTCATAGTTACGTTTGAAAGTCCTATAGAGTGTAATGTTGCAGGCAGAACCCTCTTACCCAACAAGTCTGTTACTACACAGCCTTGTTTTACAATGATTGCTTAAAATGTAAAAATGCTACGTAATATACTGGCGCTATATATAAACCTGTTAATAAAATTATACACAAAACAAAAAGGCAGCATCCTAGAGACAAAATTTCAAGAGCTTCTTAAACAGGGCACTTTGTCTCACTGTAAAGTTCAATCAGTTAGATATACCCGCAGAAATACAAAACATGATTCTAAAAACATAAACTGTAGAGAAAAAATATATATTACATTCCCCAGCAATGAATCACATCGTAACAGAGAAATACCAGTAAAGGTACATGATCACAATTAGTAAGGAACATATATTTACATTAACTAAACCAATAAGTGGTATTATCCTCCGAATACTAATCCACCGATGTAGGTGATGTCCCAGTTATGTATAGGCTCCTAATGCTATCGGAATTGCGCTCTCCTAATCTGTCGAAGGTAGAGGCTGTCCCCCTAGTAGTGACTACCAGCCTCACGGTGGAACTTCCCTTTTCACCTTTCCAAGCAGTAGCTACCCATTCCTATGTTGGTTCCAAGTACTGGGAGTTAGATTGTACAGGGTCATCATGAGAAATTTACAAACACGAGGTCCATGTGCACTCTGGGCACACTACATCAAGTCTCTCCAATACATGTTTCGCTTCCTGTTTCCTCTGGGAGAGCTTGATTACAACTAATCATGTAGATAAGAACTTTGTCATCCAATGAACATTCATTAATCAAAGCATCAAAGAATCAAAGCAGTAATCGTTGTCAATGCACTATGGCAAAGTAAACAATGTTTACTACCAAGGGGATTGTCCACTACATTGCAAAGATGCGGTGCAGTGCCCCCCTTTTTTCCTTGTTACTAAAATAATAAAAGTGGTAGAAGTATAGAGCTTAATAAATATAGGTAACCTATCCCCCAAACCATTGAAGCCAATCAGGGCCCAATTAAATTAGCCGCGATGACGGGAAAAAGATTGCGGAGCGCTTTTTCCTATCGTATACGGTAGGAGAAATTAGCTAATTTTATGCGCACCTCTATGGGGTGCACATAAAAATGTCCAAAAATTTTTTTTGCCGAATTAGCTTTGCACCACAAATAACAGTGGTGCGAAGCTATTTGAATCAGGCCCCATGTGTGCTGCTAAATTTCAATGTGGTTTATGATATTTTAGGCATAATGTTATTCCTATGTTTAGGACCTAACCAGTTACTGTCTGGAAAACATTTAGTTTAGTAAGCAATTAATTAACTAACTAAGTAAGCAATTTGAAAATAAACAAGTCCATTATTATAATATTATTAATATACCTTTTTTTCTTGACCATTTCAATATTGCATCACCAGATAAGGCTAAGCCAAGGTATATATTCTAACTTTTCTAATTATTTCATAAAATGTGGGGGTATTTTAACAGATTAAAAGAATTAAGAGAGAGTCTCCAAATGCCATGTTCTTGTTCCTGGAAACCATTGTTTTGTTGTCACATGACCATATTCTGGGATCTGAGAAGCAGCTGAAGAAAATGGAATACATTCCTGGGAACATCATACCCAGATGAGTTAATAAATATGAGCATTTCTTTTGGAATGTCTGATATTTATAATTCATAGCTTAGAAGAATTTCATAGAAGTACACTTTGGTTTTGTCCCTTTTAACAGGACCCTGTGTAGGAGTGTGATCTTTGATTCTGTGCCCTCTATTAGTAGAGCATGTACTTGGTCTAGTACAGGACTAATTATTTGTTCTAACAAATTACATACTGAAAGTCAGGATTTTTGTGTATATATTATCCCAGGTGTATCCCGTTTGTTTGCCCGCCACTTTCATAGTCTAATTCATACTGAAATATTACAAATATTTTAGTAATAACAAACAAATGTTCATATGAGGTTATAATGTACTCTTCGGCCATTTAATTTTGAAAGGTAGCATAAAACTCATTCTCGAGTTTGCATTTATAAAGTATATGTTTCTGCTGAGACTTGTGATCTAAGCTACCACTGGTTCTTCTAGAGGTTTCTAAAAGCATTTTTGACTTTTGTTACTTTGATACTCCGGGCCGTATTCAGAGAACTGTTTCCATGTTTCCAAACCCCCTCACACCCATGACACCCCCTTTCTTGGCTGTGCTGTCGGTGACTTCCGCCTCCATAGACCACATGAACCTTCCCTTGTCAGTTATGTGCGTATGTGACTTCCATCTGTGCGATTCATATTAGTCACGCCCACATACCATCATGTAAATGCCTTCCCCAGTCAATTTTTATTTAGATTTTCACGTGCGTATTTTTACGTCCCATATCTGGACATATGTACCCAGGTGCGATTCACAAGTCCGTCCGTGAAGCACTTACGCATGTATAGTCAACGTAAACTACGTAAAAAAGTTACTACACAAGCGCAGTTGAAACATACCTAAAAATACGCACGCAACTCGCCGTGAAAACGGTTCTCTGAATATGGCCCTCCATTCACAATACAGCCCATTGTAAGTTTTTATAGTGGTCTCAGAGCACTTAATTAAGAATTCCAGCCACACTAGGCTAATAGTGATGCACGAGTGTCGAGAGGGAACTGCAAAACTAATATGCATTAGATAATTTGAGATCTGCCTTCACCAGCAGTGTTGGCAACAAATCAGTTATCTTAACAGCCCTCACTGCAAACGACGATCACTGAATTTTATCCTGTAGTTAATGTGATGTAAATTAGTTTTCCATTTCCAAAGCCATTCGGGGTGCTCCCCTCTCTCTGTAAAGAAGTTTGGTCCCCCTCAGCCAAGAATGGGACCCTCCAGCTGATATCCACTCAGTGCATGTAGGAGCAAGTTAGCAACACACTCCTAAAGTCATGTGCCCCGGGATGCAGCTTAGTCCGCCTCTTATAAGTTCTTTTCACTTTTTTCTTAACATATATCAAAGTTTAATTAAAATTGAATAAATATTGAATAAAAATGATAATTCCGGGGGAGGGGGTTGAGAGTTGTGCTATATAGTAACTTTGCTGAGATTTCCTCTTTTTGGGCTGGATCCAGACTTAAGTCATGGACCATGTTGATTGCAGGAGAGTCATATTTCATCTGTTGCAAACAGTATTAGAGTTGAGAGGTGATGTTTCCTATTCCAAGTCTAAATAACAGTGTGATAGTAAAGCTGGTCAGGATCTGTGTGCAGTAAGCAATTCAAAGATATATCCCTGCATGCAAAGAATACAATTAACTTGACTCCCCCTGCAATCAACATGGTTTTGCCCAGGAGTAACTAATTTCAAGCACTTACTTAAGTCTGGATCCAGCCCTTTGTCTTTATATTTTTAGTATATTAAGAAGAAAACACTAGGCCTTCTATTCAAATAAATAAAATGTGTGAAAGTGCATATATAAATGAGAGGTACACCCAAGGACCAAAAGCAGGGGCGGATTAGCCAGAGGATTTACAAGGAATTTTACTGGTAGACCACTGGCCTCTGGAGGCTACTCAGCAGCTCCTATGTTATTTGAAGGAGACTAGGATGTTAACTGTCATGGGTGGTGGTTGCTAAAAGGATGTCTGTATAGAACAGAGATCATTAGAATGTTGTATGTATTAGATGGTAGTCACTAGGATGCTGTATGTTTTAGGCAGTGATAACTAGGATGCTGTATGTTTCTGGTGGTGGTCACTTAGGTGGCAGTGACTACTTGCTTTGCATAGAGGTCTCTTTAAATCTAATTATTAGATTGGGAAATATTAGTCAGCAGATGTTGTCTTTGCTTATAACTCTTTTACATAACACACTTAATTGGCAATACATAACCCTGCCCCCATATCATGTATTTTGCATTGCTTTTATTATATATTTCTTTATTCTGTACTATTCCAGTTTATATATTTTTTTACTCCACTAATAGTGAATTTTTTTTTTTTTTTTTTTTTTAACTCCGCCAATAGTGACCGCGCCCGCATGTTGCCTCTTGCAGATTTCTTTCCAGGGCCACTTTAAATTTCCAATCCACCCTAGACCAAATAGTGACCACTGTGTAAATACAAGGAACAAAAAACTTGTCAATCGCTCCATGCCAAATATTCTATAACACTATGTGTCATGTCAGCACATACATTAAAAGGAGGTTTAGTTTACCATATAGTTATAGGTTTGTTTTCTTGTTACTGTTACTAGTTTTGCTTGGGAGGCTGACCCCTGCCCAACATGGCCGTTGCACACTGTTCAAATGGCAGGTGAGTCTTAATACAGAGCTCCTGAATACACATATAGCAAACAGATAGGGACTCACATACAGGAGGTGCCTTGATGCAAGGCAGGTAAGCTTAATCCTCCTTTTAATGTGTGTGCTGACACATAGTGTTATATAATGATCGGCATGGAGCACCTTATTTTTAGCATATGTTTTCATCCAGAATAATATAGTGGACGTGGCACATATCCAGTTTTAGGTAGACCAGTGGGTCTTCTGTCCCAGGATTTTTACATAGTATTATTTTTTATATTAACCAGTATATCAAAGCAGGAGGTGAAATGGCTCCAGTGCACCTGTAAGTTGGTTTACATGTTGTCTTAAGTTTAATATTCTGGTAAAGCAGAATGCATGTAAACATATTTAGTATTCATCCATATGCCAAAACATTCCATGTGTATTCATTTCTACTTAATTTTATTAGAAATGTTTCATAAATAATACTGAATATGACACATATTGCACAGTCTATTAAAGTTCGTTATCTACAATGTTGCAGACTTGGTAGTGGAGATTTCCTTTTAACACTTAGGAATACCTTTCTCAACTTTTTCTCCATTTAATTTGCTGTTTAATAATGGGAAGGCAGACTGTATAATCTTAGGCAACTTTGGAGTACAGACTACAGATCAAGACCTATAACAGGGGTTCGTGGTTGCTGGTCCAGGTGGCCCTATTTCGAACATGATACATCCGCCAACTGAATCGTGGCTGTGTCATTGTTTGAAGAGAAGTAAAAATTGAAAATTGCTATTGGAAACAAGAACCGGAACATATTTCCCTGTTCCTAATAGCCTGTGGCAGTTACAGTGGGTAATGGGTTAAGGTTAGTGCGGCAGCTGCAACAGATTTAAGGTTAGGATTAGGATGCAGGAGGGTTAGGCTGTGGGGCATGTAGGATTAGGGTTATTCTGCGGGTCATGGAGGGTTAGGTTTAAGGCTGAAAAAGGGGAAGATTAAGGTTAGGCTGCAGGAAACAGAGGGTTAGGTTATAACACTTACCTTTCAGTGGACGACTCTTTGTGACTGCAGCAGTCACAGCACTGCCGCTTTCTACAAGGCAGACTTCCGGATACTGTTGTAAGTTCCAAAAAAATAAAAGACTAGGGGCTAGATTTACTAAGCTTTGGGTTTGGAAAAGTGGAGATGTTGCCCATAGCAACCAATCAGATTCTAGCCAACATTCTCTATTATGCAATAGTTAAATGAGATCTAGAATCTAATTGGTTGCTATGGGCAACATCTCCACTTTTCCAAACCGGCAGCTTAGTAAATCTGGCCCTAAGAATAGGAAGAAGTAACAATACTTTTTTTTTATTTTTTATAAGGGGGCTGCTAGTATAAAATAGAATACTTGTGACAGGCTCTAAGCCTCTGATTAGATTGTCTTCATTGAATTTCTTTTGTGGCCGTTTGCTTGTTGCACTTGTTTTTACATTGTAGAATGATAATTAAAGGGGAAATAGTTCTTAATTTTTATTGATGTTACAATTTGGATATTTATAATAATACTGTTGATAATCAGCTGTGTATGAAAACCTTCTGAATTGCCATAATCTTTGTTCATAAGTCTAAAAAACATTCAAACAGGAATGTACTGAAGCAATGCATAATAATAAAGATTGGCTTCTGAAATTCCACATTTTCAAATCTAGGTGAGAAATTTCATTGTTAACAATACTGAATAGGTTTCTCCCAGTCTTATTAAAAATGGTATTATTTATTACTGCAAGCACTACTACTGTAATATAAAATATATGCAGCTTTTCATGTTAAAGAATAACACCGCAGTCCATAAATTCACCATGAAATAGTCTGAACTTTATACCTACGTTTAATGAAGCTCTCACAGTATAAAAAACGTGCAATGTTATGGATGAATTCCCTTGTTTAAAAATCGCCCAGGCAGGACTCCTGCTTTAAACAATTATAATTTTGTTTACAGCCTTGCATAAAACCTTGCTTCCCATCCTGAACTGTGTTATTCTCTGCACAGAGGCCCCACAGTTTTTGATCTTCCCTCTATAATATGTAATATCCGCCCAGGAGGTCAGTAGACTGCAATAATTACTTTCCCATCTTATAAAAGAATGCTCAATGCAGTATCTTCCCTAAAAAAATATATCCTATTATTATTATTTATTTATTATTACCGTTGTTATTATTATTATTATTATTATTATTATTATTACTGTTATTATTACATTGTTTTAACTCTCTTCATGCTGTAGCGCTCATGGGTTAATCTCTCTCTAATGGCATACCTCTTTTTATTACTACTTAGGAGTTTGTAACGTGTTATTTACAATCTTTCCACTATTTAACAGCTATATATAATGTTTCTGAAACAAAAAACTTTAACCACTTCCCCTTGTATAGAATTTTGTGGCCTTTTATTATATGAAACTTTTATGGTCTTGAGGACATACTTTATATAAAGATTGTGTATATTTGTTCCATTACCCAAGAGTTCATTTACAGAATTGTGTAAGAAGTATAGACTTGGAATAGAATGCATTCAGGTGTGTGAACTTTGGTGTTGCCATTCCGACCTAATTTACCATTGTATTTTTGTAAACTGTAAAACTTGGGTCACAGGCTTTCAAAATATCGTTATAACCAATCTCATCTACTATTGTTTGTAATAACTTCTATTTTTTTTTTTTTTTTTAAGGACTGTGGTTTTTAGGCTTTTGATATGGAGCCGGATCCACATCTAATATCGTCACCCGACTTCCGCAAGCTACTTGCGGAGGTTGGGTAGTTATTCTGGCAGTGCACGTGTGCACAACAGATGTTCCGCAATGGAGCTCTAATTGTACAGAACTCAGTTCCGAACAATAGGAGTTCCTTGCAAGGAGGGCAGTGCTATTCATCTGCATTCCTAGTCCCAGCACGGGAGGGGCGGAGACAGGCATGCAGATGAAGGCAAGTGGGTGACAGGCTGTAGATCATTCTCCTCTCACATGCGAACTTACAGACCTCTGTGTATATGGAAAAAACACAAAGGTCTGGATCCGGCCCAATGGGTCGGATCCTGACCTACGGGCACCTTACGGCCGCCCGAGGTCTGTACGGCCGGCGTTGCAGTGGAGAGTATTTGATATAAGCTTATTGTTTTTTATTTCTGGAGATTTCAAATACTTTCGTTTTTATCACCTCCTCGTTTATATATTCCCTTAGACAAACACATTTATATCTAAGTCCTTTATTATCTTTCTGCATGTAAACTGATACGGTGCCCATATGTTTGTTATATACATACTCTCTTTATCTTTGATTCTGGGACGTGGCTGGAGGATCTTCATATGCCACCACCAGGCAGTAGTTTTGTTCTTAGGGCTGGACAAAAGAGCATTTCATTTTTCTTAGT
Source organism: Limnodynastes dumerilii (assembly GCA_011038615.1). Classification (NCBI taxonomy): domain Eukaryota; kingdom Metazoa; phylum Chordata; class Amphibia; order Anura; family Limnodynastidae; genus Limnodynastes; species Limnodynastes dumerilii. The sequence goes on along the minus strand of WWET01001302.1, from coordinate 65,568 downwards.
GTGAAAAATGTTCTTTATCAGAAACAAAATATATGCAAACACATTCCTGTTTCCGTTTGTGTAGCAAAGTAAAACCAAGCTGACTGATGTGTGTTATTTGCTTAACCAAGTCATAAGCAGCATGCCTTCCTTTCTATGTTTCAAAAAACATACAATTTCAAATACATCTGGAAACCACAATACATTTCTAATAAGCCTCACTCTGAGACATTTACAGAGAAAGAGCTTGTCTTACTGTGTTGTATGTGGTATTTTCAGAATAGTGGGATAACAACTAGTACATTTAATATAACCCCTGTTTAATAACCTGTAGTTAGATACACTCTTCAGTATGTTATATGTTACTATTAATTTAAGTTTGTTTTTTTAGGAAACTTTGTGTATAAAGACTTTTGGTTATATTTGGATCAATCAATTCATCGCTTACCCAGTGCCATCAGTTTCTAGTTGTGAGTACCCGCTGCGATGGTTTCATTACGAAATAGAGACGGCCAAAAGTTGCTTTTTCGGTTGTCTCTTTCAAATGACAGCCGTTGTAGAATTTTTTTTGATGAATGGGAGAGTATGCAATTTGCATACTCACCCATTGAGTTTAGGAACGCCGCCGACGGACCACCAGAGAGGTGAGTAACCCTCACCGGGGACTTAGGGTTAGGATGCAGGGGGGGAGAGACTTAGGGTAAGGCTGCGGAGGAGTGAGAGGTGAGAGACTTAGGGTTAGGCTGCGAGGGGAGACCTAAAAACATAGAAACATAGAAAGTGACGGCAGATAAGAGCCACATGGCCCATCTAGTCTGCCCATTTGTTTATTGAAAACTATACTGACCCTAGACCCTATTTACCCTTAATTTGGTTTATAATTTAGGATACCCTTATATTTATCCCAAGCATGTTTAAATTGTTCTACTGTATTGGCCTCAACCACCTCAGATGGGAGAATGTTCCATTTATCTATCACCCTTTCAGTGAAGTAATTTTTCAGCACATTTCCTTTGAATCTACCACCTAACCGCATAAGACCGCATATACGCAATCTACGTATTGAAACGATACGCAGATTACGTACAATAGCTACTACGCATGCGCAGTAGCTACTGTTTATTGAACTACGTCCGTCTATGGAAGACGGATGTAGTTCTGGATCCGGCCCCATATTCATTCCTCAGGTGATCAATTGCTATGCCTCATTGAGTCAGTTCGGAACTGGCTGAGAATGAACCAACCTATCAAAATAGGGACGTTCGCAACGGGGACCCACCCTCGTTTCTCGGATAGGGATTCTCTTTTTAAGCAGGCCACTTCATTTAATAATGTCCAATTATTCACCCCAACAGCCCAAAAATAGCCACTTATCCTTGTATGAGACCTAACAAGGAGGTTATTAACAAATACTTTATTCAATGTTGTATTTTTATCATGGGAAAATTGCACAACATGTAGAAAATGTTAATCACAAATAAACTATATTATGAAATCATTTGATAACTAGCAAAACTGCAGTGTATGGAATGTATATGCTTGAGGCTAACACAGTCATTTACCTTTGTGCTTTTATAAGGCGTTTGTATATTACTCCAGAACTGTACTGTAGTAATTCTGAGAAGACAGCCCTACTTATCTAACAATCAATTTAATCTAACTTCATAATAAACATGTTTTAAAACACATTTTGCATACACCACACTACTGACTAATCTCCAACTTTTTAAAGATTCAATAGCCGTGTTTTGCTGCATTTTTTTATATGTAAATTATTAAGTTTTAAGTTCTATTTTTTCCCCTTAAAAAAGAATGTCATTTCTTTTATTTATGTTTATAATTTTTATTATCTTTAAACAACATAAATGACACATTTAAGTTTATAACTTAAGAAAAACCTTTAAACATGCAAAGTTTTATAGCCTGTTTCTTTCCACCTATTTGCAGGGCCGCCAATGGGAAGGGGGGCAGCTGGGTTCAGAGACTGATGAAGCCCACGATAATTACCTTTACTTCCCTGTGCATTGGCCTGCTGGTAACGCAGGTCTGTGGCGCTCCACATATATGTGACGTCACATAGAGGACAGAGCGCCACAGATGCATCCCAGGCCCCAAGATTTCTGATAGCCGCCCTTCCTATTTCAATAAACCTATCCGTTTGCGTGTTTCAAAAGCGTGCTCGTTTTCAGTACTGAGGAGGGTTAGGGTCAGGCTGCGGGAGATTGAGGGGTAGGATCAGGCTGCATTGGGGGGAGGGTTAGGGTCTACACCTTGCACGTGAATTACATGTGGTGTTGAGTAGAAATATATGCAAGTGCGCTATTTCTAACCATATCAACTTACACCCAGGGCTGTAAGTAGAAATTTCAGCGCCAAGGGCAAAAAGGAAAAAATTGTGTGCCCTGACCCTGAATTTCAAGCCAATTTAACCATAAATATCAACTTACTGGTGCCCCCTTAAGATCTGTACCCTGGGCGACCTCCCCTATTGCACACCCCTAGTTACGGCCCTACTTACACCTACTCAGTCCTGGTGCGGGCACATATGCACACACAGCAAATGCTGGACAGCCTTTACAAGAATGTACGGCTAGCTTGTCATTGTATGCTAATTGTTTATACATTGCGGACACATACTTTTAACAAACAAATACGCTCCGCTCTATATCAGGGTGCACATAGTTGCGTATTACTACAAATTTCTGCTGGCATCCTAACCTCTTCATTCTCTGTTCTTGCACCCTGTACCTTTGCTTGAGATATTACTGAAATGCTAAACCAATTGAAGAATGTAATATGCAATGGTATTACTCCACTAATAATACTGGTTTTCTGAAATTAGATATTAAAAAAAAAAATCACCTTTCTGTAACTTCCCAAAAAACAATAAGTTGTTGACATTTCTGTTTCCAATCTCTCATCGCCGTGGATAATGGAAATCTCTGAAAGAAACTCTACGTTCTTATACTTACAACTTTTACAGTAAAATTCTATTGAGCAAATAATGTCAGCCAACAAGTTAGGTGAGGCTTGTTTGACTGTACTGATAGCCTAAGCTAAAACACAGTCATTTGTGAGACCATCAACAGCTTGTGGCTGTGTAGGTGACTGTTACAGTTGACAATAACAACATCTAATGTTCTGGCCTGTTTGATTTATTACACCTAAGTGTAGCCTCTAGCTTATGGGTTTCCTTCAATTTGGAATAAGCATTTTTCTTCATTTTCTGTCAGGGCCCTGTCTTTGGGGAAGAGTAGTGATAACGATTTAATTAGAGTTCTTTAAGGCCTATACACCATGGCTAATAGTATTTGTATAACATGAACATTCTAATATGCATATTAATAAAATAATACAAAGTAATTCTGAAGATGTATAGTATAATAAATATATATATGTACAGTTGTGTTCAAAATTATTCAACCCCCACTGAAATTGAATGTTTTGGCCAGTTTGACTTTGATTTTGATCATTCAGTTATCTTGCTTACATTTACATGAAAGAGGCACTTGTAGGTCAGAGAAATATAAACTTAAGTTTATAATGAAATAACCACAAATGTCTTTTCTGTGCTCACATCATTATTAGTTTTTATTCAACCCCCAAGTGACATTCAATCTTAGTACTTAGTACAACATCCTTTTACAGTTATAACAGCTTTTAAACGTGAAGCATAGCTTGACACAAGTGTCTTGCAGCGATCTACGGGTATGTTCGCCCATTCTTCATGGGCAAAAGCCTCCAGTTCAGTCAAATTCTTAGGCTTGCGCACTGCAACTGCTTTCTTTAAGTCCCACCAGAGGTTCTCAATCGGATTTAAGTCTGGTGACTGCGATGGCCACTCCAAAATGTTCCAGCCTTTCCTCTGCAACCATGCTCTAGTGGACTTGGAGGTATGCTTGGGATCATTGTCCTGTTGAAAGGTCCAACGTCTCCCAAGCCTCAGGTGTGTGACGGACTGCATCACATTTTCATCCAATATCTCCTGGTACTGAAGAGAATTCATGGTACCTTGTACACGCTGAAGCTTCCCTGTACCTGCAGAAGCAAAACAGCCCCAAAGCATTATTGACCCTCCGCCATGCTTCACAGTAGGCAAGGTGTTCTTTTCGTCATATGCCTTGTTCTTCCTCCTCCAAACATAGCGTTGATCCATGGGCCCAAACAGTTCTAATTTTGTTTCATCAGTCCACAGAACACTATCCCACAACTTTTGTGGTTTGCCCACATGACTTTTGGCATACTGCAGTCGACTCTTCTTATTCTTGGGAGACAGCAAGGGGGTGCGCCTGGGGGTTCTGGCATGGAGACCTTCATTACGCAGTGTGCGCCTTATTGTCTGAGCTGAAACTTCTATACCCACATCTGACAAATCTTTTTTCAGTTCCTCAGCAGTCACACGGGGGCTTTTATCCACTCTACGCTTTAGGTAGCGCACAGCAGTCGAAGTCAGGATCTTCTTTCTTCCACGACCAGGTAGCATTTCAATAGTGCCCTTTGCCTTGAATTTGCGAATGATGCTTCCTATGGTGTCTCTTGGTATGTTTAACTTCTTTGCAATCTTCTTATAGCCATTGCCCTTGCTGTGAAGACAAATCACCTCTTCTCTTGTCTTCCTGGACCATTCTCTTGACTTCACCATGTTTGTAACCACACCAGTAAATGTCTAGAAGGAGCTGAGTATCACAGTCATTTTAAAGCTGCCTAATTGGTGCTTATTATGCTTGATTGGTGCTCGGTGACATCCACAGGTGTTTTCAATACCTGATTGAAAACACCGGAATGAACCTCTCTTCTTCAGAGTGGTAGTCTTTAAGGGGTTGAATAATTGTGGCAATGAGGAAACCACAAAATAAACATTTACTACTGTGTTATATAAACTATTGATGTCATTTTAGTTGCATTTGGTTCTTTAAAACGTCCTTGTAGGATTTCATTCTGAATAAAATTCCAAATGTACACTATAGTCCCTAAACCCCTTTACAGCATTGGGGGTTGAATAATTTTGAACACAACTGTATATATTTTTTTTCATATTTTAGAATGAGGATTCTTTACCCAAGTTCGTGCTGGAAGATCACATGTAGAACATTGCCAGACTGGTTTATTATTAATAATTGTTCAGCCTTTATATAGTGGTACAAAATAATAACTACTCAACAAATTGCCTGTTATTTATTTAGGGACATTGCCAGACTGTCTCATTTTAAGAATTTGTTATGTCAATAGCTATTTCCAGTATACGGAAGTAAAATTAAAAAACAAAAAAAACAAAAAACAAATGTAACTGTAGGTGGATGTAGACACAGTTAAAGAGTTGTGGTACTTTTAGTATTTTTTTTCCAAATGCTCATACTATAGTTTGATATCTGATGCCTCGTCTGATGACCATCCACTAAACATTCTGGCCTTAAACATCATATAATGCAAAATGCATGGGCTAAGTTTTGCATAAACTGGCTTTTTGTCTAGAGAGCTCACAATATTTAAAAGATTTTACAAACCACTGGACAGATTTTTAGCTAAGAATCTATCCCATAATCCCCTGCTGCAATAATATGCTCGCCCACAAATGCGGGCCTACGATGTCTTATACTTTGCAACAATCAGAGATGATCGTTGCAGAGAGGTGTGGGTCCCCATCGGTTTCCAAATACGGTACTCCGAAAGGTAAGTGAGGATTCTAACCCCAACCCTCTCCCTAATCCCTACCCGAACCCTCCCTGCCCCGCAGCCAGACCCTAACACCCCGCCTTCCCTGTAGCCTAACCCTAAGTCTCCCTTTTCCGCAGCTTAACCCTAACCCCCCCTTCCCCACAACCTAACCCTTAGTCTCCCTTCCCCACAGCCTTTCCTGCTGCCTTATTCTAACCCTAACCCTCCCTTCCCCAGAGGCTAACCCTAACCCTTCCCCTAAGCCCAAAAGTCCCCTGAGAGGTTACTCACCCCTCGGTTGGTCTGGCGGCGGCACTTCCGAAAATGAATGGGTGATTATGTTGATCGTATACTCACCCATTCATTAAAAAAAAATCTAAAATGGCTGACATTCAAAATACAGACAGAGGAAAAGGAACTTTCAGATGTCTCTACTGCTCATTGACAGTAAACGGTGCGGGGACTCCCACTGGTTGAAGAGTACACACTTACACGATATTATTGGAATAATAATCGTGTGAAAAAGTCATAGTGTGTGCCCAGCTTAAGACAGGAAATTCACACAGTTAATTTAATGAATGAATAGATTATATGATAGGGTGATATGATGTATAGCTCACTTGATATAAAAGGCACATTTTTGTCTGTACATTTAAACAAAATAACACAGTTGTATAAATATTCAGTATTTTAAATTTAAAAAAGGGAATTCATTTGGATCTATATTTTCCAGTTCATGTTTTTGTTGCTACTTGTGCCCTGAAGTGTATGCTTCTCATTCATTGAATCTATCTAATTATTAAAATTGATAAGTCAGTCCAAAAAACTTTATTAATAAGCACAGGTGTACATGAGGTCATATGAAGTTTACACACTGTGGGCATGCTGTGAGTCATACATCAAAAGTATAAGCTGCCTGTCACCTGAATGTGTTTTTCTAGTCAATTAGGACACACCCTATAGCACATTGTTGCTTAGAGAATACAAAGCTTTCTTTTGTTATCATGAAAATTGTCTTTTATTATCTTTGTGATTGTGCATCTCTATTCAGAATAGATGTTTACCTTCCATGTGTACATATATGCCATTTTGACAGATTTTCATAACCTCTTATGGGTAAAAACTGAGGGATGTCAAAACAGATTATGGAGTTGGTGCCTTTGTTAATAACTCCAATTGTGAAGATATCCAACATAAATAAATGGATGGTATTGTAACTGGCCATAATGCAGGCATAACAAAGGGTTTTACATCCGTTTATAAAGCCCTGCTAATTAATGTCCAGAACTGTGTGTTTCGGTGGTAGGATTAGCATGATGATACAATCAATGACATTGTAAGTTCTCATTGGCTCTTACCCAAACGCTACAGACATTTCAAAGTGGTGGCAGAGCAGCTTTTACAACTTATAAACCAGATTTGTTACATGAAAAAATCATAGTTGCCACCCTCCCTAAATATCTGAGAGACTCCCTGATGAAGTGGGTGCATTGAGGCTTATAGAGACGGCCATTTACATGGAGGCCTAGATGTAATGAAAGACTGGCAGTTATCTAAGACAACATGTCTTCGGTAATGGAGACAAAAATGAAAAATACACTTTGGTCTCTTATTAATCAGATGCAGTGTCGCCTACTTTTATCTTTTCTATAAAAATGAAGAACGCAGCAGATCTCCTATTCACAGTCTTCACATTAATACTGAAAGTATTTATTCACTAGCAATCTAACAATCAATACATACTGATACTATCATATTTATTAGGATGTAGTTTTCCTTGCAGCACTAGACACACCCATGGGTGGAACTATACCAAGGACACACGCCTTTGCCAGCACAGGACACACCCCTTTGGTGCAGCACCTTGAAAGTTCTTTTACAGGATAACTTTTATTCATTTGCAAAAGTTGCCAACATGCAGATTAGTAACATGAAAAATCATAGTTACCAACTCTCCCTGAATATCAGAGAGACTCCCTGAAGAGTGATCTCTCTGACTCCCTGATGCTGTTTCAGTTCCTGAAGTCCTTGTTATATGATGACATTATTTAGAAATGGTGTCCTATTTCCCTGCATTAAGAAATATTGAGGTGGCTATTTTCATGGAGGTAAATCCATTATTTAAGATCAACTAAGATTGTAAGATTGTAGATGTCCAAAAGTGGTAAATTTTGGGTTCTGCAGCATCTTCCCTAGCACCACTGTCTTATTTTGCTCTATGTAGGACTAAATTTAGAGGTCGTAACCCTAAGCACCACATAACTCTCTGGCTTATTGCTTAGGGTCTAAAAAAAATTACTGAAAGTATTGGTTTTACAGTTTAGTCCTTTTCATAAACCCCTTATGGCAGCACAAGCCACACTTGTTATGAACAAGAGAGGGGGGTGCCATAAGCCTGCTTTAAATCAGGAGTGCGGATCAGTGGTCCGTATGGTCCAGACAAGCCCCCTCCCACACTGTACACTTTGCATGCTTCCCTCCTGCCCATTTTAGCGGGCGGAGGGGAAGCACAGCCCATTTGATAGGAAATGGGCTCATACGGTACAAAGTTTCGTACAAATTTTGCTACGCTAGTGTTACTATTGTAACGGATAGTTCATTTTCGGATGTCCGTTTTTTGAATACTTACCTATTTAGACTTTTTTTTTTATGAATTGGTGACTATGGCATACTTCACCCATTCACTTTCGCAATTTGCGATGTCCCTCTGCCGCACATCCGCCGCTGCTATCGCTGGAGCTGGAACAGGTGAGTAAACTCTCTGTGCGGGGTAGGGGAGGGAGGGAGGGTTAGGGTCAGGCTGCAGGGGAGGGAGGGTAAGGGTCAGGCTACAGGGGAGGGAGGGTTAGGGTCAGGCTACAAGTAAGGGAGGGTTAGGGTCAGGCTGCCAGGAAGGGAGGGTTAGGGTAGTGAGAAGGGAGGGTTAGGGTTAGAATTAGGGAAAGGAGTGGGGGACTATTTTATTTTTAGAACTTTTCGGACCACGGAGCTTTCAGTGCTCCGTGGATCGATTGCTATGCCTCCTCGAGGCATAGCAATAGAAATCTCAGCCAGTTCGCAACTGACTGTGGAGGAAATGGCCGATTCAAAAATCGGCTTTTCAGACCGGAGCCCCACACCCCTATTGTAACCCTAACCTAACACCTTCCTTACGGAAGTGACCTGACTGTCTTAATTCTGGATCTGGTTTTCCTGGTGTATATTGTCTAGAATTCCACCTCCAATCAGAAATATTTAAACTGGAGGAAAATGTTTAACTCTAAACTTTATCAAGAGAGGCCTAAGTTGTAGCCTTTCGTAGAGTACAGAGTTTTTATAATGCATTATATATATATTTAGTTTATTTTCCAAATATGTATTCTGTCTTTAAAACCCTCCCTGGTTCAATAGTTTTACCCTTTTAACCATACAGGAAGATTGGTTAGTATGTCCTGAAACAGTTTGCACTGGATAAATAATTTGATAATCTGGTTGGTGGTTAAATCCAAATGTGTGTCTAGAATACTGGCAGTTGAGATTAAAGACTGATACACAAGAGTTAAATTTACCTTAAAAATCACCTCTGGATTCATATGCTTAAAGAAGCTTATTTTGTGTTCTGTTATGTTATACTAAAATGGGATATAAATAAAACTTTCTTTAACTTATATAAGGCTATATTGAAAATTCCACTGGGTCTGGAGCCTGCATTAATCCCCTGTATAATAATGTCCCTATAAAAAATAGCATCACACAAGATTCAGGTAGAAAGGGAAAGGCAGCAGCTCTTTTTTACATAGTTTAACTATTTACAACTCATCAATTTTTTATAACCTCAATTAATAAATTTTTACTGTCTCCAATTAGCTCATTTTTCATGCATTTCCTTGATCATTCAGCTATGAGCGTTTTGTTATTTTACTATTGCCCGGAGGTAAAATCATCTTATATTAGACAATCTGTATTATAAATGTCCATCTATAGTTGTAACAATAAATCTGTCCATTTGAAATAATTAGGGATTGTTTCGGTGTCTTAGCCTGGTCATTGCAGATTATGGTGGCCCAGTGCAATCACAGTAGTCACCTGTCTATGTGACTGAGCCTTCAGAATATTACTTTACCAGTAAAACATGACTGTAGATTGACACATGGAGCTATGATTTTTGGATAAAACGGTTTCATTTTTAAATTCCTAAAAAAGCGTAATTGTTAAACTCAACGTTTCTAAATGACAACATCTATGAAACACCCAGGTAACTATTCCCCTTTCCCGTTCTCTGTGTATGCTGCATTACTGAGCAACATCAGCACTCCACGTTAAATAAAGATTATTATTAGGCCTCTTAATATTGAAATGGGTATCAGAGTAAAACTACAATCGGCTAGGTGTGGTAAGATAGCACTCATCTTGCTGTTTAGTGGAATTACTAGAGTTGTCCCTTGGAACCATCTGTTGCCTTAATCTCATTAACTAACGCTTGAAACCTATGAAACCTATGAAACAAATCCATATTGTTTTACTACTATAGAGCTGTGAAAGGAATTGGTTCTGGTGCTGGTACTTCATTCCATTCTCCATGCAGCTCTCGACCTTGGCATTTGACCAAAAAAAAAACAGATTTTAGTGGCAATCTGAAAGGGGTATTTCTAGGCTATAGGTTGTGCTAGTTGATGAGATTTCAATGAGTTTTAAGGGACCGCTTGAAAGTTTGGAGAGTAGAGGATCTTATTGGTTGTGGAAGATTATTCCAGAGATAGGGTGTAGCACGGGAGAAGTCCTGGAACCGGGAATCAGAGCATTTGTAGGTTAGCAAAATAATTTTGTATTTGATTCTGTAGTATATCGGCAGCCAATGTAGACGTTGACAAAGTGGAGCAGCTCTAGAAGAGCATTTTGAAAGAAAAATCAGTCATATTTATTCAGTGTTCTCAAAATTGTAGCCTTCGTTGGCTTGATTGTCTTGATGATGAGAACACACTGAATGAGTGGTAAAGTGTACATCTGAAAAGAAAACAGGTTTGATCAATATAATGAGTAGTATAAAGTACAGAGGTGGAAAAAGAGAAAAGACAAGCTTGTGGTGTGTTTGGCTGGAGAGAGAGTCTATTGATAGTGATGTTTCCACAAAAGGTGGCTTCTACCACACAGGTTATTGAGTGTTTGTGTGTAAGACCCAAGTCTGTTACAGTGACCAGTTGAAGATCGGAGGACACTCGGTCATTGGAGTCATACCTTATTACCAAAGTGATTGGTTGTGGACAGACCTGTAAATTTTCTTTTATTGTGTTTCATTATGCCATTACAGTGCAAGTAATAAGCAGCCTAGCTGCTCTTCTGGTAATGAGTGACAAAGACTGAATTATTAATATTCTTATTTTCTACAACCTCATATTAAAATATTTTATATTTCTCAGCTTTTGGTTCACTTAAAATTCCATATTGAAGTCATTAATGTGCATGTTTTTAGATATATTTCCTGCTCAATAATATTGCTCCCTGTAATCTGAGTATTAGAGGAAGAACAATTCCAGATTATGTCTGTGACCCATTTCCTTTATGGATTTAATTTAATTGTTAAAAAGCTTTTTTTTTTCAACAGCTATATTAAATAGAAGTATAATGCTATAAATAAATACATTTAAGTATTTAACATACACTGCTATTTTTGTTGCCAAGAAATAAAAGTCTGACTGAATAAAGGATAAGTGTTCCATTAAGTAACAACACATTATAAAGTCTTTTGCTGAATCACAACAGAGTCTTAAAAGTGTCTACAATTATTAAAAGTTTTATAAACCACAGCTTCGTTGCATGCTACTGTGTGAGACCGTTCTTAAGTAACAAAATTATTTATTATTTTATTAAGAATGACAGTATGGGAACAAAGCCTGTAAATTTATTTGGGTGTACAGTGTGCTTGTTTTACCGCAACACCCACTGATGAGAGTGAGGGAGAGAGAAATATCGAGAGGATTTGTGATTTCTCCATATACAAAATAAATGTGGTGTATCAAATCTAATTTTGGATTTCCATCTGGCAAAATAATCTGAGAATAATCTG
>WWET01001302.1:12823-30729 GCA_011038615.1 Limnodynastes dumerilii | reverse complement strand
TTCGGCTGGTCCCTCTCTGTACTATTCCCTGCAATAGACGCTGCTGCAGATCTATGCACTATGCTGCTCTGACAGCTTTGAAGGTATACTTTTAGCTGTCAGAGCAGCTTTATATATAGATCAGCAGCAGCGTCTATTAAAAGGATAGGGAGCCATTCAGCTTGCTGATTGGCTCCCTTAAAATATTGTTTAAAAATATCGTTTTAAATCAAACATGCTGAACGATCAAATAATCGCACCAGAGCGTTTCTGGTGCGTTTATTTGACGTTTCAAAAATTGATCTGTACTATACACTAGAGCGATTATTTGCCCGATCACCCAATAATTGGGAAATCGGGCCGATAATCGTCTAGTGTATGGCCAGCTTTACTGCATAACCGCATGAGAGAGGGGAGGTCAGTCCCCTCTTCTGTGTGGGCTGTCAGACCTCCGGGTCTGAATCTGGTCCTAAATACTTAACACTTATGGGCAAATACATCAAACTCCAGACTCCAAACTCCAAATAAACAGGGAAGCAGTTGATAAATGCATATATGTAAAATGAGCTAAGTAATTTTCCCCATACAACTTGCTTACTGTCACCAGTATGTTTTCTCACTTGCAGTTCAGTCTACAGCAGCTATTCCTTACACACACTACCCCTCCCAGACTCACGCATACTTTGTGCTGCTGATATTAATTACATATTTTCATTACCATCAGGTTTTGTTGTTGATGCCTTTTTCATACAAGCTGGGGTATTATTACCACCAAATGCAATGAAACAGAAGAGAGGAAAAGAATGGGCTTCTGGGAAATTTTCCAATTTCTAAAATGCAATGTTAATTACAAGGTATTTTTAATATTGTGGACAAACAACCTTTTTAATCATTTAAAGGTTTTTGAAGCAAACTGATAATTCAGCAGCAGATGTGTATGTATATTATGGAAAGCTTCCCAACTATAGTGAGTGCTTGAGACTACATTCCTGTTGCTGATCCAACAAAACAGATCATGAATATATGATGAAATAAAGTTTAATGCACAAATAACTGTTTTATGCTCATGTTAACCCATTCTTTGGGGTATTAATTACTGTAATACATCTCAATGAGAGAAAATATTTATCTTATTAGTGCACAGTTATGGCAACTTCTGCAGACTGCATAATGTACAGCATGACCCTGGAATCAGCCTCGCATCCAGGTGTGAGGTCACCAAACTTATTGTCCTTTAAAGTTAGAACTGTCAGAACCTCCAGCTTATGACGATTCATCCACATGACACAGGTTACAGTAGTGGTGGATTCAACCATCGTGGAGATTAACATTATGGTCCAGATTTACTAAGCTGCGTGTTTGGAAAAGTGTTACCCATAGCAACCAATCAGATTCCAGCTGACATTCTCTAGCATGTAAAAGGAAATTGAGAGCTAGAATCTGATTGGTTGCTATGGGCAACATCTCCACTTCTACAAACCTGCAGCTTAGTAAATCTGGCCCTATGTCTTGTTTAAATCAAGTATATTTTTGTCATGCCAAACTTATACTGGTTATATGAAAGTGGATTAAGGAGGTAATGTTCCTTTCACAAATCTATGTTTTTCGCTGTATGTTAATGCTTTCCTTTGGCTCACTATTTAATCCTGTTTCACATAGATATTTGGAAGTCACATACCCTCCAACTGTACCTATTTAGCAGGTACAGTACCGGTTTTTAATGGTCTGTACCGGCTAAATGGGCACCTGTACCGGATTGTGGCCCAGCTGCTCCCTCCCCCCTATACTCCTTTTCCAGCCCTGCAGCATCTGATCACTATAGCAGAGCTGCGGGCACAGATTCTTACCCTCTCCAATGAGTGTTTAGATATATGATAAGGTGTAAATGAGATTTTACACCTTATCATACATGCAAAAGAAAGGAGATTAAAGCCCCGCCCCTTAACGGCACAAACCACGCCCCCAGGTGTACCGATTTTCTATTATAAAATGTTGGAGGGTATGAAGTCAGTCAATAACAATGACAAGCTGAACAACATAGTATGAAATAGTTCAAATGTTCAATGAGTCTGATCCAGACTTCAGACTCCCCCTGGCACTCCTCTTGCTTGCACGTGAATTAGCTGACTTACGTATTCAGAACTCTACCTTAACTTTTCTCCTTGGGTATCTCTGGTCATACGTATCGCCTTGCTGTATGTAAGTGCCAAACCCAGCCCATATTTTACTATTTAAATGCTTACCTCTGCCCATAATGCATATATTCGGCTTGCGTAGGGATGTCACGTCCTATCACATGGAGTTACATAAGATCAAAGTTACGATTAATATTATCTGCTGTGTGCAGTACATAATCACAGCCAGACTTGCGCATACCGGCCCATATTCAGAGATCCAATATTAACGATAGTTCTGTGTGTATTTTCAGGATCAGATCGATTTTGCATAAACTGCGCATGCGTAGTAATAGTGATACACCATCTACGTTGACGTTAAGGTCGGAAATGGCTAAGGGACGGACTTGTGAATTGGGAGGAGAGTAATGCGACCCTAAGTGCTGCGAAAAATATACGGACTTAAGGATTTGCATAGAAATGGGCAGGGGGAGGCATTGAGATGAGGGAAAGTGGGCAATTACAGAGTTAGGGCCGGTAATATACGCAACTAATACACATAAGGCCGGAAGTGTGTGCGGCCAGATAGGGCAAGTCAATGCAGGTGGAAGTTTAGGTCCGGTCGGAGGTTGCGAGGGGAGTGACTGTTTTTTCTGGTGGGAGTAACCTGCTCCGACCTGCCACTTAGTTGTGTATAGTTGTGGCCCGATCGCCGATGTATCTCTGAATACGGCCCACTGCATGCGTAAATTGGCTGTCAATAATAAGTCGGGATCAGGCCCAATGTGTTTTGATACTTGCTAGTGCAACAACTTGTCCACCTGAAACTGCCCTTCATTATTTAGTCTGCTCCTCCTTTTCTGTATTACAGTTGAAAAAAAGAGAGAAATGGAACTTTGAATTCCAATCTGGGACTAATAACTCTTTCACTAAGGTCAGAGATGGTATATTCTATGCCTCTTCACAGCACATATTGATTCCTGTAAAACCTTTGGTCACACTGAACCTGACCAGTCACCAGACATCTGTGGTTATTGGGACTGCAAACCACTCTCCTCACAGATATCCTTCTGAGTCCTTTATTAGTGTGCGTGGCTGGGCCGGGTTAAGAAGTTTGCTGCTCAAGTGGTCGTAACTCCACCAGCAGCGGGTTGAGTTGAGAAAGGGGAGTAGTCTCTACCCCCTACACGCGTACGTATACAGACTTCCCAATGAAGGACTCTACCTTAAGTTTTACACACCGGACCCACTGAAAATGGGTCTAGTGCGTAAATAAGAATTGTATGTAAGGGCTTAACCAAAAATATGTACCCCCTCCCACCATGTATACACTCTGTGCGCAAGACAGGTAATCCCGCCCTGCCTTTAAAAAGGCTTCCAGCACGGATCTGCGCTGTATTGAAATACAGACGGTTTCTAAATGCTGAGTGCAGAAAATGTCCACATTTCTTCATTCTGGATTAGGTCCCATATTATTACTTTCTCATATAAACGTTTATATTACTTATGCCTTTCATACCCTGGACTTCAGAGAGAGCGAATATCTGCCATCACCTAGCTGTGTAGAATTGTTTTTGTTGTATTTCAGAGCAAGTGATCTGTTGGGGATCTACATATGCCCCATATTATTTCACCAGTAAATAAGAAAACAGTGTTTTAAAAAAGGAAAACAGGTGGAAATGTATTCACTTGAAAAAGGGTGATCGCCCGAAACGCGTCGTGTGTCTCCATAAGAGGATCCAGACCTCCCAGCCCTTCACCCGCCACTGTCCAGACGAGACTGTTTTTTATCCAGCGCTACCAAGGCTTCACAAAGAGCTAAAGTTCCGTATGTGACTCTCAGTCGGCTTCTGAAGCTAAGGGAAGTTCTCATGATGTCTCATGCTATTGTTTAAGAAAAGCAACTAAAATGGTCCACGGCCTTTGTAACAAATCATACCAGGAAAGGCTAGAGGAACTAAACATGTATAGCTTGGAGCAGAGAAGGGAGAGGGGCAACATGATAGTAGCTTTCAAATACATCAAGGGTTGTGACCAGCTAGAGGAGGGTACCATTTTTCAAAAGAAAAGGTGTAATAGAACACGAGGGCATGGATATAAACTGGAGGGTGGTAGATTCAGAGGAAATGTGCGGAAAAATTACTTCACTGAAAGGGTGATAGATAAGTGGAATATTCTCCCATCTGAGGTGGTTGAGGCCAATACAGTAGAACAATTTAAACATGCTTGGGATAAATATAAGGGTATCCTAAATTGTAAACCAAATTGAGGGTAAATAGGGTCTAAGTATAGTTTTGAATAAGCAAATGGGCAGACTGGATGGGCCATGTGGCTCTTATCTGCCATCACTTTCTATGTTTTTGTTTATTGTTTTTGTGATTTTAATGTTTTGAGCAAAGTTTAGTTTTAGTAAATATGCCTTTTTGATATTTTTCAAGGGATTGTTTTAATAGATGGATCCACATCATTAAGGATTGATTTATATGCTGCTTTTAAGAATTTAAGTGTATAGGACTTCATTCATGAACTGTGAACAGGACTGTTTTACGATTCAAAGACTACACCTTTTGGGGTTCATAACCCTTGAGATTATCGGATAAAATTGGTTATTTGTAGGGATTTGTAAGGACGATTCCATACAGTACTTTCATTTATTATATTGGTTTCATTTTAATACATTATTTATTGATTGGTTCCTGACCCTCAGTGCCTTTAGTACATTGTTCACTATTTTAGTATGTTTTAAGAGGTTTTGGGACTTCTATTAATGTGATTTGTGCTGCAGAGCTAGCGTTGTTTAGTGTGTTATACCATTTTGTTTGTAGGTGGAAATTTGAACTTGGGCAAAGCCCTGTCCCATTGCAATGGAGAGTTGAAAGGAGTTGTTTCCTAGTCCAAGTTTAAGTAACAGTTTAAATCTTATGTGTGTATAAACGGATTCCTTGATAATTCGGCGCTATAACAGCAGCTGTATAAAACCACAATACAAGGCTCCTCCAAAAGCTTTAGTATATGCACAACAGAAAATATATATTGTGATATTTATAGCGCTGTAGTAGAAATCAAGCTGGGACTTAAATAAGTTAAAAGATAATTTTATTTGGTAAATAGTTAAAGTCAAGGATAATTTTTCCCTGATAAAACCGTAATTTGGTTTTTGGGGGAATTGAGGTATTTACCTCTAGGTCCCTGTTTGTAGTCCAAAACACAGTGGTTAGTTTTAAATCACTGTGTGTCTTTGTTAAAGTTTGTAGAAAATGTTCAGGGTTTTGTGTCTGTCCCTTTAAGGGATATGTTGTAGTTTATACAGAGGTTTAATTCTTTTCGGTGATAGACCGGTATTGATGTTTTATTATGGGATACACAGTAACCTTTAGAAGAGTTACTGTGAACCCTTTTCTCAGGAGGTGTTCAGTAGCAGTAAGAGATACAAGCTCTGTGTGTTGATTATTTAATCAGCTGTTACACAGTGGCTACTGTATTTTCCCTCCCTTTGTATGGTAGTGGAATCCTTAATACTTTTAACTGGTGGTGAATAAAGTCTTGGATACCATTTTCCGTTAGTAAGAAATTTGTTCTTTACTAGATGGTAATTAGTACTTTGTCCCACTCTCGCAGGGAGCCGCTATCTTACCGCGTCTGTTGTAATATGAGTCCAGATGCTTTACCCGGGTAAGCTGGATGTAAGAGACGGGATGAAAGGGCTCTGTCCGTGGTGATGGTTGTAATCAATCAGCTGGTTTGTCTTCTACTGACGCGTTTCAGCCGAGCACCGGCCTTTGTCAAATAATGTGCTGCAGAGCTAGCGCTGTGTAGTGTGTTATACCATTTTGTTTGTAGGTTGAAATTTGAACTTGGGCAAAGCCTTGTCCCATTGCAATGGAGAGTTGAAAGGAGTTGTTACCTAGTCCAAGTTTAAGTAACAGTTTAAATCTTAAGCTGGTCAGTATCTGTGGGCAATAAGCAAAGTATTCTGCCTGCAAGCAAAGAAAAAAAATTAGTTGCCTCTCTGTTGTTTAATATGGTTTTGCACAGAGGCGGACCTAGGTTTTGCGGGGCCCTAAGGCGGCATGACTCCCCCCGAACTTGAGATATTTACTGGTTTTTCTTTTGGTTTTTTTTTGGTTTTGTTTTTTGCAAGCCTGGCGCCACTGGTCGCCAGGCTTGCATGTGTGAAGTAAAGGCCCCGCATGGGGCCGCAGCCGCTCTTCTTTCCCCCCCTCCGTCGTCTGCAGCGCCTCTTCTTCTGAATGATAACGGCTCTACACATACACAGTGCCATAGCAACACATACACAGTGCCTGGACGCAGCGATCCGGGCACTGTGTATTTGACTACAGTGTCCAGGGCCGTGGCAGCCAGAACAGAGGTGGCCAGTGGCGGTTGGAGTGGTGTAGGCAGAGGGCCCCCTAGGGACACCTGACCTGCGGGGCCCTAGGCGGCCGTCTATGCCATGGGCCGCCTCTGGTTTTGCACAGGTGTAAAGTTCCACTAGTTTTCCACTTATTTCTGGATCTGGTCCAGTGTCACAGAACACCTGTTGCTTTCAAGCAGTGGAGACAATGTTTTAGCAGGTCAGTGCATTATGAATCAGTATTATAACTGAGGCACTACATGATCAATATTCATGAAGCACTGATTCCTAGTGAAATAAGAAGCTGTATTATTCTAAACATTAGAAGCGCTCATGACAAAACTACATTGAATGTGCTCCTTTGACCAAATTGAGCTTGTATTATTTGACATTTACACCTATCTTTCTTACACGTTTCATAGAACTCTGTGCTTCCAAATCCAAAAATGACTTTTTGTCTAATAGTACTTTGTTCAATTTCTAATCTAAAAAAAACTTCTACAGATAATGAAACACAGAAACGAATCATCTATAGATTCAAGTCTGAAAATACAATATCTATTTTGTCAAGATGATTGGATCAACAGGGAAAGAACTACTTCATTCTCTCAGGGCAATAAGAATTTTCATTGGCGTTCTTGCGAGATTTTTGCAGGATGACACTGAAGATATAACAATTCTATTTCAAGGATCTGGGAGCTTGTTGCTGTGAAAGCTGGAGAATACAAGCCTGTTTTTCATCAGCTAGGCTGGCCTGACAAATTAAGTCTGCAGAGTCATTAGATTAAGATAAGCGCTTATCTCCTAGCTTGACATTTATTCATAGTTTTTACACTGCTCAGCTGGTAATTAGAGCTGTTGAGATTTTAACACTGCTTTGTCCGGTCATTCAACAAGTTGAACTCTATCTGTCTTATTAGTTTTTCTTTAATGAATACAAATGGAGGGGGGATCCAAAATAATTAGGCTGCAGGTAATCTTGGTCATTCCTGGCAATGATTTCAAGATGGGTTGCTCATGTACTTCTTAAATAGTTTATGGTTTGAGTCATGTTTCCCGAAGATGACACCCACTTAAAGCTGAATATACCTCAGGGGGCTGTCATCATTATCTTTTTTGTTGAACGCTATCCTATGGCAGTAACTAATCTGAAAGTGAAGCAATGATGTGCTAGAACTTGAAAGACTTTATTAATTGCAAATTTGCTTGACGTCACTAGAGCATTTACACAATTTTAAGGGAAGAATAGCATAAAATGGAAGAGTTCCACATCCTGTTGTAGAGAATTACACAGAATTTAAGTTTGCAAGGAAATGTCAGAATATGCAATATATGGATAACACTGGTAATCAAAGGCAGAAGTAAAGCAGTGCTTATTCCAAACACTATATAGGGCTAGATTTATTAAACTGCAGAAAAGTGGCGATGTTGCCCATAGCAACCAATCTGATTCTAGCTTACATTCTCTAGTATGTAACAGGAAATTGAAAGCTAGAATTTCATTGGTTGCTATAGGCAAATTCTCCACTTTTCCTTATTTTGCCGTTTAGTAAATTTAGCCCATAAAGAGTTTCAATTGATCTGGGACATAAATCTGTAACTTTAAGAGGCCCACACAGATAGGTTATTGATAGATAAAAAGCATGTTCACAGATCAAACAGGCAATACATTGCAAACATAACTGAAGTATAATGAACGTAAAAAGTTATCTGTCTTTTTTCGAAAGGGCCGTTTTCATCCAGTCATTTGCGCACTGGCTGAGAAATTGATTTCATCTACCTCGCCGAGTAGAAACGGTGAATGATTTATCTATTAATAACATTTTGGAATTAGCACTATTTTTGAAATAGAGACAGACAAAAATGAGTTTTCGGCTGTCTTTATTTTGGCAACTGCATCCTGTGCAATATTAAAATAATTTCCTTGCATGCAAAATAATTCAAATGAATTAGAACCCCTTACAGTGCAAAATGGTTTAGCCGAGCAGCAGACTTGCACCTGTTTTACTCCCAAACTCTGGATAAGCCCCAGGGCCGGCCCTAGCTATAGGCGAGTCGCCTATAGCGGCATCTTGTCAAGAGGGGGCACCCCAGGGCAGAAAAGAAAACCCAGTAAATATATAGCAGCTCCTCCCTCTTTGAAAAGTAGAGCAGTGCCGATGTTCAGTCAGCTGTCTGGCCAGACACCATTGTAACTCCGCTGTGACCCTCCAATAGCAGAGATGATATTCTGCCAAGGGGCACCAACCAAATCTTGCCTAGGGCACCAAATTGGCTGGGGCCGAACCCGATAAGCCCTATTCCGTAGAACTGAAGAAGTTGATGAATGAGGTACGTAAAGGGAAAGCTTACATTATTATAGCGGGAGAGAGTGAGAAAGTGAGATTTCATGTGTGTGAGTGTGTGTAAATCTAAATTTCTTTGTGGAATTAATGTCTGACCAGTGCCAAATCTATTTGCACAGCTCATGTTAAGACAGATGCAGCAAAGTGATATGAACAGACAAAGAGAGAAGACGGTATGTAGCTCCTCTCCATCTGCTGGAATTATCTGAAATAGGCTGATAAGCTGGATTGCATTGCTGCACATTTGCCATACCTAAGATAGTAGGTATAACAGGGGCCGTGGCACGCCAGACATAGCCATCCTTACAGTTCTCTATCTTATAGTAATTAGCGATCCGACAGGAACATCCAAAATAAAGTAAAAGCAAGAATTTATTCAAATACTTTGTAGAAAAAGTGACAGGAGACACTACAGAGATCGGCGAAATATAAATTAGGTGGTCACAAATAGTAAAATCCTTCAAGCGATATACATACATCCTATACATCAAGTTCATAGGCAATCAATGAGTGGCACAAAAATAGTTCTATTCATCCAGATGTTTAACAGAGAATAGTAAATTCCTGTGTGTGTAAAGTTTAACAGGTATAGGAGTAACTAAGAGACCACCACCTCCAATTGTCAGAGGGATCCTGCTTCTGGAAAGGACTCCTAGGACAATCCTCCCTTACTAGAGCAGGACATTGCCAGGAGCGGTACTTGAACGGAGAATCAGCGGAGAAACCTCTGGAGGAACAGTGGACGGTGAAAGGCCTTACCGGTAAGGTTTACCTTTGATAGCGAAGAGCATGGTGGCTCAGTGAGTAGCACTTGTGTTTCACAGCACTGAGGTCATGAGTTCGATTCCTGGACGAGGCCTTATCTGTGTGGAGTTTGTATGTTCCCCCGGTGTCTGTGTGGATTTCCTCCAGGTGCTCCGGTTTCCTTCCACACTCCAAAAACATGCTGTTAGGTCAATTGGCTGCTGAATAAATGAACCCCAATCTGTGTATGTATGCATGTGTTAGGGACCTTAGTATGTAGCTCCAATGGGGCAAGGACTGATGTGAATGTGAAATATTCTCTGTAAAGCAATATAAACACCTGTTATAATTATAATAATTAATACTGATGAGTGCTATTTGGGACAGTGCTGTGCTTGCTTTTTAACACTGTTTAACACTAGAATTCCAGCTCTCTGGGATTCAAAATACCACGTGAAATACCTGTTAAACTTTACACACAGAGGAGTTTACTATTCTCTGTTAAACATCTGCATAAATAGAACTATTTCTGTGCCATTTGGTCTTAACTTGCACTCAGTGATTAAGACTACATCGCCATTCAACTGTATGCATATCTTATGAAGGACTTTACTATTTGTGAACACCTAATTTGTATTTTACCGATCTCTGTAGTGTCTCCAGTCACTTTTTCTATGGCATATTTAAATACATTCTTGCTTTTACTTTATTTTGGATGTTCCTGTCCTGCTAATTACTATAAGATACAGAGCTGTAAGGGTGTCTGTCTGGCGTGCCATGGCCTCTGTTATATCCACTTGTTCTGATAGGGATGCAAAACAACCCTACATTGTCTACCCAAGTAGGCAGCAGATAGACATAAGCCCCTTCTCTTTAGAATCAGCACCCCCACGTTCCCCTTATCAGCACAGGATTTAATTCTTTTATACCTAAGATCAGTCCTTTTTTAGTAAGAAAAAAGGTGCCCGAACTTCACATCAACTCATGCACGACCACACGACCAATCACAAGACGAGCAGTGCCATCACAACCTGTGGGTATGAAGTACACATGCATTGGACTCGACACACAAGCAACCCGCATGCACCGTTTTAATGATTTTACCACCAAAACTTTTAAAACTTGGAAAATCCGTTGAAAAAAGGTGCTAGAACTCCGTTCCGGTGCGTTCTATGACAAAAAAAAGCACTGCCTAAGATAGTGCCAACCACTACCAGATCATTCGATGGGAAGTCTGGATGGATGGTGTCTTTTTTATAAGCTGCTTGCAAACATATTTCTTAGTAATACAGACTTTGGAAATGTATCTAATCTATTGTTATATATATATAATTCCTACTTAGTGTTGTTACAGCTGAGAATTAAGTGCATTAATCACATACAGATAATAAGACACTTGCATTAAGAAGGTTGACTTCTATAATGCCAAATATCTACTAGCCTTTCTGAGTGGTAGACAATTATAAGTTCATTACTGATATAAACTGGATTGATCCTTAGGGCATTTATTTAAGAGAACATTCTACCTTTATCCTTTCCAAATACCCATTTGTTTATATTTGCAACTCAGAGACAAGTGCCAAAAACAACTCAGGTGCTGCTAAGGTGAGGTCTGTAACTTACATTCCCTAGTACTTAAAAAGTAAGTCCCTATCAAACATGTACGCTATCATTCGCCATCATAAAAGGGACATGTGGCAGTTTATATTACCTGGAATGACCACAAGGGTTTATACATTTCTTAGAGCAGACATAAGCAACCTTCAGCACTCAAGGGGCCAGATTTACTAAGCTGCGGGTTTGGAAAAGTAGATCATGGAGATGTTGCCTATAGCAACCAATCAGATTCTAGCTCTCAATTTCCTATTACATAGTAAAGAATCTCAGCTGAAATCTGATTGGTTGCTATGGGCAACATCTCCACTTTTCCAAACCCACAGCTTAAATCTGGTCCAAGGTGTTTGAAAACTTGAACTCCCTGCATACTCCAAGAAAATAATAACACCTTATATTTAGCAAAGCATGATGGGACTTGTAGTTTTACAATACTTCTGCCAAAGGTTACCTGTGCTTGTTTTAAAGGTTTGCTTTAATAATGTAATATAAGGGCAAAGTGGAAAGAAAAGTGGATTTTAATATGGTAAATAAAGCTTAAGCAGGTTGAGGAATTTGATAAGCTTGTCTGAAGAGGTGAAATTTAAGAGAGTGCTTCAAAGTTTGGAGAGTAGAGGATAGCCTCATGGGTTATTCCAGAGAGTGGGTGCAGCCCGAGAGAAGCCCTGTAACCAGGAATCAGAGCATTTATGAAGTGCAGAAGAGAGTTATAGATCTTGTGATGATCTAAGAGAGCGAGCTGGGATATATCTTGAGTCAAGTGAGGATATGTATGAAGGTGCAGTGTTGTTTATGGCTTTATAGATTAGTAAGAGGATTTTGTATTTGATTATGTAGTAAACAGGCAGCCAATGTAGAGACTGACAGAGTAGACTAGCTCTATTTGAACGTTTTGCAAGGAAAATCGGTCTTGCTGCTGCATGCAATATAGAGGGGTCGTTTATTGTGGAAGATCAATAAAGAGAGAATTGCAGTAATCAATGTGGGAGATGATCAGTGCATGAATAAGAGTTTTAGCAGTGTCTTGTGAGAGATATTTTCATATTCTGGAGATGATTTTTAGGTGTATATAAACAGATTGTATGTGGGGCAAAACGGACAGTTCAAAGTTAAGTGTAACACCCAGGGGCGTAGGAAGGGCGGAGCAGCTGGAGCGCGAGCTCCAGGCGCCACACTGACAAACCGACCCTAACTTCAACGTACATGGCGTTGCACTATTACTACGCATGCGCAGTTGATGCAAAATCGATCCAATCCTAAATATACGCACCTAACTATCGTTAATATCGGATCTCTGAATCAGGCCCTCTGTAACCGGGAATCAGAGCATTTATGAAGCGCAGAAGAGAGTTATAGATCTTGTGATGATCTGAGAGAGCGAGCTGGGATATATCTTGAGTCAAGTGAGGATATGTATGAAGGTGCAGTATTGTTTATGGCTTTATAGATTAGTAAGAGGATTTTGTATTTGATTCTGTAGTAAACAGGCAACCAATGTAGAGACTGACAGAGTAGACTAGCTCTATTTGAAGGTTTTGGATTAGCTCTATTTGAACGTTTTGCAAGGAAAATTGGACTTGCTGCTGCATGCAATATAGAGGGGTTGTTTATTGTGGAAGATCAATAAAGAGAGCATTGCGGTAATCAATGCGGGAGATGATCAGTGCACGAATAAGAGTTTTAGCAGTGTCTTGTGAGAGATATTTTCATATTCTGGAGATGATTTTTAGGTGTATATAAACAGATTGTATGTGGGGCACAACGGACAGTTCAAAGTTAAGTGTAACACCAAGGCAGCGAGTTTGGCGAGTGAGGAATATTAGATAAGATAGTTAAGGTAGCCCTATGGCACTCGTAAGTGCCATAAGGTACCTAAGGATACCTAAAAAGGGGGGCGGGATGGGGGCAGGACGGGTGAGTTAGGTGCGGGTCTGTCCACACCTAACTCACACCAGATCTGTGAATCCGGTCCTTTATTTTAAATCTATAAAATAGAGTTGTGCAAAGAAACTTTACCTCTCAATTCTGGTTCTGCTTTCACAGTTTAAATTTGCCTCCCCTCACAGTTCAGCATGGTATTGCTCAGGTGTTTATTGCATCTCTGGATCAGTCCCTTTCTTTGCTATGACCAAGTGTCAGAGGTCGGTTCAAAGTTTGAAATCTCTGAAAGTATACTGTTACCCTCGGCGCAGTCTCTTACCTTTCCCGCTCCATTCGCCCACGCTGTCCGTCTGCCGCACTGTTTACCCAGCTCCCCGCCACCGCCGACATGCTGGTTTCAGCATGTAAACACAGCCACGTGGGAGCGTCACCGCAGCCTCGCTCAGGTGCGCACTCCCGTCTACTCACTCCATTGGCTCTCCCAGCGGTCAGGGACTTCCCCTTCTAGCGCTGTTCAGCTGCTAGCCTATCAGAAGCTAGCAGCCTCTATTTAATCTCACTCTGCCCTCCGGCCAGCGCTGGTTATAGTATCATTGCTCTGATCTGCTTCTCTTTGTGTGCCTAGTGCCTTGTTGCCTAGTGATCTGATTTCTGGTTGCCCATTTATCCTGCCTTGTTCCAGCTTCCATTTACCTATTGTTCCTTGCCCTGGCTCTCCCTCCTTAATGTACTCACCTACCCATTACTCCTATTTCTTCCCTGGAGTGTCTGTTCATGTTACCTCTTCGGAGGTCCCGCTTATGTTTGTGCATGTGCCAGCCCTAGTCTGTCCTGTCCCGTCCCGTGACCTACCTTCCATCCATCCGCCGTGCCTGGTTACGTGTTTCTTGTTGTCTGTTGCAGGTCGGTTCTTTCCGGCCTGGTCTGATCCCACCTTTCTTGAACTTACCTTCCTCCTCTTTTTTGGACTCACCTCGGGTTTCTTTTCCTCCTTCCACGAGTCTGGTTCAACTGGGTACGACCTGTTGTTGGGGCGCAGCCAAACCCATCCCCACCATCAGGGGCTCTGGTGAAGACCCCCTGATAGCAAAGCTCCCGTGCCCCGGCAGCCAACTTCATCACCCTTTCTCTCTCTTGTGGCCACCCCGGTTCCCTACCCAGGTAATCCGGGGTGCCACGCCATTACCTTGTCTCTCCTACGGCCACTCTGGTTCTCACGCCAGGTAATCCTGGTGTGACGTAACATATACTTGAGAAAAAATTGAAACCTTCAAAATTATAGCCACACCAAATGCATGCTGGTTAGGCACACTGTGGTGGCAGGGTTTGGAAACCCCCTTTACAGATCCTGTATTTCCCCTGGTGTATGAGCATGAACAATTTTCCTGACACGACAAACAAACTGAAATACCTCTGACCAGGAAAATGAGGTATGCTTGATTTATAGTAACGTCTGTCAGCCAATCATCGAAGCATTTATAGCATCAGCCCGGAAATCACATAGGGGCTGATTCAGAGATGCGATTGCGAAAAGATCGCAAATATACGCATCTAAGGTTAAGATCTTAGCAGGTTACAGCACACTGCATAAAGAGTCACTCCCCTTGCAAACAGCGGTGGATCTTAAACTTAGACCACCATTGACTAACCCTAACTCTGCGCTGGCAGTTGAGATCTTAAGTGACGTAGTAGCGTATATTTAAGATCCCAAGTGTCAGCCCGCGCCCACTTTCCCTCATTTCCCTGCCTCCCCCCGCCCATTTCCATGCAAATCCTTAAGATCTTAAAGATTCGCAGCACTTAAGATCTTAAGTGCTTGCGATCGATTCACACTTACGATCTTCAGCCCGTGCCCACTTTCCCTCATTTCCCTGCCTCCCCCTGCCCATTTCCATGCAAATCCTTAAGATCTTAAAGATTCACTGCACTTAAGATCTTAAGTGCTTGCGATCGATTCACACTTACGATTTTAGCAAATTTACGCTCCTAACCGCTACGTACATGGCGTTGTACTATTACTACGCATGCGCAGTTTTGCGAATTTTCTAAGATCCTAAATATACTCTCCTAAGTGCCGTGGAAATGGTATCTCTGAATCAGGCCCGTAGTGTGTAGCCAGCAGTGTCATTTCAGAGAATATGAAACAACAGTAACGTTTAAACATGTCCCTACTATTGGCAATGAAATTTGATCAAGTAGAGGCACTAACACTACGGCAAAACATTTTTTTTCTCCATCCATCTGGCAGCAACATGTTAATCTTTAATAAATAAATAATGCTAATAATAGAAAAATATGCCTTTGGCTTTGCCCTGGAGCACAGTGACTTTTTCCCTCATTATCCACATTTTAAATAGCCGCACCCTACATACTTAATGTTTAATTATTTCAACCAACAAATGGACATTCCTCAGCAGATGGACAGATAAGATGAAAATTACTTTTGGATTGCATATACTCCTACTGAAACCCCTGCCTGGTACCAAGAACGCCTTCCATGTGTAACCAAATACATCAAATTAGAAGGATAAACCGTTTGAAGTTTTAAACCGCTACAAGAATTTGATAAGCAGGAGACCTTTAACAGAAAGTGTTTATAGAGCATCGCAAACACGACTGATCTATACTAATGGGAAGTGAATAAATTTGAGTTATGTCGTTTATTTACAAGTGAATACATTGTTGTCTATGACATTTAAATGGTATGGAATCCACCGTGGAATATTTTACATATTTTACACAATTCTCTTTCATTCTAAACTAATGTATCATTATTATTGGAGCAGTTGTGAAAAAAGAAGCCACTTACATAGTTTCTGTATAGAGTCCCAGTGGGACATCTGCAGATCCATAGTATCATTAATTAGCTATTCTAGCTCTCTACACCTTACCGCATCAGGTATATCACTGGTCCTGCAATCATGGCATGCAAGGATGCTTAACGTTTGGGAACGTACACCACTGGATTTGGGTCTCTGCTGAGAATGGCCCTATATCGAAAGGGCCATTCTCTCCCAGTCCGTCCCAAACGGGCTAGGAAATTGATTGCTTTTGCCTCGAAGAACACGGTGCTCCAAATGGTAAGTATGAAATCTAACTCCAACCCTTTAACTAACCCTGACACTAACCCTTCCCTTCCATGTCCCTAACCCTCCTTTCCCTGCATCTTGACAATAACCCTTCCCTGCAGCCTAAACCTAACCCTCTCTTCTCCGCAGCCTATCCCTATGACTCCATTCCCAACATTTTAGGACTGCTCACATTGGAAAATGCCAGTTTTTACAGACTCCACACTCCAAGTGACGTGATTAGCTCGCAATCTGTGCAATCCAGTGTTCCAGTTTTTTTTCTTAATGAGTTCTAAGAGCTTGTTGGGTTGTGTGGGTTCAGAGCAATTTTGTTATTAAATGTATAGTTGGGGCATGCTAACGGACAGCCGCGATTTCTAGCCACGTGTCAGGGCAGGGTCCTAGAGTTGTGCGAGTGTCGAGGTGGTACACCACACACTTGCACAGATGCATGTACACAGTGGAGATCCACTATAGCAGGGGTTCTCAACCAATGATACTACTGGTGGTACTTGAACCATTGTCTGGTGTCTGGTTGTACTCAGGGTGACTGCGTAAGGAGATAGCAGCTGTAATTGTATTTTAACTAGATAGCAGAGGGCATATTTAATAATGGATCTTGGAGGCTGAATAACATAAATAAAAATGCACATTAAAATTATTGCAAAAATATGTTTAAAAAAAGTAACCGTAGGTATGAATCTACATGATATGCAAAGTGGTACTTGACCTTATTCCATAGTAGGTAACAGGAAATCCCAAAAATAAGGTTGAGAACCGCCGCACTATATTATCCCCAGTGCGGGATAAAGTCTTGATGCAGTACTATATAACAATTCTAATGCAAATAACTGACTGCACTAGAAGACGATGCACAATTTTGCCAATTTCTACCCAACACTTTTAAACATCATTCATATTATAATAATATATGCATTTAAAATGATTAAATGTTAAATGCATGTAAAAGTAATCATACCATTGTAATTACAAGGCCAATTTTCACTGATTGAATACATTACCTGAAATGTCACACAATTTGTTTACTGACTCCACCTGTGTAAACAATTTGTGGATTATTCATTGTCAGTTACTGTGTAAATATAAATACGCCTCTTTCTGTGAGGTCCTACGGCATAGTAGAAACTTAAAAAATGAAATTCGAAAGTGTATTCCAAACAAGTCTTAAATATGGCTATAGAGTGCAACATAACTGGGTAAGAGCATAAGATTATTCATTATTTTTCTCTGTGGGCACATACAACTTAAGTCACTGGAGCTGCTGCTCTAATTCTAGTTGCAAAACAAGAAGGACATTGAACAGCGTCAGGGAAGCTACTGTGAATCTAAAGAAGTTACAGAACCACTGTTCCCGATGACTGACAATAACCATTTCCAAGACTTTACACAAAAACAGAAGGGTTACACGTAGAGATGTTCACTGATGCCCGTCCGTGTTTTGGTTTTGGATCTGTATTAACTTCGTGTTTTGGTTTTCGTTTTGCCAAAACCGCCTCCACGTGTTTTGGTTTTGGATCTGTATTTTTTTACTAAAATTGCTACAAAATGCTAAAATCGCATAATTTGGCTCTTTATTATTATTCCTATATTATTATTAACCACGTTAACAATAATTTCTAGTTAATTTTGAGACAGCACTTTGTCACACAGCACCGCAGACAAACCCCCAGTAACCCTATTGTATATCTCCAGTCCCTTAGTATCCCCCATCATATGTCTCCAGCCCCCCCAGTATCCCCATCATGTGTTCAGCTCCCCCCCAGCAAAACCCCACCATGTGTCCAGT